>JAGFNQ010003964.1:0-54145 GCA_024364735.1 Boesenbergia rotunda | reverse complement strand
AATAACCTTGGCGAGCGAGCGAGAGAGTCTTGTGTCTTCCTTCTTCACTCGCGGGCGATGCGAGCAAAGCTTCTACAGCGTTCTCCGAACTCCTTCTTCCCGCGCGTGCGTGCTCGAAGTGTTCTTGCAATCTCTTCAAACTAAATCCAATGGCGCCTAAGTAAGATTTGATTTCAGCTTTCCTTTCACAACAACTCTTAGAATATTTGTGAAGCTAACCATGTTTTGTTTTTGTTTTTGCCGTGACCCTCTTCCTCATCTTATGACCAAAACATTTTATATCTATCTTTTGATTGGGTCTCATCTTATGATCAATTCTTGTGCTTCAATCTATGTGTCATGTTCAACTCAAACCTCCTTAGAAAATCATCTAAAGGAAAAGAGAGCGTGGAGGGAAATCCGAGGGGGAAGGCTCCTTCCTCCTCTTCCAGAAGGCCACAGCCTTCCTCTAGCTCCAGGTTCCCAAATGCGGCCTGTGAGCAGGCCTTTCAAGCTAGGACATTCAAACTTTTACCCTGCAGATCCATTGACATTCCTTTCCTAACGGAATTCTGCCCTTCTGTTATGGAGATTGTTACTTATTACAATCTGGGGTTTCTTCTTTCTTTGGAAAGAACCATAAATTACGACCTCGTCTCCGAATTTTACAACAACCTACAACCAAGCTCTAAAGGGGGATTCGAGTTCACCACTCGAGTCGGGAAGATGAACCTTGACTTTTCATATGAGATTTTAGCTGAGTACTTGAGTGGTCGACGATCACCGAATCTTTATTCGCTTTATCCTGACCTTCCTAATCCTCTGCTAGCACCCTTTGCAGACGTTACCCCTGATTCCATCCATCAGTATTTCTTTGGTTATCCGCGTCCAGACGGTCTTGATGAGCTTGGACCTGACTTTCCTACCTTTGCTGCACTGCGTCTGTCTCCCACTAGTTATATACTATTCAAGATCATTACCAATTGTATTCTTCCAATCACCTCAAAACCCTTAGCTGAGATCCGACCCTATCACTGCTTGATGCTCTACGGCATGCACAGCCGTTCAGATTTCGATATTATGGAGAGCATCTTCCAGTCCATTTTGTCTTATCGAGAGGAGTCCAGCCGCCGCACTGTCTACATGCCTTTTGGTCACGTCATCATCGACTGGCTCATGTCAGTAGGTGTTGATGTTACCAAGGGTCGGACGGTGCCTATGGTACGACAGGATTGCAGACTTGGCCGGCGTGCCTTCGCCAAGTCTGGCATCATTATTCGGGGGCCCGATCGGATGTTGATCTGGAAAGATGGTAGGGTTCTTGGGGAGTTACCACGGGGAGTTCCACAGGGTCAGGCGCCAGCCGCTGCTGCTGATGACGATGACTATGATGAGCCGGATCCGGATCTCCGATGGCAGATCTCAGAGCTAGATCAGACTGTTCAGGAGCTTATTCAGCTGGGGGCGACAGATCGTGAGGAGTTTCGTTCGGGTTTTCGCTCTTTCGATTCCCGACTGACCAGGATCGAGACCGACCTCTCAGGGACCCGCACACTCCAGCAGACATGGTATGATGAGTGGCGCAGCCACACATTTCCTGGAGGTGCAGCTCCTTCGAGTACTGCACCAGGGCCTCTGGCCCCGACTGATGCCTCGATGGACGACCTTATGCACGATGACGACCCTCCTACTGACACTTGAGCTCGGATATCGGCTGTTTTATCTATGTATTTGACTATGATTTTTGGGCTGTATGCCCTCTGACTTTGTTGGTGTGACCTTGAGTCACACATATTTTGCTACTTGGTCGGATGCTTTCATGCCTTGATCTATATATTTTTATCTGCCATGCTTAACTACTATTGTTGATGCCATGTTGTTTATGTACATGTTATATGCATGATTGTTTGATTGCCATATTCATGCTTACATTGCCATGTTTCATTGATACTTATGAATATTATGGCATGCTTTGGGAGTCTATATTTCATACTCATATGATGCATGTGATTGCTATGTCTTGCTATAATTTTTCACATGTGTTCGTATGCCAATTCCACAAACTATCACATTTTTGATGAGTTAGGATACCTCTAGGATTGAGGGGGAGTTCATCTTAATCTTGACAGTCCCTCTTGTCCCTTTTCGATGTTCGACAAAGGGGGAGAGTGTGGATTGGTTAAGTTTAGCATGATCATGTTGTAGGGGGAGGATCTGGATTCCCCTATGATTCTAAAGTTGGAATATTGATTGAGAATCCCTAAACTTAAAATCGGGTTGTCAAACAACAAAAAGGGGGAGATTGTTGATGCAGTCTGGCCCTGATTGTTGTTTTGGTGTTGACAACGATTTTAGTTTAGGAGGATGATTATGATATGGAAAATCCTAATCTGGGAGGTTAGGTGGATTATGATTAAGTCCTGATCGAGGATTAGGCATGATTTGGAAAATCCTAACCTGGGAGGTTAGGTGTGATGATTATGATGATTATGATTAAGTCCTGATCGAGGATTAGGCATGATATGAAAATCCTAACCTGGAGGGTTAGGTGTGGAAAATCCTAGCCTGGAGGGCTAGGTGTTGGAAAATCCTGACCTGGAGGGTTAGGTGTGGAAAATCCTAACCTGGGAGGTTAGGTGTTGGAAAAGTCCTAATTTGGAAGGGTTGGGTGAAAAGTCCTAGCTTGGAGGGCTAGGTGAAAAGTCCTAACTTGGAGGGTTAGGTGCAAATTCCCATCCTGGAGGATTAGGTGAAAAAGTCCTGGCCTGGAGGGTCAGGTGCCTAGCTTGGAGGGCTAGGTTGGATGATGTTCTAACTCGGAAGAGTTGGGTGAAAAGTCCTAGTTTGGAGGGCTAGGTGAAACGTCCTAGCTTGGAGGGCTAGGTGAAAAGTCCTAACTTGGAGGGTTAGGTGCAAATTCCCAACTTGGAGAGTTAGATGGAAAAATCCTTAGCTTGGAGGGCTAAGGTGGATGAATTCCTAGCTTGGAGGGCTAGGGTTGAGTCACTGGATCGGTCTGGTGACCGATCAGGGACATTGGCACGCTGCTCCTTAGTGGATCGGTCTGGTGACCGATCCAGCTATGTCTGATCGGACTGGTGACCGATCAGGGAGCGCACAGTGAGATTGGGAATCTACTGTGTGGCTCCTGATCGGACCGGTGACCGATCAGGGAGCAGGCTGCTTCCTTGCTGTCTTGCTCCTGATCGGTCTGGTGACCGATCAGGGAGCAAACGGTGAGTGAGTTCCCTTGCTGATCAAAGTCTTGGATCGGTCTGGTGACCGATCAGGGATCTTGGATTTGATTAAAAAATTACTGTTCATCTGCCCTGATCGATCTGGGTGACCGATCAGGATCCAATCTGATCGGTCTGGTGACCGATCAGGCTTCACCCTGATCGGTCTGGTGACCGATCAGGCGTGTATAGCTGCGAGAGCTGGGAATCCCAGCAAAGCAGTGGATCGATCTGGTGATCGATCCACACACCCTGGATCGGTCCGGTGACCGATCACTTTAATTCAAATTTCACTGTCAGACGCGGTCAGAGCGTCTGATCGTATCGGATTTGCTGATGTATGTGATATGCTGTGTGATCTTCTGCTCTAATGCTCTGATTGAGTTTCAGGTGACAGGGGAGGATTCAAACACTCAAGGAGAAGTCAAAGCATGCTTTCCTTGGAGCAGGTTTGTCCCTTTTCACATCTCAGGTTGCAACGGCGAGCCGAAGACTGGGGCTGAGACTGGAGCTTGGCTGAGGAGCTCAGTGAGTCCAGAGATAGCTCAGTAGAGGCTGGCGTTGACAGATGAGTAGCTGGGAGCTACAGAGATGTGGCCACTTGTCGCTTGGCGGAGAAACAAAAGGAAGCGCAAGCTGTAGAGCTTTCGAGGAAGCGATTCAGTTTGAAAAACTTCTTTGTGTTCTTGCGTTTTGCTGCTACAAGCTTGCTGTTCTTGAGTTCTTCAACCATTCTAAGCAAGCTATAGAGGAGCAATCATCATACTTGAGCGCTTGAAGGAGAAAACAAGAAGCTTGGAGTCCGACAGTGGGAAGACACGAAGCAGACAGGGGTCTGCGTGAGATCGCCACTGGGTGGAGCTCAGGGAAGCTTGCTGTGTTTTGTCCTTGCTAAGAGTTTGAGTAAGATCCTTCTTGTTGTTGTTTCATTGTGCTCATTATATATCATTGTGTGAAACACGCTGTGGAGAGGTTTCTCCACCGAGAAGGAGGTTGCTTCATATCTGGTGTTGACCGGGGCTTGATTTGCCGACGATCAAGGGATCGCCCACCTCAAGGGCACGCCAAGGAGTAGGGGCAAGTTATCCCCGAACCCTTTAAACCCTCCTTGTTAGCGATCTTGCTAGTTGTGTTTGTTTCGCTCTCGTTTAGTTTTTCTACATACTCTGTTTTCCACTCTTTCCGCTGTGCTACTGATATTTGAGTTGCAGAAATCGTGATAAGTTTTCAAGGGGCAAGCGATTGTCTATATTCACCCCCCTCTATAGCCATCTCGTTCCCAACATTTAGGGCATACCTTATTAGGTCACGGTTTTCTACCTTGTGACCTATAGTGTGAAGACCGTTCATCAACTCTTGGATTCGTGCGTGGAGCTGGGCTGCTGTTTCGTTGTCGGCCATCTTGATGGTGTATAATTTGTTCAGGAGCAGATCCCTTTTACTGATCCGAGTATCTGATGTCCCTTCGTGCAGCTCGATCAGTTTTGCCCAAAGCTCCTTGGCACTGTTGAAGGGGCCCACCCGGTTCAGCTCCTCTTTTGTCAATCTGCATTGGAGAGTCTGAGTTGCTTTTGCGTCGGCTTCTATTTTGCGCTTTAGGGTGTTGTCCCATTCTGAGTAGGTCTGCGGTACTCCTTCGGCGTTTTTGGGGATCTCCAGTCCGGACTGGATGATGATCCACATGTTCACCTGAGTTTTCAGGTGGACCTCCATTCGACTTTTCCAGTAGGAAAAGTCTTCTCCACTGAAAAGTGGAGGTCTGGCGGTGCTAAAACCTTCTTGCATGGCCATTTACTCTGTAGAATAAGAAAACTAACAAAAAAAAAAGATTTCCCAAGACTAGGTCTTGGATTAGTAGTGTGGGATGAAATAAAATGAAATAACGAGGGGTGTTGCACCAACCTCGATTAACAAAAAAAGACAGAAAATTCGAACGAAATATTAAAGAGAATTCGAACGAGAGAGGGGAAAAAAATCCGAAAAAAAATTTCAAACTGGTGGTTGGACCAAGTTTGAACTTCCACGCTCTGATACCACTTGTTGGATCGAGATAACCGATAGAGGGGGGGGGTGAATATCGGAAAACTTTTGGATTTGAAAACTAAGAGAAATTGCACAGCGGAAGTTAAAAACACACAACGCAAACACGGGAGGTTTTACTTGGTTCGGAGCCTAGGTCGACTCCTACTCCAAGGCCCACGGTCGTTGACCGTTTACTTTGGGCAAATATAGGCGCAAAAACAATTTACAAATATTGATTACAGAGTAAGTGCAGTAAATTGAAAATCACTCTTCTTTATCGACGTCCGAAGTAGATTGACTTTTTCGGAGCAGCAGGACGTCGTCGGCTTGAGTTGGGCAGTTTTCGGAGCGAGGCGTGAGAGCAGAAGAGCGTAGAAGCGTTGTGTTCGAGATGTTCTTGGAAGCCTGGGCGTTGGGTGCTATTTATAGCACCTCGGGGCGCCTTGGACGTCGGGGGCACCCCCCCACGTGTCACGCGATCCGAGGTTCGCTCGGTCCAACTCTATCCCACTCGAATAGGGATGAGTTTTGACACTGGGGGCGCCCTGGACGCAGGGGGCGCCCTGCTTGACTCCTTCCTCGCGGGCGTCTCGGCTGGATAAGGATGATTGGCTTCGCTGGCTTAGGCGCGAGGCGCCTTGGCTGCTGAGGGCGCCCTGGGCGCTGAGGGCGCCCTGGCTGCTGAGGGCGCCCTGGCTGCTGAGGGCGCCCTGGCTGCTGAGTGCGCCCCGGCCAGTATACAGCCGAGGCTCCTTTTTGCTTCGTTTGTTTCATCTTCACCTTGGGGGCGCCCTGGACACTCAGGGCGCCCTACTCAGCTGCTGCCTCATTCCATTGAGGCTCTCTGAGCTGCAGACACTCGTTCCTTTGGTCCTGCATCCAGGGTTAGTCCAAAAACAAAATAAAGCAGTAAAACATAAGATTATACAGCCTTAGCTGTCTTGATTCTGACTTTGGGTTTCCAAAATGGAACCCTAGGTCGAACCGACGCCTACTGTTCCCTCGACGGGGAACGCGTCCTCACCTACTCCTCTCGGGAGAGTTTACCTGATGCCAACCGTTCCTCTGGTTGGACTTTTGCCTGATGGTCCTTTGCCAGGTCTTGGATGCCGAGCTGTCCTTCGCCCGGTGCCTAGCATTCCTTCGCTAGGGCTTCTGTTCTGGCATTCCTTCACCATTGCCTAGCATTCCTTCGCTAGGGCTTCTGTCCTAGCATTCCTTCGCCAGGGCCTAGCATTCCTTCGCTAGGGCTTTTGTCCTGTACACTAGAGTAACATGTTAGATAACAACTAGGACTTAACTTTTGAACCCTGTTGTCATTATCAAAACACAGGTTTGACTTTGGTGCTTTTTGCACCAACAATTTCGTTAGAAGGATGATGAGAAAGAGTCGTCACTTCGAGGGGAAAGGTAACCCAAGTGAAGTTAAGCTTGATAAGAATAATATTACTTGCTATGAATGTAGTAAGAAAGGGCACTTCAAGAAGGACTGCCCAAAGCTCAAGAAGAAGGAGGATAGATCCAAAAAGAAGAAGAAGGCCTTGAAGGCCACTTGGGATGAATCCTCCTCAAGTTCATCCGAAGAAGAGAAGGATGAGAAGAGTACACGGCATGTTGCACTCATGGCCCTAGAAGATCAAGAGAGCAGTGATGAATCAAGTGACTCATCAAACACGGCTTCATGATCTTCGGATGATGAAGTGGTAATCACTCCCGAACTTGATAAATGCTATAGGACCATTGCATGCTTAACTGATTTCTTGAAAAAGTCAAAAGCAAAAATTAAATCATTGAAAATTGAAGTTGAACAATTGAAGTCCTCTAGGGATGAGGATGTTGATGATTTGCATGTTGAATTGTTAGAGGATGAAAACAAATCATTGAAGAGTGAAGTTGAGAGACTCAAGAGTGTTCTTGAGAAGTTCTCAACAAGCTCAAAGACCTTAGACATGATCTTGAATGCCTAAAGGGCAGTCTACAATAGGGCTGATATTGGTTACCGACCCAAAGAACCATCATTTGTGTCCTTAATGTCTAGGACTGATGTTAGACAATCTAATACACCTAGGGCTCAAAAGAAAGTAGTGAAGACATGAGTGCCTAAGTCTTGCTTAGTAGGTGCTTTAGGTCCCAAGGTTTGGGTACCTAAAACTTTTATTTTTCGAATTGTGTAGGTTGTGATTGAGGGGGAGCATCTATCAACTTGGTTCGTTGATAGTGGGTGCTCCAAACACATGACCGGGGATAGATCATTGTTTACCACACTTCAAAGAAAAAGTAGAGGTAATGTTTCCTTTGGTAACAATGGTAGTCTTAAGGTCATAGGAATAGGAGACATTCAAATATTCGAATGTCTTAGAATTAAAAATGTCCTTCTAGTCAAAGGGATGACATTTAATCTCCTAAGTGTCAGTCAATTATGTGATGCGGGTTACACAATTGATTTTCAATCAAGTCAATGTCTAGTTAGACAACATGACACCTTGGACACAGTACTAGTAGGAACAAGAATAGATAACATTTACCAAATTTCATTTAAAAGTGCTAATAATGCTCTTGCTAAGTGTTTAATGTCAAAAGAAGAGGAGTCCACCCTTTGACACCGGAGGCTAGCACATGTGAACATGAAGAATATCTGGAAGTTAGCCAACAAAGGATTAGTTCATGGCTTACCAAGCATCAAATATAAAAAGGACAAACTTTGTGATGCATGTCAAATGGGTAAGCAAACAAAATCTGCACATAAAGGTAAAAGCACTGTAAGTACTTCTACCGCATTGGATTTACTTCACATAGACTTGTTTGATTGTAGCACTATTATATCATTGAATGGTAGTAGATATTGCTTTGTTATCATTGATGATTTTACTAGATATACATGGACTTATTTTTTTAAATATAAGGATCAAACCTTAGATGTTTTCATTTCCTTTTATAGAAGAGTTGAAAATGAGAAATCATCAACTATTAAGACAATAAGAAGTGATCATGGAGGTGAATTTCAAAACCAACGATTTTTAGAATTTTGTCAAGATAAAGGGTATAGATATGAGTTCTCTACTCCTAGAACACCACAACAAAACGGTGTTGTAGAGAGGAAGAACCTTGTTTTACAAGAGGCTGCACGAAGCATGCTCAATAAGTACTCACTACCGAGTTACTTATGGGCTGAAGCTGTGAACACAGCTTGCTACGTGCAAAATCGAGTCCTTATTCGCAGATTCTTAGGTAAGACTCCTCACGAACTTTGGTTTTGAAAACCACCTACGGTTAAACACCTTAGGGTGTTTGGTTGTAAGGTGTTTATTCTAAACACCAAGGACCACCTTGGAAAGTTCACGGCAAAGGCTGATGAAGGGATACTGGTCGGGTACTCCCTAGTTAGCAAAGCCTATCAAGTCTACAATAAGAAATCTAGATTGGTTGAAGAATCTTCTGATGTTGTCTTTGAAGAAATTCCAAGATCAAATGATCAACCAGAAGATGTCGAAGGAGTTCAATTCGAACTTAGGAAACTAAATTTGAATGGAAGTCCAAGTGTTGTTGATGGTGATGAATCCGATGACGGTGAGCCTAGACAACCCATAGATCAGCCGGATCCTGAGGCTGAGCTAGTGTCTAGTGAAATCATTCAAGAAGCACCATCAACACCAAGGTAAACTAGGTTAGCCTCTAGTCATCCCCAAGACCAAATTGTTGGAGACATCCATCATGGGGTTAAGACTAGATCATTCTTTAGGAATGAGGCTAATGAAGTTGCCTTAATTTTCGAAATTGAACCTAGAAAAATTGATGAAGCATTAAATGATCCCGATTGGATCATTGCGATGCAAGATGAACTAGGTCAATTTGAAAGGAGTCAAGTTTGGACTTAGTCCCTAGACCTAAGAAGACCTTCATCATTGGAACCAAATGGGTCTTCAAAAATAAATTGAACCATAAGGGAGAAATCATAAGAAACAAGGCACGCTTAGTAGCCAAGGGCTACAGTCAAGTTGAAGGCCTTGATTATGATGAGACCTATGCCCCCGTGGCCCGATTAGAGTCCATCCGATTGATGCTTGCATTTGCAGCACATCGGGGTTTCAAGCTATATCAAATGGACGTCAAATCAGCTTTTCTAAATGGTTTAATAAGAGAAGAAGTCTATGTCGAACAACCTCCGGGGTTTGAGAGTACCGAATTCCCAAACCACGTATTTAAACTCAAAAAGGCACTTTATGGCCTTAAACAAGTACCCCGAGCTTGGTATAAGCAGTTGTCGACGTTCCTAATTGAAAAATGTTTTGTTAGAGGCCAAATAGACCCTACACTGTGTCACGCCCCCAGAGGCACATGCTTCCTCGAAAATCGGGCAGCATCTCCCCTGTACGGCGGACAATATGAGGCAATTATACATATATCTCACCACCAATATAGCTCAGCCAGAAGCGGCTGGCATTACAATAATAAATAAAACACATCCACGCAGTTTATATCGAAACAATATAATAATGGGTGGCTCAGCCACCTTAAACATAGAAGAAAATCACAAACAACCAGAACCCAAAAGTCTTTGTAATAAAAATAACAAAAACCAGTCCGAACTGATAAACAAAGGAAATGCAGAAAACTAACACAATACCGAAATAGAAACCGCTAAACAAACCGATAAGGTGGGACTGAGGGACTGGCAACTGGATCATCTCCTGGCTCCAAGAAAAATATCTACCTGCTACCTGAAACAAAAATAGGTGGTAGCGGTGGTGAGTCCGGGCGAACTCTGCGGGTATATGAGTAGACAATAAGCATGGCATAATAAAGGTATAATAAGTAGAGAACCAACAGGGTACAGTCCATAAGGAATATAAGATTTACTAAATATGCATAACATATATAAAACAACCAGACATAAAACCGAATAACAACTGATATAAAACAGAATATCAACTAAGCAGGTATAAACAACACGACAACGATAAATCCAACATATACATGCATGTCAATCATGTGCAACAACCATAGCTCATAGAAGTGCATCAAACACAAGCAAATGCATAAAAGAAATACGTATGCATATGATGCAATGACATGTGTCACCCCTGACGCCAGTCAAGCCGTCAACACATCCCATCTGTGTGACCGAGTGGGTAGGGTTGTGACAACTGTACCACTCTAACAACAAATACCACAAAAGGTGTGGTTGAGTGGACAGGATGCTGGGGAGTCCACACTCCAGACCCACGGTACATCGGGGGAGCTATCACAGCTACAATATCCCTCAAAAACAAACAACGGTGAGGGTGAGTCACCAACGACTCATCCCTCTAAAAACAACGGTGAGGGTGTCACTGTTAGGCATAACAGGACAGATGCTCGCACTCTAATATCTACCACGACAACAAGTGGTTGAGTGAATCGAGCAATAATATGACTAACGATGGCTTAACCAAATGTAAGCCTAATAGTCATTAGTATGCAACGTGCAAGTATGGTGCATGCTATACGATGCACAAACAACCGAAGAAACAACGATGCAACAAAATCCAATGAGTATACGATGCATCAATACAACCATCCAGAAATAGAAAACCAACGATTATGCACCTACACTACTAGGTAGGGTATTTCTAATACTAAATAAACCTATCTATGTTTAATGGACTTCTAAGTACTCGCGTACAAGCGGTACTTTACAGAACAGAAAACCAACAGAGGACTGTACAGAAACGAATTTGGAATACTCAAAGATCAACGAAGAGTAAGTATCAACGGCGATGTTAAAACAACAAACGACAAAGAACAAGGTTAAGCAACCTACTAGACATAAGATAGTCATACTTTAAGGTAAACGAAACTACTCGAGTACAAAGGAGAAATACCCACCTTATAATTGTAGAACGTATACGAACAGAACCTCCCGCGATCAACTGAATGAATCTGAATCAAGGTCCTGGATCAAGGATATAGTTTAGCTATTTATAACAAATTACTAAATTAGCTAAACAAGATACTCACCACGATTAGGTCAAATCCCATCTTTAACATATACTTAATTTAAATGTTTCCCCTTGAGTCGATTAAGTATCAATCATTAATTAACTATGATAATTAACACATCTTATTAGCTCAACTTAGTTAGCCATCTGAATTAATCATTTTAAACCCATTGCTAATTGAGTAAGCCAATATAGTTGTTGATGCACCCATCATCCATATCCTTTTCAATCTAACATTATATCCTTTAGAGCTTAAACCAAACTAATCAAAACTTACCTTAATTTGATGCCAACGTTTTCCACCTGCTCAGAGTCCGATGAAGAAAATCAAAGAACACACGGACACAAAAGATCAGAAGCTGGAGATCAACACCACCAATTGGAGCAAGAACAATTGCTTAAACCAAATCTGATCAGTTTCCTGGATTACCACCACTGATCAACCTCAATTCTCAATCCATGCTCAATTCAACCAAGGAAAACACTATACAAACAAATCCTCACCTTGCGGTGCGTCGGCGGTGGACCTGTGCTAGGGCACAGTGCAGTTTCGAGCGGAGAAAACCCAAAACGAAAACAAACCAAGGCTGACGCTTCCTCGACTCACGGCAGCGGCGTCGGCTAGGGCTTCTGGCGAGGTGACGGCTGGTTGGCGACTCGCGTGAGACGGCGGTGCTCTACTCGTGCGCGCCGGTGAAGAAGAAGGAAGAGAGGGGATGCCGCCTAGGGTTTGCGCGAGGAGAAGAGGAAGGAGAAAGAGTCTCGAGAGGGCAGGGCTCGGCGTCGCTCGATCAGGAACTGCTGCGGTTTCGCGCAGGGGAAGTCGCGCAGGGGAGAAGTGAGGGATTCGGTTGAGTTAGGGCACGGGCTGATGGAATATTGGGGTTTTATAAAATTGTTTTTGGCCTTTTGCAATTTAACCCTCTAAGTCCGAAAAATTATAACTAAGCCCTTATATTTTCGAATTTTTCCATTTAACCCCCCCTAAAACTCGGTATTTAACACAATGTTTCTACGTAGAGATGGTGACAATATATTTGTAGCCCAAGTATATGTCGATGACATAATTTGTGGCTCAAACAACAAGGGCTATTTAAATGAGTTTATTGGACATATGGAGAGTGAATTTGAAATGAGTCTAGTGGGAGAGTTGACTTTCTTCCTTGGACTTGAAATCAAACAATCCCGAGATGGGATCCATGTGCACCAATCAAAGTATACTCAAGAGATGCTTCGAAAATTCAACATGAGTGATTCAAAAGAGGTAACCACTCCCATGGCTACAAACACAAGATTAGACAATGATGAGAGTGGTAAACCTGTTGATTTGACTCAATATCGAAACATGATAGGTAGTCTGCTATACCTCACAGCTAGTCGACCTGACATACTTTTTACTGTGGATATGTGCGCTAGGTATCAAGTTTGTGCCAAGGAATCTCACTTAATTGCTGTTAAGAGAATTTTGAGATACCTTAAGGGCACAATTGGAGTTGGTCTTTGATACCCCCGTACCGAGTCATTTGATCTAATTGGCTATACCGATTCCGACTATGCTGGGTGCAAGTTGGATCAAAAAAGCACAAGTGAGGGTTGTCAATTCCTAGGATCATCTCTAGTTAGTTGGTCAAGTCGGAAGCAACATTGTGTTGCTCTTTCCACGACCGAGGCAGAATATATCGCTATGGGAGAGAGTATATCGTAATTGTTGTGGATGATTCATACTCTAGAGGACTATGGATTAAGCTACAAGGGTGTGCAAGTGTTGTGTGACAACATTAGCACAATTAACCTAACCAAGAATCCGGTCCATCACTCTAGAACCAAATATATTGAAGTGCGTCACCACTTCATTAGGGATCATGTTGCTAGAGGAGATGTTGTACTCTCATATGTAGAGTCCAAATCGAATCTAGTGGACATTTTCACTAAACCACTCCCCGAAAATGAGTTTAGCTTCTTAAGAAGGGAGTTGGGAATGTGTCACGCTTCATAGACATCAAAATGCATTCAAAACCCTTCATGATCAATTCGAATTGTTGGGACACAATTGGGTAACTTGGGGACATCTCACACAAACTATAAGGTTTACCAAAACGTTTTTGTTTGCTAGATATGGGGTGAGATGATAGGATCAACTTAATTTCTCAAAATGTCAATGCATCCCTTGAGAAATTAGGTTGACGAGATAAAAATCACTTCGGTGACCAAGTATGGGGAAAACCAATGCATAACATATGTGTACTTGGCTCCATGATCATACTTGGACATTCCAATCAAGGAAACTTGATTGGAGACTTGAATTTGGGACAAACTTGCTTGAAATTGCTTGAATGTTTGTTGATTGAGTTTGACTCCACTTGGGTTGAGCAAAGTGATTTGTCAAAACCATAAGGACTTTTGATCCTCCTTCAGGGATCAATTATAGTCATGGGATCACTTCCAAGATCGATAACTTTCATCAGATCTTATCAGAAATCATTTGGAAGTCTGAAACTGAAAGTTTCAAATCGTATCAGGAAAAATCAGGAAGCCTGATCGATCACCGGACCGATCAGGAGTAGGACTGATCGGTCTAACGGATTGATCAAGCTGTTTCGTGATTAACCACAGAAATCTATCTGTGTTGGTCTGGATCGGTCCCCGGACCGATCTGGCACCCTCTGTGGTGATCGGTCCACAAACCGATCAGAGGGGTTGCAGAACACTTCTTGAAAAATTGACCAAACATTCTGTGTTGGCCTGGATCGGTCCCCGGACCGATCTGGCACCCTGTGGTGATTGGTCCACAGATCGATCAGGGGGCTCACGGAAAAACATCCAAACCTACTGTTCGCTTCCTGATCGATCATCCGATCGATCAGGGGCCTGCCTGATCGGTCACCCGACTGATCAGGACCAGGTCAGTCCGATCAGGCCGGAGCCTGATCGGTCTAGGCACTCCCAGATCGAACGGTGATCCATTTAATCACATTAAATTGCGGTTGGTGGACCGATCCACCAACCGATTAACTTCGTCTAAACCCTACCTTCCCAAGCCCTAGCGCCGAAATCCTATCTTGCGCGTGCGATCTACTTGTTGTGCGAGAGCTCCTCCTGCGTTTTCTCCTCCCTGCGTGTGGCTTCTTGCGATCGTCTCCCTGCTGCGCATGCGACTGGGTTTTCTTCTGCGCTGTTAGGAGTTTCTCTTTTGCTGCTGTGTTCTCTCTCGCAAAGCACCATTTCTGTGTGATGTTCTCTGCGCAACTCAGCCGCGAGTTTTCTCCAACCAAGTACTTCATGGCACCAAAGTAAGCTTTGTGTATGATTTTCTTTTGGTGCTTATCATTCTAACATCTACCATGTTTAGGCTAACCATGTTTTTCTTTTGGTGTTTGTGTTGTGATCCTACTCATTGTTGTGACCTTGCCATGATTTTTCACCCTACTGATGAAATCTAATCATTTGCAATATATATTATGACCTGATTCTTCACTGATCAAATCTCATTTCATTGATTAAACCTATGTTTTTTTTATCTTTTTCTGTTATGGTTAATTTGATCAATGTCTGACTCTTATGATTATTCCATACCATGACAAACCCTTTTATTGATCTTGTGATTCTTTAATTTGTGGCTTGATTATCAACTTGTAACATGATCTTATCCATGT
Source organism: Boesenbergia rotunda (assembly GCA_024364735.1). Taxonomy (NCBI): domain Eukaryota; kingdom Viridiplantae; phylum Streptophyta; class Magnoliopsida; order Zingiberales; family Zingiberaceae; genus Boesenbergia; species Boesenbergia rotunda. Next base: position 39,277 of record JAGFNQ010003964.1, on the reverse strand, counting down.
TCGATTTACGTATCTTGATCAAATCTGTTGCCGTGACTTATTCCACCCTTTAGAAAGTCATCTAAGGGCAAGGAAACCGCTGAAGGGTCCTCCAAGGGCAAAGACCCTTCATCATCTACACCCCCTTCAAGACCTCCACCACCTCCATATACCAGATTTCAAAATATTCATTATGCACTAGCCTTTCAATGGCACACTTTCAAACTCATGCCATGTCGAACTGTGGACCAAACCTTCATTTACGAACATTTTCCGACAGTACGGTAAATCATTGAACACTATGAACTTCAATCCATTCTTTTCCTTGAGAGGTCAATCAACTTTGATTTGGTCTCTGAATTTTATAATAACATGGTCAGTGGAGAGGGTTCGGGGTGGAGGACCCGTGTCACCAGTATCGACCTTAATTTTGATCTATCAGCTTTCACTTCTTTTCTTGACTGTCGCCGATCAGATAATGACTTTTCTCTCTACCCCTATCTTCCAGATCCTCTACCGGTTCCCTTTGATGGAGTCACCCCTGACTCTATCCATGAGTACTTTTTCGATCATCCCAAGTCAAGGGATCTCGATGAGGTTACCAGTCACTTCCCTACATTTGCTGCTCTCCGCCTTTCCCCTATATATTATGTCTGGTTTAAGATTATCATTAACTGTCTCATCCCTACTACTTCAAAGCACTTAGATGAAATTCACTCATTCCACTGCTTGATGTTCTACGGGATGCATCGACGGTTAGACTTTGATATCGTGACGACCATTTACTTCTCCATCATCGTCCACAGTCAGATGTACGGTCAGACAGTTTACATGCCGTTTGGCTATATCATCACTGCCTGGCTGCAGTCGGTTGGTATCGACGTTTCACAGGGCAACATTGTACCCATGGTTCGACAGGATTGTCGACTTGATCGTCGCATGTTGGCCCAGTCTGGCATTGTTGTCGGACCGCAGGGGCTGAGGTGGAAGGATCGGCGACGTGTGGGGGAGTTACCGGGAGCAGCCCCTGATCAGGAGCCGTTCGTTATTGCTGAGGATTACGATGAGTGGGATCCTGACCTCTGCTGGCAGTTGCGGAGCTAGAGTGGACGATGCAGCGCGAGTTACATATTTCCGAGCTCTGGCAATAGGAGGTCAGCTCAGAGTTTCGGTCCTTCGATCGCCGACTAGTCGCTCTAACATCCGATGTTTCTGGGATCAGCTCACTGTAGGAGACGTGGTATGAGGAGTGGTACCAGCATACATTTCCTGGTGCTGCGACCTCCAGCAGCACTCCACCAGGGGATGTCATATATATTGAGGATTCCTTAGACGATGACCCCGCGGCGGATTGATGATGTTAACTATTCTGATTTGTGTCCCAGTTGATTGTTATGCCTTGTGCTATGTTTGACTGTGCTGTATTTGCCTTGACTTTGATGCAATGTGATGCATTTGCTATTATGCCTGCTTTTCATATTTGACTTACTATAATCTGCTTATTGTTGGCTTATATGATTGTTCATAAAATTGCTATCGTTATGTATGCCTCATTATGTGTTGCTATGATTATGCTTATGACGACATGTTCATATGATACATATGATTGTGTTGCCGTGCTTTATATCTATCATATGTGTTTCATATGTTTATCAAAATAAATCAAATGTTATGTTGTTTTGGGATACCCCTAGGGTTGAGGGGGAGTATGTTTAAACTTAACAACCCGTCTACACCCTTTTCGGTGTTTGACAAAGGAGGAGAGTGAGGTTGGTTAAGTTTAGGACGATTATGAGTTTAATGGTTGTAGGGGGAGGATCCTGATTCTCCTACAATTCTGAGATTTGAGACTATCGGATTCAAATCCCTAAACTTAAAATCGGGTTGTCAAACAACAAAAAGGGGGAGATTGTTGATGCAGCCTGGCCCTGATTGTTATTTTGGTGTTGACACCGATTTTAGTTTAGGATAATAAGATGATTGGGATTAAGTCCTGGTCGTGGACTAGGCATACCTTGTGGGAAAACCCTAACCTGGAGGGTTAGGTATGGAAAAGTCCTAGCCTGGAGGGCTAGGTGAGGAAAAGTTCTAACCTGGAGGGTTAGGTGTAAAAAAGTCCTAGCTTGGAGGGCTAGGTGTTGAAAAGTCCTAACCTGGAGGGTTAGGTGTGAAAAGTCCTAGTTTGGAAGGCTAGGTGTTGAAAAGTCCTAACCTGGAGGGTTAGGTGTGAAAAAATCCTGGCTTGGAGGGCCAGGTCCTAGCTTGGAGGGCTAGGTTGATGAAATCCTGACTTGGAGGGTCAGGTCCTAACCTGGAGGGCTAGGTTGGATGAAATCCCGGTGAGTGAAGCCGGGTCCCGGTGAGTGAAGTCGGGTGACTGAAACCCTAGTGAGTGAAGCTAGGTCCTAGCTTGGAGGGCTAGGTTGAAGTCCCAGTGAGTGAAGCTGGGCATGGCACGAGTCAGAGATGGGCCGGAGGCTTGTTCTCGTGACTTAGAGGAGATTTGACCTTGCCTGGATCGGTCTGGTGACCAATTAGGGAAGTTGGCACGGTGCTTCCTCGTGGATCGGTCTGGTGACCGATCCAGCGATGACTGATCGGTCTGGTGACCGATCAGGGAGCATACAATGAGGCTGGAACCTACTGCTCGGCTCCTGATCGGTCTGGTGACCGATCAGGGAGTGTGCAGTTCACTCACTGTGTCACGCCCCGAGACCCAGGAGCCGCTGATCCAATAGAAAATCGGACAGCACCTCCCCTGTCCGGCGAATAATTTACACATACACACAGATAATATAACACAACCACGCAGTTTAAAGGGCCTCAGGCCTCAGATATATGCAGAAACAACAGTTATATGATTATAACTATCGAAAAACCAAATCCGAACTCACCTGAGCTGCCAGGGGGCAGGAACAAAACCAAAATCAAAAGAAGTCTAACATAGGACTCAAAAGTACAATACCATCAAATAAAACGTGCATACATGTTCAAAACAAAATAGCGAAAGCATAGTAAATACTACAGGGTCCATAACCGAAACAACGTAAGGTAAAACTAAACAGAGCTCCTCTGGAGCTGGGGACTGGCGGCTAAGGATCTCCTCGCAGACATCAACCTGAAATAAACATATATGGCAATGGGGTGAGTCCATAGCTCAGCGAATACCCAACAGATATGCATAGAAGGTTATACCAACAATAAGAGTTCAGCTACTACAGTCTCATAGCAACAGTAGGGAAAGACTAGTACTGAACATACCGAAGTAGATATATACCTGAATCCATCTAACCTGTATAGAGGGTAAGAAATACCAGAGGAAAACCAATAGACATATAAGCTCAGATAACAAGTCTCCAGAATATGCAATGTCAAACAAGTGCAAGAATCAAGTGCAGCAAACAATGCACGATGCAAAATATGCACATGGTGCAATGACATGTGTCACCCCTGACACCAGACAGATCAACGTACACCTGTCATAGGGACGTCTGAACGGGTAGGCCTATGACAACTGTACGCACCCTGCTATCATTGCTCCTAGGTGACCGGGTGGACAGGATGCTGGTGGAGACTCCGCTCCGACCCCAAGCAATGGGGGAGTCAAGCTCTCATCTCCTCGTGGCTCAGTACGAGAAGGGATCCCTGGCTGCTACCACGCCCGCGCTCACCCTCCAAATAGTGGCTGAACGGAGCAATACAGGGCAAATGCGCACATCCTACGGTATCCACTAACCCATGAGTGGCCATGTGCGCATATCATGTACCGGAAGACGATTAGGCTCAACCACAAGGGAGTCGCTGATCGCCGGCATGCAACAATGCAAGGATGGTGTATGATAGATACACATACCTCCCTCCCCAAGTCCCCAGTATACTAGGTCTCAGTCTGAAATCCTACAACAGGAAATACAGGTAACCTACAAGGTATACTGGACTGAAATACAGATCCCTCAAGGTTAAATGCAAGAGATACACTACGATATCTAAGCATACATATAGAGATGACAATACCAGAGACTGTATGGAACTAATAGCATAATAACTCAGGAATAAACAACAGGTATCCAGGACAGGCATAATAACAGGGATAACCAACAAGTATCCAGAACAGGCATAATAAACAGGGATAGCGTATGATCTTACTGCTATCTATAACAGTCTATGCATAACAAATGACAATATCAAAAGAGATAAGTCAAAGGGTACCCGCCTCCAAATAGGTGAAGTCCGTATCAAGCCGGAAGAACCACCCGTCAATAATAAACAGCAATAATCCAAGTCAAGTCCCTGTGTAAAGGACACAGTTTAATTAGCTATTACAAAATTAGTAGCTAGCTAATTAATCCGTAATTTGTTTTAGGGTTACCCAAATCCATTTCTTTCTATTTAATTTCCCTTAATTAAATAGAAGGTTCCTAATTACCCCATGTAATTAAAATTAGGCTCAATCCTAAATTCGCCTTCCCCACACGTAGGCTATTAGGGTTAAGCTTCATGCTAAACCCAACCTCAACCCAATTCTTCAAGGTATCAATCCAGCAATTAACCTATTGCTCTACTTGAACTAATTAGCCACATCAAACCATCTAGCTCCTTCCACAGATTAATACCCAAGCATCAATACAACATTAAAACTCCAACTAAATCAAAGCAATCAGATCCTATTACCTCTAACCTTAGCTCTGCTGCCGAAACACAGCCAGTAGAAGAGGAGGAAAATGATACTCGTTTTCCAATTTCAAACTCCCGGGTCAAACCTGCCATCACACTCTAATCAACTCGAATTCATTTGGTCCCTGCCAAAACGTATCAGCTAGAGAGCTCTTACCTTCCAAGGTACCGGAAGAATTCCCTGTACCAAATCCGGCGACACAGCAACGGAAAGTGGAAGAAGATTAACCAACCTCAGGTACCGGTTAGTGCTCACAACTCCTGCAACTCCAATTCACCAGAACACTGAGGACTACAGAGGGTTAGGGCTCGACAACCTCCCAGACCTGGTAGCTACCAGCCGCAGAGAAACACCACCAAAAATCAGAATCCATCCATGAACTCACCCGATTCTTGGAGTTATCCTTGAAACTGTTGGCTCCCGTGATGCTACCGATCTCCGACGAGTTTGCTCAGCCTTCCCCAATCTGAGCTCCAAATCAGTGCGCCCTAGGAAGAAGAGACAAGAGGAATCGGATATGGGTCGGCGCCGCTGCGTGCGAATGAAGAGCTAGGTCACGCGAGCGAGGGAGAAGAGAAGAAGGAAATAGGTCAGCCGTCGAGTTCGGCCAGGGCAGCGAGACGAAGGAGGTGTTGCGGCTGTGGAGGAGTCGGCCGAATGAGGTTTTAGGTCAAGTATATAAGTCGGGTGATTTTGCATTTAGGTCCCCAAGCTTAGCTTTTGCAATTTAATCCCTCCAGTTCAGCCTAATCGCTAGACCACCCCTAGGGTTTAGAATTCCTTATCCATTAAACCCTTTTAACTATTTGTTTAATAACATCTTGGTCCCTATATTTTGTGTCCAAGGGCTCGGAAACCCCGGAACCTATCTGGCAATCCTCCGAAAATTTTCGGGACCTAACCAAAAGTGTCGGATTTAACACACTGCTCGGCTCCTGATCGGTCTGGTGACCGATCAGGGAGTACACAGTGAGTTGAGTTCCCCTACTGCTCTGCTCCTGATCGGTCCGGTGACCNAAAAATTTGGTCCCCAAATTTCGATATTCACTATGGTAAACACTATAAGAAGTATGCTGATATAAATACTGAACAGTAACTAACCAACATACCTCAAGTGAACAGTGGTGGGTAAGCGAGCTCGGATGACATCCTCAAGCTCCCAGGTAGCCTCCTCATCTGAGTGATGCTGCCATCCGACTTTAACAAGCCGGATTGTCTTGTTCCGCAACTGACGCTCTCGGTGACCCAAAATCCGTACAGGAATCTCCTCGTAAGTCGCGTCAGGCTGAAGTGGAACTGAGACATCCGACAACACGTGTGAAGGGTCTGGTATGTATTTCCTCAGCATGGATACGTGAAATACATCATGTACACCGGTAATAGATGGTGGAAGAGCCAAACGATAAGCAACTGCTCCAACCCTCTCCAGAATCTGGAACGGACCGATGTAACGCGGAGCAAGCTTCCCTCGAAGACCGAATCGTTTCACCCCTTTCGTGGGTGAAACTCGCAGAAATACATGATCACCTACGGAGAACTCCAGAGGTCTCCGTCTCCGGTCGGCATAGCTCTTCTGACGATCCTGCGCCTCAGATATCCTGCGTCTGATAGTACGGACTAACTCTGCCTCGTGCTGAGCTCTCTGAGGTCCTAACAGCTGGGATTCCCCAACCTCCTCCCAGAGGGTGGGTGTCCGACAAGGCCTACCATACAACGCCTCATACGGTGCCATCTGGATAGCCGCATGATAACTGTTGTTGTAGGCGAACTCGACAAGGTGCAGATGATCCTCCCAACTGCCTCCGAAATCCATAATACAAGCTCGCAGTAGGTCCTCTAACGTCTGAATAGTCCGCTCTGACTGCCCATTGGTCTGCGGATGAAACGCGATACTGAACCGCAACTCAGTGCCCATAGCCCGCTGCAGACTCTGCCAAAAACGTGATGTGAAGCGCGGATCTCGATCGGAGATGATACTCAACGGGATGCCGTGCAATCTGATGATCTCTCTACAATACAGCTCTGCCAATCGATCCAAAGAATCGGTCCTCCGAATAGCTAGAAAGTGCGCGGATTTGGTCAATCGATCAACGATCACCCAAATCGCGTCAAGGCCTCGTCTGGTCCTAGGCAATCCCACCACGAAATCCATAGTAATGTGTTCCCACTTCCACTCGGGAATGGGAATCCTCTGAAGTAGTCCAGCAGGTCTCTGGTGCTCAGCCTTAACCTGCTGGCAAACTAGACATCTAGCTACAAAGTCCGCGATGTCTTTCTTCATGCCGTTCCACCAGTAGGAACGCTTCAGGTCTCGGTACATGCGGGTCCCGCCCGGGTGGATAGCAAATCGGGAACGATGAGCCTCCTGCAGTAACTCCTCTCGGACCAGATGTGACTCGGGTACACATAGTCTCCCTCGGAAGTAGAGAGTACCCTCGTCATCTCTGGTGAACTCAGTCTGCTCTGCTGAAGCCATCTGGCTGCCAAGGGACTGCAGGTGCTGATCGGTGGCCTGAGCCTCTCGAATCCTCGTCCGGATGGAAGACTGAGCAACCATGGTCGCCAGAATACCCCTCTCAGTCTGCCCCTGCTCCTCTAAGCCCAACTCTGAGAAACCCTGAACTAGCTCGGTAACTGATGCCAGGAGGCAGGCCAAAGTCCCTCTGGACTTCCTGCTCAATGCGTCTGCCACAACATTAGCTTTCCCCGGATGGTAGCTAATGGTGCAATCATAATCCTTAAGGAACTCCATCCACCTCCTCTGTCGGAGGTTGAGCTCCTTCTGCGTAAACAGATACTTGAGACTCTTATGATCAGTGAAGATCTCAAAGATAATACCGTACAGGTGGTGCCTCCAGATCTTCAGCGCAAAGATAATATCTGCAAACTCTAAATCATGAACTGGGTAATTCTTCTCATGCTCCTTCAGCTGTCGAGAAGCATAAGACACTACCCGCCCATGTTGCATCAAAACTGCGCCTAACCCCCTGATGAGATGTGTCGGTATACAACACGAATCCGTCCTCTCCTGATGGAAGAACGAGGACGGGTGCCGTCACCAATCGCCGCTTCAGCTCCTGAAAGCTGGTCTCACAAGCCTCTGTCCAAATGAACTTCACGCCTTTCCTGGTAAGGCGTGTCAGTGGCATAACAATAGTGGAAAATCCCTCTACAAATCGTCGATAATATCCGGCCAAACCCAAGAAACTGCGAACCTCAGTAACTGACTTCGGCTGCTCCTAGCTGGTAACAGCCTCGATCTTCTGGGGATCTACTGAGATGCCTCTGCTAGATACCACGTGTCCCAGAAAACCTACTGATGACAACCAGAAGGCACACTTGCTGAACTTCGCATATAGACGCTCTCGTCTGAGAGTCTCCAATACGATGCGAAGATGCTGTGCATGCTCCTCCTCAGAATGTGAGTAAACTAAGATGTCATCAATGAATACTATGACGAACTGATCCAGATACTGCAGAAATACGCGGTTCATCAAGTCCATGAATACCGCTGGAGCATTGGTAAGCCCAAATGGCATTATCAAAAACTCATAGTGTCCATATCTGGTGCGGAACGCTGTCTTCTGGACGTCTGACTCTCTGACCCTCAACTGATGATATCCGGACCGCAGATCAATCCTGGAATACACAGATGTGCCCCTGAGCTGATCAAACAAATCCTCAATCCGTGGCAGGGGGTACTTGTTCTTGATGGTCACTGCATTCAACTGTCGGTAGTCGATGCACAACCTCAAAGAACCGTCTTTCTTCTTCACGAAGAGAACTGGGGAACCCCATGGTGAGACGCTAGGTCTGATGAATCCCCTGTCCAATAACTCCTGGAGTTGGACCTTCAGCTCATCCAACTCTCTCGGTGCCATACGATACGGAGCTTTCGATGCCGGTGAAGTCCCCGGTATCAGCTCAATAGTGAACTCCACTTGCCTCCTGGGAGGCAAACTCGGTAGCTCCTCTGGAAATACGTCCTGGTATTCTCGGACCACTGGGACGTCCGAGAGCGGAGGGCTACTGCTGTCGTCGGTGCTAATAAATGACAGTAAGAAACCCTGACATCCGCGAGATAGTAGTCTCTGTGCCTGAAGCGCAGAAATAACCGATAAGCCCTCATCCCTGATGCCAGTGAAATCCCACGAGGGTTAGTCCGGAGGCCGGAAGGTGACCACCCTCATCTGGCAATCGACTGTGGCATGATACGCGGTAAGGACATCCATACCAAGAATGATATCGAAGTCCACCATCTCCAGAACTAACAAATTAACCGTGAGGGTAATACTACCGAAATCTAATGGGCAAGCTCTGACCTCCTGTGTAATACTCAAGATCTCTCCTGAGGGTAAGGATACAGATAACCCTTGTAGTCTAGCGGTAGCCAATCTACCAATCCTACTCATGAATATCCGCGATATGAAGGAGTAAGAACTACCCGTATCAACTAATAGCTCAGCAGGAAAGGCATAAAGAGAAATAGTACCGCGGAATACCGATCCGTCGGCTCGCTGGGCCTCCTCCCGCGTGACAGCATATATCCGACCAGTCTCAGGCGGTGGTGGTGGTGGTACTGCTGGGTACTGCTGCGATGGGCCGGCTGGGTACTACTGAGGTGGGAACTGCATCTGAGACTGATGCTGCTGAACTGACCCTCCCACCGAGTACTGAGGTTGCTGCATCACAGGCTGATAAACTGGATAGGTCTGCTGTGGAGGTCCTGCAGCTGAGCTCTGAGATATGGCTGAGGTGTAACTAGCCTCGTGCCCTAGCATACCGTAAGCAGGTGCTGGTGGGGCGGCATACGGCTGGCGGAATGAAGGCTGAGTCCTCCGTCCGCCTCTATGAGCTCCCGACTGTCCTGAATGTCCAGTCTGGCTAGTGGCTCCCGTCCTCTCATTCTGTGCCTTCAAGGCACAGTCCCGGCTCAAGTGTCCTGGTAGTCTGCAGTAGTAACATACTGTAGGACCGGTGCCGTCGATAGAGGGGGGGTGAATATCGATCGTGAAAACTTTCGTGAGACTTTCGTAAAACTGGACTCAGAATATTAGTAGCACAGCGGAAAACATAAAAATAAAAATAGAAAAGCAATACACAGTGGACACAGCAGGTTTATTTACTTGGTTCCCAACCCCTCAGGGTCAGTACGTCCAAGGCCTATGTACTCGGCGTTGAGTCCACTAATAGTCTCCTTTCCGGAATTTCCGGAGGCGGAGAAACCCGACTTACAGTGCAATATTACAAGCAATAATAAAGAAAAATAAATACTGTAATTAATTGCAAACCAAGCAAAAATGTGAAGCTCGGCCGATCTGGACCTCCGAAGTGTCGCGCACTTCCTCTTGGAGCCTCCCGGTCGCAGAGCCTCGTCTTTAGCGTGTTGTCGTCGGTCGGAATGAATAGAATCGCAGTTAGGAAGTGTGTTGGAAGCAGAGGGGTCGAAGCCCCTTTTATAGCCCTCCTGGGGGCGCCCCGGACGCTGGGGGCGCCCCGGAAGACTCGGTCAACTCTTATCCTTGCGCCTACCTCGCCGCAGGTGATAAGAACTTTGACCAGGGAGCCCCGGATGACCCGGGCGCCCCCATGAGGGCTTATCTTGTGTTCTGGCTTCGAAACAGCAAAACAACTACTAATTAGGGCGCCCCGGACGCTCCGGGCGCCCCGGTTGACACCTGTTCTGCAAACGCACGTTTGCTGCATGTATTAGTACTGCATGGGGGCGCCCCGGACGCTCCGGGCGCCCTCACGGACACCTGTTCTGCACACACACACAAGTGCACATCTTCTGCACTGGCTGGGGGCGCCCCCCATGCTGGGGGCGCCCTGGCTGCTGGTTTTCAGCCTTCTTCATTTGCTTGCTTTGTCTTCTTCTCTTGGTACCTGCAAGATATATATATGCAAAGCAAGTATACATGAAATATTAATCTTACGAACTTGGTTCGGACTTCGGATTGGCACACAATCCTAGGTCGAACCGACGCAAACTCTTACCCCCGAGAAAGCGCCTTTCACCTACTCCTTTCAGGAGACGGTTGTCGCCCGGTCCTTCGGGTGGACTTTTGCCTAGCCGTCCTTCGCTAGGTCTTGGATACCAAGCATCCCTTCGCTTGGTGCCTAGCAGCCCTTCGCTAGGTCTTATTTTCCTGACAACCCTTCGTCAGGTGCCTAGCAGCCCTTCGCTAGGTCTTTTCTTTCTGGCAGCCCTTCGCCAGAGCCTAGCGGCCCTTCGCTAGGACTTAGGGTTTCCATGCCTAGCTTAACTAGGATTTTTCTCAGGCTTAGGTTACTTCTCCTTCGCTCCCCTTTGTCTGTTCAACATATTACTGACTTAAGTACATTGTCAAACATTAAAACACATAAAGGAGAACATCATTTATGCAACTTGCACCAACACATACGGCCTGCTCCAGGCGACAGTCTGCTACTACATGCTCTCGGGATCCACAACGGGTACAGTAAGATGGCTGTACAGTCTTCTTCCGGTCCTGCTGAGAAGACTGGAAGGATCCGGTAGAAGAACGTCTCGACTTCTGGGGCCCAGAGGATGCCCCAGAAGTGCCAGAAGCTGCCTGAGTGTGGCGGCCGCGCTTCTGTCCAGTAGTCTGCGGCTGCTGTGGCTGAGCTGAGTCCGTCGTAGCCTGTTTCCCCTTCTTCTTACCCCCAAATAATCTGTGCTGAGTCATCTCAATAACGAGCGCACACTCTAATGCCTCTCGATAAGAAGTCGGGATAAATCCTGACATACGGGTCTGAATATATGTCGCTAGACCCTGATGGAACTGAGTCATCCTCTCCATGTCGTTTGCCACTAGGTGAGGGCAATACTCTGATAGGTGGGTAAACTCCGCCTCATACTCCAGTACAGATAAGTCTCCCTGCTTGAGAAGTACGAAATCCTGTCGTCTAGCCATGCGGAACGATACTGGAAGGTATCTCCCTCAAATGCCTCCCGGAATGTGTCCCAGGTGACATACTCCTCGCCAATAACTGTCTGCTGCGTAGACCACCAGGCATACGCCTGATCTCGCAGATGATAAACAGCCAACTCAGCCTTCTCCCATTCTGAACACGTCAGATAACGGAAAGTACTCTCAAGTGTCCTGATCCACTCTCGGGCCGCAGCTGGATCTGGTCCTCCCTGGAATAGAGTGAATCGGCCCTTTACGGACGCCGCCAATATCGGAATCCGGGCTCGATCTCGAATGCCGTCGGTAAGAGCAAGTGCTGCAGGGGGCACAGTGGAACATCCCGGTGCAGGAATCATAGAAGGAGCTGCAGGCATGGTCGGGGTGGACACCCCAGGTGGTACCACAGGTACAGTAGGAAATCCCGGGGCAACAAATGCCGGTGGAACTGAAGGGAGCACCGGGGCCTGCACCGTAGTCGGAATAGTGGGGTACGCTGCAGTAGTCATAGCCGGGGGTGCAGTAGCATATGACGGTGCCGGTACGGCTGATGGCACAGTCTGATAGTATAGACCTGGTGCTGCTGGGGGAACTATAGAGTACATCGGAGCAAGTATAGGCGTCTCCGATGGTGTAGGGGGAATAACCGGGGCAGGTACCACCGAGGTAACTGCGGGATGCGTCGGAATAGATGCCTCTGATGGAACTACAGGGAACATCGATGCAGATCCTACCGGTACTGAGTGGGTCGGCAGTGGTACGGCTGTTGACATGGTAAATACTACCGAAGTACACACTGCAGGAGGGGCAGTAGGAACTGCTGATGGAAAAGGAGTAGGGACCCTCTGAGTCGGGGAACCCTGACCTCTCTGGATGTCCTGCGAAGTCTGACCTCGGCTATCAGACTCTCTCTCTGCTGGCTCTACAGCCGAAGGCTCTAAAGTCTCCTTACGTGGCCGTCCCCGACCACGTCTCAGTACAGGAATATGAGCATCTCACGTCATACCTGTTACATTATTAACGAGTATTAAAACCCAAAACCAAGAGGCTAACCTTAATTTACCTATTTGCTGCCTGGAGAAGTCCTGTCGCTGCCAAGTCCCCAAATTGCCGTCGCCTCGCAACCACGGCTTTAAAAAAAAATCCGTAATGTACTCGGATGAATAACATCAGACCCGAGCTCCGACACCTACCAGTTCAGTGTCAGATTTAAATTCCGAGAAATCCACGAATCGATGGTATCCCGCATCCTGGGCTTGATACCAAAAATACCAAAAATAAATTGGTACCAGATAAACACCGTAAATCCCGTAAAACACGTAGGCATCGGAACCTACGCTCTGATACCAAAAATAAATTGTCACGCCCCGAGACCCAGGAGCCGCTGATCCAATAGAAAATCGGACAGCACCTCCCCTGTCCGGCGGACAATTTACACATACACACAAATAATATAACACAACCACGCAGTTTAAAGGGCCTCAGGCCTCAGATATATGCAGAAACAACAGTTATATGATTATAACTATCGAAAAACCAAATTCGAACTCACCTGAGCTGCCAGGGGGCAGGAACAAAACCAAAATCAAAAGAAGTCCAACATAGGACTCAAAAGTACAATACCATCAAATAAAACGTGCATACATGTTCAAAACAAAATAGCGAAAGCATAGTAAATACTACAGGGTCCATAACCGAAACAACGTAAGGTAAAACTAAACAGAGCTCCTCTGGAGCTGGGGACTGGCGGCTAAGGATCTCCTCGCAGACATCAACCTGAAATAAACATATATGGCAATGGGGTGAGTCCATAGCTCAGCGAATACCCAACAGATATGCATAGAAGGTTATACCAACAATAAGAGTTCAGCTACTACAGTCTCATAGCAACAGTAGGGAAAGACTAGTACTGAACATACCGAAGTAGATATATACCTGAATCCATCTAACCTGTATAGAGGGTAAGAAATACCAGAGGAAAACCAATAGACATATAAGCTCAGATAACAAGTCTCCAGAATATGCAATGTCAAACAAGTGCAAGAATCAAGTGCAGCAAACAATGCACGATGCAAAATATGCACATGGTGCAATGACATGTGTCACCCCTGACACCAGACAGATCAACGTACACCTGTCATAGGGACGTCTGAACGGGTAGGTCTATGACAACTGTACGCACCCTGCTATCACTGCTCCTAGGTGACCGGGTGGACAGGATGCTGGTGGAGACTCCGCTCCGACCCCAAGCAATGGGGGAGTCAAGCTCTCATCTCCTCGTGGCTCAGTAAGAGAAGGGATCCCTGGCTGCTACCACGTCCGCGCTCACCCTCCAAATAGTGGCCGAGCGGAGCAATACAGGGCAAATGCGCACATCCTACGGTATCCACTAACCCATGAGTGGCCATGTGCGCATATCATGTACCGGAAGACGATTAGGCTCAACCACAAGGGAGTCGCTGATCGCCGGCATGCAACAATGCAAGGATGGTGTCTGATAGATACACATACCTCCCTCCCCAAGTCCCCAGTATACTAGGTCTCAGTCTGAAATCCTACAACAGGAAATACAGGTAACCTACAAGGTATACTGGACTGAAATACAGATCCCTCAAGGTCAAATGCAAGAGATACACTACGATATCTAAGCATACATATAGAGATGACAATACCAGAGACTGTATGGAACTAATAGCATAATAACTCAGGAATAAACAACAGGTATCCAGGACAGGCATAATAACAGGGATAACCAACAAGTATCCAGAACAGGCATAATAAACAGGGATAGCGTATGATCTTACTACTATCTATAACAGTCTATGCATAACAAATGACAATATCAAAAGAGATAAGTCAAAGGGTACCCGCCTCCAAATAGGTGAAGTCCGTATCAAGCCGGAAGAACCACCCGTCAATAATAAACAGCAATAATCCAAGTCAAGTCCCTGTGTAAAGGACACAGTTTAATTAGCTATTACAAAATTAGTAGCTAGCTAATTAATCCGTAATTTGTTTTAGGGTTACCCAAATCCATTTCTTTCTATTTAATTTCCCTTAATTAAATAGAAGGTTCCTAATTACCCCATGTAATTAAAATTAGGCTCAATCCTAAATTCGCCTTCCCCACACGTAGGCTATTAGGGTTAAGCTTCATGCTAAACCCAACCTCAACCCAATTCTTCAAGGTATCAATCCAGCAATTAACCTATTGCTCTACTTGAACTAATTAGCCACATCAAACCATCTAGCTCCTTCCACAGATTAATACCCAAGCATCAATACAACATTAAAACTCCAACTAAATCAAAGCAATCAGATCCTATTACCTCTTACCTTAGCTCTGCTGCCGAAACACAGCCAGTAGAAGAGGAGGAAAATGATACTCGTTTTCCAATTTCAAACTCCCGGGTCAAACCTGCCATCACACTCTAATCAACTCGAATTCATTTGGTCCCTGCCAAAACGTATCAGCTAGAGAGCTCTTACCTTCCAAGATACCGGAAGAATTCCCTGTACCAAATCCGGCGACACAGCAACGGAAAGTGGAAGAAGATTAACCAACCTCAGGTACCGGTTAGTGCTCACAACTCCTGCAACTCCAATTCGCCAGAACACTGAGGACTACAGAGGGTTAGGGCTCGACAACCTCCCAGACCTGGTAGCTACCAGCCGCAGAGAAACACCACCAAAAATCAGAATCCATCCATGAACTCACCCGATTCTTGGAGTTATCCTTGAAACTGTTGGCTCCCGTGATGCTACCGATCTCCGACGAGTTTGCTCAGCCTTCCCCAATCTGAGCTCCAAATCAGTGCGCCCTAGGGAAGAAGAGACAAGAGGAATCGGATATGGGTCGGCGCCGCTGCGTGCGAATGAAGAGCTAGGTCACGCGAGCGAGGGAGAAGAGAAGAAGGAAATAGGTCAGCCGTCGAGTTCGGCCAGGGCAGCGAGACGAAGGAGGTGTTGCGGCTGTGGAGGAGTCGGCCGAATGAGGTTTTAGGTCAAGTATATAAGTCGGGTGATTTTGCATTTAGGTCCCCAAGCTTAGCTTTTGCAATTTAATCCCTCCAGTTCAGCCTAATCGCTAGACCACCCCTAGGGTTTAGAATTCCTTATCCATTAAACCCTTTTAACTATTTGTTTAATAACATCTTGGTCCCTATATTTGTGTCCAAGGGCTCGGAAACCCCGGAACCTATCTGGCAATCCTCCGAAAATTTTCGGGACCTAACCAAAAGTGTCGGATTTAACACACTGCTCGGCTCCTGATCGGTCTGGTGACCGATCAGGGAGTACACAGTGAGTTGAGTTCCCCTACTGCTCTGCTCCTGATCGGTCCGGTGACCAATCAGGGAGCATCCAGTAGATTTTGAGAACCTTACTGATCTGCTCCTGATCGGTTTGGTGACCGATCTGGAACACTGTTCAGACCGTTCTAGTGAACGATCAAGTGTCGCGGACTCCGTCTTATAACCAATCAGGCTGCAGCCTGATCGGTCAGGGAGCTTCCTGATCGGTCTGGTGACCGATCAGGTCACAGCCTGATCGGTCTAGTGACCGATCAGGCTCGTGTGGCCGCAAAAGCTGGGAGTCCCAGCAAAGCGGTGGATCGGTCCGATGACCGATCCACGAGCCCTAGATCGGTCCGGTGACCGATCACTTTAATTCAAAATGCACTGTCAGACACTCTGATCGCGTCTGAACACATCTAATCTCTGGGCTTAATCTCTGATACTTGATTCACTACTGATTTGCTGTGCTAATGCTCTGATTAAGTGTGCAGGTGACAGGGATGGATTCAAACACTCAAGGAGAGTCAATGGAGGTCTTTCCTTGGAGCAGGTTTGTCCATTTGCCATATCAGGTTGTAACGGTTGCTGGCGCTGCTGGAGCTGTTGACTGGGGCTAGGCTGAGGGAAGCTTAGGGAGTCCAGGAGAGCTCAGTGGTAGGCTGGTGGTTGCAGGTGAGCAGCTGGAGGCTGCAGTGAGATGACCTGGCGATCAGTGGAGAGACTTAAGCTGCGTAGCGGAGAAGAGCTGAGTAGTTTTGGCTTAACAGACTTCTTGCTAGAGTTCTTGCTGCGCTATCAGTTCTCCATCATCGAAAGCTTTGCTCTACACTTGCGATTACTCTACTGTGGTTCTTGAGCAACCGTCTGTTACTTGGGCACTTGGAAGAAGAAACAAGGAACTTGAGTCCATCAGCGAGAAGACACGAAGAAGGGAGTTCTTGCGTGAGATCTGTGCTGGGTGGAGCTTGGGAGAAGTTTGCTTGGATTCTTGTTGTCCTAAGTGCTCTGTAAGATCTTTCTTGTGTTTCATTGTGCTTAAAACTTTATCTCTGTTGAAATGTTGTGGAAAGGTTACTCCACCGAGAAGGAGGTTGCTTACTATCCGGATTTTCCGGGGCTTGATCTGCCGACGATCAAGGGATCGCCCACCTTACGGGCACGCCAAGGAGTAGGGGCAAGTTATCCCCGAACCTTGTAAATCCTCTTTGTTAGCGTTTAGTGGTTGTTCTTAGCTTAGGTTTTAAACTCTGCATACTCTGTTTTTATTGCTTTCGCTGTGCTACTAAACGTTTAAGTGCAGAAAACTTAAAAAGTGCTAAGTTTCGGTGTCTGGCTACATTCACCCCCCCCTCTCTAGCCATCCAAGTTCCAACAATAGTGAGCGAAGCTCGGTGGTGGAAGTCTTGGTGAGTGAAATTATGCAATGAAATCCTGGTGAGTGAAGATGACCCTAGTGAGTGAAGCTACATGGTGAGATCCTAAGAAGTAAGCCTTAAGTGGTAATGTCTTGGATGTAGTCCAAGCATGAAGCCTATTAGGCCGGGTAAACTTATAGGAGTACCACTTGATCCTTAGAGATTGACCCTTAGGTGTTAGACTTGGAGTAGAGACCTTCAAGCAAAAGGTAAGCCTAGTAGGTAGGTAGACTTGTAGGATTAAGGCTTTGATTGCTTGTTTGTTGTTATATGGTTGTTTTGTAAGAACCTAGAGTTGGAAGCAAAACAAAGAGCAAACAAATGCAAATGGGTGAACCTGACTTAACCCAGGTCGAACCGGACCCAAACCGGTTTAATAGACCGAACCAGCGGTTCGGTGGACCGTCTGGGTTTGGCCCAGATTACTGAATTGTTAGAAATGCTCACTTAGAAGATGATGTGGCAAAAGATCTGGTTTATCTTTATGATTTAGATTAGGATAAAGATAAACCAGATAATGTGGATAAAGATGAGGCTTCATCTAGATATGGCTTCATTTAGATAAAAGTTGAATCAGATAAGAATTTTATCTAACTCTTCTATAAAAGGAGATGAAGGCTCTACATTTAACACAATGAAATTCTTTATTCTCCTCATCATTTTTACACTCAGAAAGTAACACTGCGAAGCTTTGCGACCGAGGAATTTCTAAGAGGGTGTGTTGTGCTCAAGACTTCCGGATTGGACTCCATCATTATTTGGTTTGCATATTACAAGTTATATTTATTTCATTATCATTATTGTGCTTGTACTCAAAACTGTAAGACGAGTTTCTCCGCCTTCGAAAAACTTTCGAAAAGTAGACCACTAGTGGATGGGGGCTTCCCGTGATTAGGCCTTGGACGTATTGACCCTTGATGATTATGAACCAAGTAAATCTCATGTGAATGTAATCGTTTCTTTATTTTATATTCCGCTACTACTAACACTCCTGATAGAAAGAATGAATGAACGACGAACTCGAAAATGAACAACGGTAGATATTGACACCCCCTTTATTGACGCACCCGATCATACACTTCCTTTGTCAATCATCTAGTCAACCTTGAATTACAGAGGCTTCTCGTTGCCTCTCATCCGATCAACCTTGACCTGTCAGGAATTCATCGTTATCTAGCATTCAGTCAATCTTGACCCACCAAGAGACTTAACGCCTCATGTCAACTCCTTGTAATTGAATTTCTGACTACTAAGTATCTGGTCAAGCGTGACCCACATGAGCTTTCTTCATGTGTGAACTCCATATTGGACATTCAATCGTCAAGTAGTATTCGGTCATCCATGACCCAATTGGACTTTTAATATCTTGTGATAAACTTTAATCCACCTTTTCCAGAACCAACGTAATATATTAATCGACTGTCACATATTCAATCAATCTTGACCTACTTGACATCTCGATTAACTAATATATTGATTAAATATCGAAACTCTAACTTTAGTCAACCCAAGATTCATAAATCTGGATGGGGGTTGATGACCCAAATAAAAAGACAAACTTTTATTAATCATTAAAACAATGTCTATATAATTTTGTTATCCAAATTACTCTTCCGTATTTAAAATATTCTTGTCACCTAGCCCATACTAATTTTAGATAGAAGGATCACATTAAAATCCAATAGAGAACCTAAAACTATAAAACATGTTAGTATTACTTTTTTTTCATTGATAAAGTTGGATCTAAAGGGATATATCGAATAATGTTTGATGTGTATGATTGAATCAATAACACTTCATTCGAGGTGAATCTTACTAGCCTAAAGTGGATTGAACTGGATTCAAAATCAACCCATTTGACTAAGAAAAATTATACTTTCTCTCTCTCAATGAACCTTATATATATTTGGTGGAGCGGCTTTATTCTCTTATTCATTTGATATATATATCATATACAACTCATTTAAAAACACGTTAGATCCATTAATTTTATATTAATAATAATATTAAACTTATTCATAAAATTATTCCAAGGAATATATAGGAAAATAATTTCGATACATCCACAAGTGTAAAATTAAAGTTGCAAAAACATTATTATTATCGATCGAAATTACTCTCAACAACCAACTACTCCATCATTAATGCAATTAATTAAGCCATTCTATTTCACTTTATCACTATAAAAACGCCCCTCGATCGCTTCCATATCATTCCCCTACACACAACACACCACGAACTCCGACGACTCCCTCTCCCGTTCTTCTTCCTATGGCTCGCTCCGGTGCCTTGGCTGTGGTGCTCGTTATGGCTGCGGCAGTCGCCCTCCTGGTGGGGTCCCATGCCGACGCTGCGGTCACCTGCGGCCAAGTGGCTTCTGACCTGCGACCCTGCATTCCCTACGTGACTGGCCAGGTGTCGGCGGTGCCTCCGGGCTGCTGTAACGGGGTGAAGGGCCTGAATAGCGCTGCACAGACCACCGCCGACCGCCGTGCGGCGTGCAATTGCATCCGCTCGCAGGCGTCCGGCATCTCCGGCCTCCAGCCCGGCCGCCTTTCCGGCCTCCCCGGCAGCTGCGGCGTCCAGCTTCCATTCCCTGTCAGTGCCTCCACTGATTGCTCCAGGTAGTTAACATACATAACTATATTCTAAACCTATAATACTGATCGTCATCATTATATTATCAAGTCGTGTTAGTCTTAACTATTTGACGGTCAGGTTAAATTTATAGTGACATATGTTTGTGAATTTGATCGTGCAGTGTGAGCTGATCGACCGGACCATGTGGACCAGATACAAGATGAGTTATAGAGAGATATTGAATAAAAATGGGAGATCGAGACCCACACTTGTGATCCTCTCATCGCCTCTATAGCTTTTGTGCCGCAGCTTGTTATTGTAATTCTATCGTCGTGTTTTACATAATTATGTCTATTGAGATATTCTAATATATACTTTTCAATTTCACTCGCGAAGTCGCCCTCGTTCTAATTTTATTTATTTTTTCTTTTTAAATTAAAATATATGCTCTTGATTTTGGAACTCTAATCCCTAATAACAATAATAATATTATACTTTAGTACATTGATTATCCAATGTAAATTTAAAATCTGTAGAAAAATACTAGTATAATATGCATGGGTAGAATAGAATATAGTGATCAATTGATGATTAACTTAACTTTAATTATTGCTTTTTAATAACTCTTTTATCATCATTTTTATTTTAATTTAAGATTTTTTACATAAATCTGGTTAATTATCAATGTTTCAAATTAAATAGATAGGACATGATATTCGTGGAAAGAATTTTAATTTTAATTTTAATTTTTTAAATTAAATTAATTGAACACATATAGTATTCGCGAATGACATAGTTAGGTTTCGTTTACGATTAGTGATAGGGTCAGCTATGCATTTACTGATGATGTAATCGATTCTAGGTCAAAGTTAACCAAGTTGACTAGGCTCATGTTGACTCAAGTTGGGCTTTAATGTTTGATCAATTTGTTAATTAGTCCAGTAGGATGTCAAGTAGGTCATCATTGACTAGATACTTGATAGTCGATCAATATGCTAAGTTTGTTAAATAAAAAGTCAAGTAGGTCAAGGTTGACTAATTATTTGACTAGATATGAAAGATCCAAGTGGGTCATAATCGACCGAATACTTGATGGTTGGAAGTCCAATATGGAGTTAGCACAATACAGAAAGTCCAAATGGATCATGGTTGACCCAACACTCTGTAATCGAAAGTCCAAAAGATAGTCGGCAAGGGGAAAGGCCAAGTTGATCACGGTTGACTGGATACTTTGCAGTCGGAATTCCAACATGAAGTTAAAATGCGGCGTAAAGTCTCAGTAGGTCAAGATTGACCGGATGATACGCAATGATGAAGACCCGGTAGGTCATGGTTGATTGGATGCTAGGCACCAATGATGTCCTGGTAGGTCAAGGTTGATCGGATGCTAGACAACGAGGAAGTCTCGATAGGTTAAGGATGACAAATCGTAGGCGAGTGAAGTCCCGACAGGTCAATGATTGATCGGATATAGGGCAAATAAAGTCCTTGTAGGTTGAGGGCAATCAGATACAAGCAAGACGATAATTCAACTTTGATAATGCTAAAATAGGAGTATTAATAGATTGGAAGAGTGTATTGATCTACTAATGAATGTAAAACCCCCCCAAACCATGAATATACAATTGCTACTAGGCATGACAATTTCTTTTGAACATGATGGCGGATCTAATATCTGACTCGAATGAAAGAGGATAAAGAGGGTTTTTTTGGACTCGATTAAATAATTGGATAATCTAGTATGAGTATTCGAGTAATTGGTTATGGAGGTAGATCTACACTACAAGAATTTTTGGATTTAATAACACCCAATAGACAACGGTGTTTTAAAAAACCGTTGTCTTTTTTCATTTAACAACGGTTTTTTCAAAAATCGTTGATGTTGAAAAAAATTTTACAGAAAAAGACAACGATTTTTTAAAAACTGATGTCTATTTGCTTGGTTACAACAATTGGTTTTAATTAACCGTTGTCTATCTGTGTTGCTTACGTGGTAATACACAACAGCGAGCGAGCGCGAAAACGAAAATGCCCGCCGTTTAATGAGTAATGAGAACCTCCCCTTAATTCATTCTCTTCATTCGCCACAGCGAGCGACAACGCCGAACCCTAAGACACCTCAAACTTCCTTGCCATCTTTTCCTTAGCTTCTTCTCCCTCCACTTCTTCCTCCTCCTCTTTGCCGCACACAAACAAGACCCCTCAAATTTCTCCTCACGCGAACTAGCCGACGAGGCACTGCTTGTGCAAGTAGAGGACGGATCCGGAGAGAATGATTTGGATGCCGCGCTCCGCCGCCTCGAGGGCTTCCTCACCCTGCTTGGTTTCCCCAATTCCTCCTCACGTGCTCGCGTGGCCACCTCCTGGGCCGCTTTCCTCCTCCTCGGCTTCGCCGTCCCATCCGCCGCCATCGGCCTCTACCAATGCTCCCACTCCGTCTGTGCAGAGTACAAAGTCCAACAGTTCGAGCCGTGCGTCCTCCCCTCTTAGGTCTTGCTCATCGCCGTCTCACTTGCTTGCATCTCGCGGAACCTTCTCAAGTATGGGATTCGGAGGTTCCTGTTCGTCGATCAGCACCATGGCCATGTGGAGAGGTTCCAGAAGGAGTATGATCTCAAAATCCAAGTTGGGTCGATTGTGATTCTTCTTTTGCTGTTAGATGAATCATTTCCTTTTCTCTTCGTCTTTATTTAGAGCATGCCAGCGGATGAAGACTCGTTGCTTCTTGTTTAAGGTTGACGATAATCTATCAGATTAGTAAGTCCTTCGTTTAGAGCATACCAATTGATGAAGAATTCTTGCTCCTTTTCTCTTCGATTGCGATTCTTCTTACAATTTCCAAAGGTGAGCATCTCTTCACTAATAACTTCATAGATCCCCCTCTGCAAATTTCAGATTAGTTCCTTAGAGTTGTTTTTCACTATTCAATCTTCATGAACTGTCCCCCTTCTCTGGTACTTCAGTTTTTTATCTGCGTTTTCTATTTTTTTTTGGTTTACTAATTTCCCTTTTTTTTGTTTCTTGTATTTTTCCTCTCTTTGTTTACTAGTTTCCGTTTTTGTTTAAATTTTGTGTTCTTTTTTCTCCTCTTTTGATTTTCTAAATTCTTACTGATAATTTTATTTTCTCCCTCAGATTTATGTTGCACACTCTAAAAGATATTAGAATGTTGTGGTGGACTTGGTATAATTAATATTACTGTTTAAATACTTAAATTTCTGGGTACAAATGGGAATGTGCCTTTTGTGATTGCCATCAGTTTGACTTGTTGTCAAGTAAACAAAATTTCGAAAGTCTTTCTTTTATAGAAAAAAGATTTTGAATGATCAGAATGAAACTTATAGATAGTATTAGTAACCTTGTAAATAGAGTACAAAGCTGTAAACAGATTCAGAAATCAGATGCATAGCATGTTCGAACTAAGATCAGCAAAGTCTTATAGGGGCAGTAAGAAATGCTAGCAAGTGACTCCCTAATATTAATGGAAGGACCAGTGCATGAGGTGGAAGATGTCTACATGTTGATCCTTAATCCACTGGATACAAAAAATGCTGGAATAAGGATATGGATATTCTGAACAAAATTCAGATTTGCTTTTGAAAAAGGAATAGATGAAAGAATCTGGAAAGTAGACTTATAACAGTCTTGGACAATTCCACTTGTCCACCCTGCCAAATGCCCATGAGCCAAGATGCAGTGGAGTGAATTTGTAAGCAGGACGAATATAAAGGGTGATAATGAGTTGCCAGTGGAGACCCTACCACATGTAAGCCAGTTACCAATATGGCCATTAAATGTTTTTGCATGTCTTGTGAATAGTTATTTTCTGATCTAACATTTTATACCTTTGTATTCTTCCATGTCTTGGGTCATATCATGGAATCTAACATGCCAATAGATATCATAATGATTTTTGAATTTCCTATTAGGGGCACCAACTTCATAAAATGATGCTCTCGTTCCTATCTGCAGGTTTGACGTTGTCATACATTTTGCTGGTCTAAAGGCTATGGGAGAAAGTGTTCAGAAACCTTTGCTTTATTACAAAAATAATATCATTGGCACAATTACTCTTTTGGAAGTAATGGCTACACATGGCTGCAAGAAGGTAGCTTTTCAATGAGATTTCTTTACAAGATTTTGCTTACAAGACTAAGAAATTCAAGTGTGGACAACTTTTAGAAGTTCAAGTGTCTTTTAGTTGTACAACTTTTGTAAACTGTGGACAAAGCAACACAAACTAACAACAAATATACAATGTTGAAATTGATTTATTACATTCTAAATTAATATTTGTATATGATCCTCAGTAATTGTCTTTCTCCGACAAAACTATTTGCATTTTAGAATATATTTTTCAGAATTGCTAGTGGAATGTGAAAATGTGGGAAAACTATATTAGACCAAAGATGTCTTTTTCTGAAAAGAGCTCAGAATATTGCTGCAGAATCGTTCAGTGTCACAACGACCATTGATCTTGAAGACTTGGTGTACTTAGACCATGTGCTACATTATCACATAGAGATACAACAGACTAGGCTATTTTCTTTTTGAAAAAGATGTATTCATCTTCTCACTTGATGAAATCTTCTCTTGCCTCGTGGTTTTGTGATCTTGTATATTTGTTCATCATTTAACACATTTGGGTGATTGCTTTTTGAAAATTGTCAGATGGTATTTTCTTCATCGGCTATTGTATATGGATGGCCAAAGCATTTGCCATGTACTGAGGAATCCCCTTTGCATGCAATGATCCCCTATGATCGAACTAAGGTTTCTTGTTTCTTCTTGGTCTTGATTTCTCAGTTTCACTACATTCATTCAGTTTAATTTGATGGCCTTTATATAAACTTGCAGCTTATGATTGAAGAAATATGTCGTGATGTCCATCATGCAGACAATGATTGGAAAATAATGCTTTTAAGATACTTCAATCCTGTTGGAGCTCACCTGAGTGGACATATTGGTGAAGATCCTCGTGGAATTCCCAATAATCTCATGCCATTTATCCAGCAAGTTGCTGTTGGGAGGAGGCCTTCACCAACAGTATTTGGAACTGACTATTCAACCAAAGATGGAACAGGGGTATTGTATCTCAAATAATATATTAATCTTGCTCTATGGTTAATATTGTTCATGTATTTGCAACTACATTTATCATTTAATCCTCTTGTCATCAGCTCGATAGAACTAAAACCACTGCCGAGTTAGGACAAACTGTTATGTTAATTGTGCTTCTATGTGTTTGTTCCACATGCTACTTGTCAGAGGCTAACCCAGCTTGCTTGTCGAGACGTAGAAAGGCCTAAAAGTTTACCTTCACGCCTGTAGGTGAGGGATTACATTCATGTGGTTGATCTAGCAGACGGCCATATTGCTGCCCCAAAAAAGTTCTTTGAGGATCCCACCACAGGTGAGCATGCTCCTAATTGGTAATTGGAATCCATAGCTTGATTTCTCATATTTGTTGGCCAATTTGGTTTCATCAAATCCTTAATCACTGATTATCCATTTACCTTCATGGATGTCTAGGCTATTGTTTATCTTTATGAATGCAACATGCAATCCATGAACCTGAGCTATCTTTTGGTTATTCATTGAGAAAAGAAAAAGGTTCAAGCAATATTAGAAAGTATAGTTTGCAAATTGATAGATTTTTACTATCACCATTCAGATTCGAGCTATCAGATTAACATTGTCAACAAGTCATTGTAGTGTTTGAGTGAAGCATTTTTCGTAGATGTCAGTTCTCAGTCATTTTATATGGAATAGTTATTAGGAATAATTTCATGCTTCCATGTACCCAAAAGCTTGCGAAGATCTCTGGTTCTATTGGGTTGGGTCTGACAAAGTTGTTCTGATTGCAGGTTGTGAGGCTTATAATTTAGGAACCGGAAAGGGGACATTAGTGTTCAAAATGGTGGCCGCATTCAAGAAGGTGTCGGGCAAGGTCCTACAACATCTCACACATGTGGATCAGTTATTTGACAACTCATTTTGTCACGCCCCCAAAGGCACATGCTTCCTCGAAAATCGGGCAACATCTCCCCTGTACGGCGGACAATATGGGGCAATTTATACATCATATCTCCTCAATATAGCTCAGCCACAAGCGGCTGGCATCACAATAATATATAGAAATCACAACCACGCAGTTTATATTAACTCAAAAGATAACGGGTGGCTCAGCCACCTTAAACAGAAAAGAACTACAATCTAAGAGAACACAAAAGTCTCTGATAGCAACAAAACCCAATAACGAATAAAATGCAACTCCAAGTACTGAAACAAATAACTAAACCAAATACGAAAAACTAACTCAACTCGACATTGGGGACTGGCAACTGGATCCTCTCCTGGCTCCAAGAGATACACCTACCTGCTATCTGAAACAACAAAAAGAAAAGCAGGGGTGGTGAGTCCGGGCGAACTCTGCGGGTATATGAGTAGACAAATAAGCATGACATAATAAGGATAACGGAGTAGAGAAGTCAACAGTGTACAGTCCATAAGAATTATAGAATTTACCTAATCATGCATAACCAATATAATACGACATGGTATAAAACCGAATAATAAATAAACAGGCGTAAAATAACGCAACAATAATAAATCCAAGGTATAGATGCATGTCAATCATATGCAACAACCATAGCTCATATAAGTGCATCAAACACAAGCAAATGCATAAAAGAAATACGTATGCACATGATGCAATGACATGTGTCACCCCTGACGCCAGTCAAGCCGTCAACACATCCCATCTGTGTGACCGAGTGGGTAGGGCTGTGACAACTGTACCACTCCAACAACAAATACCACATAAGGCGTGGTTGAGTGGACAGGATGCTGGGGAGCCAACTACTCCAAAAACCGCGATACATAGGGGGAGCCACCAACAGCTCTAATATCCCTCGAAAATAAACAACAGTGAGGGTGAGCCACCAACAGCTCATCCCTCTAAAACAACGGTGAGGGTGTCACTGTCTGGCATAACAGGACAGATGCTCGCACTCTAATAACTACCACGATAACAAGTGGTTGAGTGAATCGAGCAACAATATGACTAACGACGGCTTAACTAAATGTAAGCCTAACAGTCGTTAGTATGCAACATGCAAGTATGGTGCATGCTATACGATGCACAAACAACCGAAGAAACAACGATGCAACAAAATCCAACAAGTATACGATGCATCAATATAACCATCCAGAAATCGAAAAACCAACGATTATGCACCTACACTACTAGGTAGGGTATTTCTAATGTCAAATAAACCTATTTGTTTTTAATGGACTTCTAAGTACTCGCGTACAAGCGGTACTTTACAGAACGGAAAACCAACAAAGGACTGTACAGAAACAAAGTTGGGAATACTCGAAGATCAACGAAGAATCAAGTCTCAACGGTGATGTTTTAAATAACGACAAAGAACAAGGTCTAACAACCTATCAAACATAATACAACCATGCTTTTAAGGTAAAGAAAACTACTCGAGTACAAAGGAGAAGTACCCGCCTTAATTATATTTTGTGCCAACGATCTTCAAGTCCGGGGGATCACCTTCAGCTCGCATCCTATCAATACAGAGTATAAAACAAAACTAATTACTCAAGTAATTCTAATAACCATGAGTAATTCATATCTTTCTCCTTTATTAGTTATCAGAGTTCTTTCTCAGTAACTATTTAATGATTCTTAAGTTTAGCTAATCACCCCTAAGTCATTTCAATAAATCTTTAACTTAATTAAACCAATTTGATAAACTCATAATTGATATCTAATCAACTATACTTTTAGTAATCCGGTTAACCCTTAACCATAGCATACATGAACATAGATAGAAAGGGCACCTTGTGTAATTACCCCCAATTACAACTCCTACTTTCAAATTACTAAGAAAAATATGAGAACCCAAAAGGAAGGGCTTTATCATACATTTCATTCTGGTAATTGAAATTACTGCTCATGGAATATTTCTTAGTTTTTGACAGGATGATTAATTGAAAGAGCAATATCAGAGGATTAAGGTAAGATCAATATCACAGTAGCCCTTTTCCTCTATTCCAATTGGAGTAAACATCAGAACATAAAAACCCTAGGGACCTCACAGTAGCATCCCCCAACGAACAAGGTGAAACTCACGGTAATAAAATAGGGCAACTCAATTCCATGCACAGGATCACCCAACCAAACTCTAGAACCGAACTTATCCAAGATCCCAAATCATAGATCATTCAAAACCAGAAATTATTCCATAGCCCCAACCCCATTCTGACAATTCATTCACACACAAAACTTTCGACCAAACAAAGACGTTATCCTATCTACACAACTCGGAAAGAAATTCTGCAATCCATACCTAATTGGTGGTCGTTCGCGCGCGATGAAGGAGAAAACTTTCCGGCGAAGTGGAGGAAAAATCGCCGGCTTAGGGTTGCGGCCAATCGGGAAGTCGAGGCGCTCGGCGTCTCGTTTGTGCACACTGAAGAAGACGAAGAAGAAGAAACGGCAGAAGAGGAAGGAGAAGAACAAGGAGTGTGGCGTTCGGCTGAAAGAGGAGAAAGCGGCGTCGGGCGAAACTGCTCGCGCGCCGCAACAGGCGTCGAGGCGAAACTGAAAGGGACGGGGAAAAACTGAATCAGGAAGAGGCTTTTTAGGGTTTATTATAGTTTTTGGCCTTTTACAAATAAGCCCAACTATTTACGCTATTCACAACTAGGTCCCTATTTTTCGAAAACTTACATTTTCAACCCTTTAAAAATCCGGTATTTAACATTCTCCCCCACTAATAAAAATTTGGTCCCCAAATTTAGCTAGTGAACCACAACAAATACTAGTCACCACAACTGGTACTAGTCAATCACAACTGATATCAACAAACCAGACTGGTCACTACGCACCTCAAATAAATAGATGAGGATAGCGAGCTCTGATCGTATCCTCGAGCTCCTAAGTAGCTTCCTCATCAGAGTGGTGCTGCCAACTAACTTTGACCAAACGAACTGTCTTGTTCCTCAACCGACGCTCTTTGCGGTTTAGAATCCGCATAGGCACCTCTTCGTAGGTTGCATCTGGCTGGAGAGTGATCGACACCCCTGATAACTCATGAGTCAGATCTTGCGCTCTACCAACTGAGCTAGACTAGCAACTTTTGCTCCACTCCGCTCCAGAATCTAAAACGGTCCCATGTAGCGCGAAACTAGCTTACCTCGCAACCCCAAACCTCTTCACCCTTTTCGTGGGTGACACTCGTAAACTACATGATTGCTCACGGAAACTCTAAGGGTCTGCGTCTCTCATAGTCAACCTCAACCCTAATTGCTAGTCAATTGCGTTATCTACCGTATTAGGAAATGTCCAACGTCTCTCTAACGGTAGCTACTCAGTTACAAGCAGTGACCTACACGTAGATATCTTATAGCTCTTTAATATCTCGGAAAATCAATGCATCGACCTGCGGTGTCTTCTCTCTGGTGACAGTGTAAATCCGGTTCATCTCTGGAACTGATAGTGACATCGTCTGAATAGGCAGTGGCTGAATCAGCTGAATTGTTGTTGGCTGCATAGTCTAAGGTGTTGGAGCTCCACCGTCTGCTGAGTCTGACAACTTGTGGCTTCGACCATCTGCTGAGGCTAATAAACTGAAAACTAATATGCTGGGCACAGCTGATCTACACATAACTAATAACTAAAATAAATCCTAATCATACCACCTACTTTAGTAAATTTTTAAGTAACAACGCGTTACTTCCTAACCTAATCATCATAATTAGGTTAAACTCCTAATTCTAAATATGATTAACCAAACTCAATTCTTCCAAGAATCAAGTTCCCATCAACCCATGTCCACCACAACAAACCTAGTAAAATCTCACCAAGACAGCAAACAACTTTCTTATCACAATAACCTACCGCAGTACCACAAAACTAGAAATAACTCTTATTTATTATTATTATTATATATATTTTTTATTGATTTATTTTATTATTATTATTGTTGTTGTTGTTATTTATATATTTATTTATTTGCCATGTTCCAACACAAGTTACATTATCTATTGGCCAGTGTTGTTTACCCTCTTTTATATATATATATATATGGTTTATATTGGCATGATCAAGATAATATTTCTCCTTTTTCCTTTAATATATACAGTACAACTATCATTCTGCTGTCAACAGAAATCTGAAGGAAAGTTACCTCCAGATAAATACAGTTAAGTAGAGGTATAATCCAAACCAGTTTTATGTCAATATAATAATGATGCCCAAATCTGCTAGTGTATATAGCTCAACTTCAGGGTTTACTATGCCTTTAGTTCAATCATATAACTAATGTCAAATGCACAGCCCTTTCGGTAATAAATTTGAAGACTTTTGGAGTCATAGCAATTAGCTGCTCCTGCACCTCATTGTCATCAAACAAGAATGAAGATAGCTGTATATAAGATATATCTATGGGCCCAATCATTTTTTTTTTCCCACACTGTGCACGAGCCTATGCAGCCATATTACTTTCATTTTAGTGCACTCGACCGACACCTGTTCAACCTAACTTAATGTCTTTAAGAAACTAGACACAAAGAAGATAACTATTGCAGTAGATTTTATATACTGTATGTATCATCCACGCAAATGAAAAGCAAAGAGATCTCTTGGCTAAATGGTACTTTGTGCAAACGAAGAATGGAAGGATTATTTGATGGTTTAGAATAGAAGGTCAACAATTCAATGACTGAACTACAGAAATTCTAGCATCTAGCAAGTTGTCTCAATCAGGAAGGTCTACATTTACTTGTTTCTCATGATAAACATTATCAATTGTAGTTTAGGAGACTTTCTTAGGTGCCTAGTGGCCAAAAAAAATTGAGAATTTAGATATCTATTTTGTTGATTAATAATGATTCTAGCTGTCCTTTTGCAAACATTTATGAGTCCAGAACTTGTCAGCGTATTTATTATTTAGATTTCTCTATTTGCCACTTCTCGTTTTTTTTTAAAGTGATTCATACCATGTCTGGAGGAAAATGACAATAAGTGAAAACTTATAAATTACATGTTAATGCATAGCTTAAACATAAGGAGTACATCATATGACACTATGTACTTGTTAGCATTCTCATTGACTGCTAAGACTATTGCTCACTATATTAATACTTTCATATTGTGAGAAATATCAGATTGTTACTTATATATTATCAACTTAGAAGCTAAATTGAGCATTAATCCAATTTTCAATTTAGAGGACCTACTGCCATATCAATGGAAAATTTTGAGCTTTTCTCTTTATCTGCTGATGTTGTTGCTATTTGTGCATCTCAAAGAAGATTACTGATTACCACAAATCAAATATGAAGCTTTAGCATGAGTGCTACATGTTTTGTTCTGTCAGTAAGTGTTATAAACATAGGCCTTGTTAACATTTCATTTTATATCATGTGGTATGTGCAAACTATAGATTGTTTACAGTTAGGAAATCACTTAGGTTATATTTTCAGATACAGCATGAATAATATGTTGTGATCTCAATGCATGAAGCTACCAGATGCTTGTTTTAAAAGCTTGGTTCGTCATCCATTAGTTGACAGCAGTACGCAACAGAATTTTCAAAAGAGACCTACATCAATTTAAGATGGCAAAGGTCTTTTATGTCCAAAATTTTTGTTGTGCTATGGAACAATCAACAGTAGGGAACCTATCTTACGTGTATTAGCAAAACAGAATGCTAAAACAAACACATGCAACTTATTTAATGCAATAGCTTATTTCAATTCTGATAGTAAACCACATATACCAGATTAACATGGTACGATTTCTAAAATAAAACTAGTAACTATAAGCAATAATTACTTAATCTCAAGTCCAAGCTATCTTACCAACTATAACGCTTCTTCAATGGAACCATCTAACTACATCGACAAGGCAAATTATTATTCTATAATGGAACTGATTCTAAAAATCTTTGTTAGAACTTCAACCATCTAAAACTTCAACCATCTAGAAGACAAATCCTACGAACGGGGAAACATCTAACCAACCCTATACCAGAAATGAATACAAAAGTATGAGGAATTCCAAAGAGATATACCTCCTGTCCCCGGGAGAAATCCATTGCTGCCAAGTCCCAAATCACAACCATAACAAGAAAAAGACTCAGGAAAATAAATCCGTAAAATATATCTAGACCTCGTAAAACAAAACGACTTCGTCAACCCTCAAGAAAAAGACTTCGCAAAAATAAACAATCTGTAACATACAGATTTACCTCGTAAAACAACTCCGTAAACCCACAGACACCAAAACATCGCAAAACTTGGCCAAACTGATGCTTTGATTATCCACCAAAAACAACATCGTAAATATCCACAGATCCCAATGGAACTCGCAAAACTTGGCTCTGATACCAAAAATTGTCACGCCCCGAGAGGCACATGCTTCCTCGAAAATCGAGCAACATCTCCCCTGTACGGCGGACAATATGGGGCAATTTATACATCATATCTCCTCAATATAGCTCAGCCACAAGCGGCTGGCATCACAATAATATATAGAAATCACAACCACGCAGTTTATATTAACTCAAAAGATAACGGATGGCTCAGCCACCTTAAACAGAAAAGAACTACAATCTAAGAGAACACAAAAGTCTCTGATAGCAACAAAACCCAATAACGAATAAAATGCAACTCCAAGTACTGAAACAAATAACTAAACCAAATACGAAAGACTAACTCAACTCGACACTGGGGACTGGCAACTGGATCCTCTCCTGGCTCCAAGAGATACGCCTACCTGCTATCTGAAACAACAACAAGAAAAGCAGGGGTGGTGAGTTTTGGCGGACTCTGCGGGTATATGAGTAGACAAATAAGCATGACATAATAAGGATAACGGAGTAGAGAAGTCAACAGTGTACAGTCCATAAGAATTATAGAATTTACCTAATCATGCATAACCAATATAATACGACATGGTATAAAACCGAATAATAAATAAACAGGCGTAAAATAACGCAACAATAATAAATCCAAGGTATAGATGCATGTCAATCATATGCAACAACCATAGCTCATATAAGTGCATCAAATACAAGCAAATGCATAAAAGAAATACATATACACATGATGCAATGACATGTGTCACCCCTGACGCCAGTCAAGCCGTCAACACATCCCATCTGTGTGACCGAGTGGGTAGGGCTGTGACAACTGTACTACTCCAACAACAAATACCACATAAGGCGTGGTTGAGTGGACAGGATGCTGGGGAGCCAACTACTCCAAAAACCCCGATACATAGGGGGAGCCACCAACAGCTCTAATATCCCTCGAAAACAAACAACAGTGAGGGTGAGCCACCAACGACTCATCCCTCTAAAACAACGGTGAGGGTGTCACTGTCTGGCATAACAGGACAGATGCTCGTACTCTAATAACTACCACGATAACAAGTGGTTGAGTGAATCGAGCAACAATATGACTAACGACGGCTTAACTAAATGTAAGCCTAACAGTCGTTAGTATGCAACGTGCAAGTATGGTGCATGCTATACGATGCACAAACAACCGAAGAAACAACGATGCAACAAAATCCAACAAGTATACGATGCATCAATACAACCATCCAGAAATCGAAAAACCAACGATTATGCACCTACACTACTAGGTAGGGTATTTCTAATGTCAAATAAACCTATTTGTTTTTAATGGACTTCTAAGTACTCGCGTACAAGCGGTACTTTACAGAACGGAAAACCAACAGAGGACTGTACAGAAACAAAGTTGGGAATACTCGAAGATCAACGAAGAATCAAGTCTCAACGGCGATGTTTTAAATAACGACAAAGAACAAGGTCAAGCAACCTATCAGACATAATACATCCATGCTTTTAAGGTAAAGAAAACTACTCGAGTACAAAGGAGAAGTACCCGCCTTAATTATATTTTGTGCCAACGATCTTCAAGTCCGGGGGATCACCTTCAGCTCGCATCCTATCAATACAGAGTATAAAACAAAACTAATTACTCAAGTAATTCTAATAACCATGAGTAATTCATATCTTTCTCCTTTATTAGTTATCAGAGTTCTTTCTCAGTAACTATTTAATGATTCTTAAGTTTAGCTAATCACCCCTAAGTCATTTCAATAAATCTTTAACTTAATTAAACCAATTTGATAAACTCATAATTGATATCTAATCAACTATACTTTTAGTAATCCGGTTAACCCTTAACCATAGCATACATGAACATAGATAGAAAGGACACCTTGTGTAATTACCCCCAATTACAACTCCTACTTTCAAATTACTAAGAAAAATATGAGAACCCAAAAGGAAGGGCTTTATCATACATTTCATTCTGGTAATTGAAATTACTGCTCATGGAATATTTCTTAGTTTTTGACAGGATGATTAATTGAAAGAGCAATATCAGAGGATTAAGGTAAGATCAATATCACAGTAGCCCTTTTCCTCTATTCCAATTGGAGTAAACATCAGAACATAAAAACCCTAGGGACCTCACAGTAGCATCCCCCAACGAACAAGGTGAAACTCACGGTAATAAAATAGGGCAACTCAATTCCATGCACAGGATCACCCAACCAAACTCTAGAACCGAACTTATCCAAGATCCCAAATCATAGATCATTCAAAACCAGAAATTATTCCATAGCCCCAACCCCATTCTGACAATTCATTCACACACAAAACTTTTGACCAAACAAAGATGTTATCCTATCTACATAACTAGGAAAGTAATTCTGCAATCCATACCTAATTGGTGGTCGTTCGCGCGCGATGAAGGAGAAAACTTTCCGTCAAAGTGGAGGAAAAATCGTCGGCTTAGGGTTGCGGCCAATCGTGAAGTCGAGGAGCTCGGCGTCTCGTTTGTGCACACTGAAGAAGACGAAGAAGAAGAAACGGCAGAAGAGGAAGGAGAAGAACAAGGAGTGTGGCGTTCGGCTGAAAGAGGAGAAAGCGGCGTCGGGCGAAACTGCTCGCGCGCCGCAGCAGGCGTCGAGGCGAAACTGAAAGGGACGGGGAAAAACTGAATCGGGAAGAGGCTTTTTAGGGTTTATTATAGTTTTTGGCCTTTTACAAATAAGCCCAACTATTTACGCTATTCACAACTAGGTCCCTATTTTTCGAAAACTTACATTTTCAACCCTTTAAAAATCCGGTATTTAACACGTTTACATTGCGATCGCTGCTGACAAAATTCGATACTTAGAATTTTGTTGAGATAGAAATTTGCAAACTTCCTATTGTTAATTTGGTCTTTCTTGTTGGTCTCTAACACTATTATTTCAAAAAATTCCTCTGATCCTGACTGCGAGACGACCTGGCGATGCTGAAATCTTTTATGCTAGCACTGCCAAAGCGGAGAAGGAACTCAAGTGGAAGTATGCACAAGATTAGAGTCTCTTCTTTTCGTCGCATTGATGAATTCCCTTTTTTTTTATGATATTTTGATGATGTTATCTCAGTTTGGACTAATACTGGGGATATCTTGATGTATGATATTTGTGTAGTATGATGTATGATATTTGATGATATTTTGATGTATGATAGTTTGAAGTGTGTTTGCTCAATATTGTTTAATTATTTAAATAATTTATTTTTTAAATTGTATTTGTTGTAAATTGTTGGATGCCTCAACCAAAAGACAACGATTTTTATTTGTTGTCAAACTATTATTTAAATCACACATAAACAACGGTTTAATACTATTGTTAACCTGTTGTCGATCACATTAAAAGAAAACGATGAAAACCCATTGCTACACTGTTGTTATTGACTATAAATGACAACGGTTTATAACTGTTGATGTTGAGCTCCCCTTTTAACAACATGACATTTAACAACAGTGTTTTTAGCCTACGACAACGGTGAACGCTGTTGTTAATAAGCATTTTTCTACTAGTGCTAGTAGAATCCTACCTATATCCACTCGAATACTTGATTAAATAATATATATTTATTAAAGAAAAATTTTCATTTTTCAAAATCCATAACTATTTTTTGTTAATATTTAATATGTTTTTATTGAATATGATTAAATTAGAAATATGCTATAGATCTCTTTAATTTATTTTTTAATTATGTTTATTATCTGATATTAATCCTTATATGTTTTTGTTGAATGATGGTAGTTAGATGAAATGAAAATATTTTTAGTATATAGGATATACCATCCTCTGATAGATATGAATATGGAATATGAGGATGGATATCCGATACCCGATGAGTATGGAGTTATGGATGAAAGTTGAAAATCCGATGGAGATAGAGTTGAATATAATAAATGAGAATGAGGGCGAAGGATATGGAATTCGATGGGGATAGAGTTGAATATAATAAATGGGGATGAGAGCGGAGGATATGGAATCTGATGAGGATAGAGTTGAATATAATAAATAATAATGATTGGGAGAGTGAAAATGGGAGAGTGAAAATCATAGTGAATGACGTGGCACCTTGCATGCATGATCTCCCGACGGGTTCACCGTGCCCCCCAGAGTATAGTTTGATTCGGGGCGGTGGCCGAAGGTCGCCGATGGTGTCCAAGTGATAATTGGTCGTGTGCATGTAAAGTGTCATGTCAT
This sequence comes from Boesenbergia rotunda, assembly GCA_024364735.1. Taxonomy (NCBI): domain Eukaryota; kingdom Viridiplantae; phylum Streptophyta; class Magnoliopsida; order Zingiberales; family Zingiberaceae; genus Boesenbergia; species Boesenbergia rotunda. Next base: position 2,810 of record JAGFNQ010003964.1, on the reverse strand, counting down.
GCCACATCATTTACTATGATTTTCACTCTCCCATTTTCACTCTCCTTATCATTGCTCTATAATAAATGGGGATGAGGGCAGAGGATATGGAATCCGACCAAAATCCAACCCATTGACATCCTTACATTATTGCTACAGATTTTATACAAATACTGCTACAGTAACCATGAGCAGTGCTTTGTTACAATGTTCTATAGTAATAGTCAACTGATGAGTTTGATTAGTCGATTCATGATGGGATACTGTAGTAAACAGAGAAAGGGTTCGGATTAGGTATTGGTGTTTGCGAAACTCAATATCAATCGACTGATTACGAATATCAGTCCATTGATGTCGATAAGAACTGAATAGAAGCAAGTCGATTTGATTGTTCGACTCGACTGATAACTTTAAGAGATGAACAGAAGTAGGTTGATTCAATTATGAGATTCGACTGATAACTTTAAGAGATGAACAGAAGTAGGTCGATTCAACTATAAGATTCGACTTATTGTTATTAGCTGATTGTTTGGATGAATGAGTCTACTGATGTTAAAATGATCAACAAAATCAGATGGATTTCAGAAAGTTTAGAGGTCATTCAATGACAAGAATAATGTTGGAGACTATATCAATCGACAGTTGGGAAAGGTCAGTCGACTGATATGTTGAAATCAGCTCGACCTAAAGGCTTTAAATGAGGAGTTTCGAGGAGACATGAAGAGTCAGTTCTCAGAGGTTTTAGAGTGATGTGCTTGTGCATTTATACCAACAAGTGACAATTTCAAATAATAAGAAAGCGTCTAAAGACAAATTCATGTAAAATTATTTATATTCATTATATTTACTTTCATCTCTAGTATTCCTGTGTATAATCAAAAGTTATAAGAAGCTTCTTCGACTCCAGGAGTATCCGAGAAGGAGAAAATTTAGTGGTGATAGATCGTTAGGATTAGACTTCGGATTAGTTGGCTTAAGAGACGGATACCAAGTAAAATCTCGATATAGCATCAAGGTTAATTCAAGTTTTCCGCTGCATATTCAAACGATTAACACACAATCAAAGTGAAGCGATCAAAGTTATTCACCCTCTCTACCTCACATTGATCTTAATATTTACTTGTTGCTGGTATTATTTCTTTGAGTTTGCATCCCGTCATAATTACTATTATAGTAGTATGTTAAATTTAATTGACTCAATTTAATCAAAATTATTATTCATACTATTATATCAAAATTAGTATTATCAACTTGATTAAAATCGATTAACTTATTAAAATCATTTCAACTTAATTCAATTCATTTTAAAATTATTCTATTAGTCATTACATAATTGCTAAAATGTCGGAGTAGCTCTAAGCCTATAGCTTACAATTGCAGCAAAAAGAACATAATTGTTAGAATAGTTTTAATTTGTTTTAATCAAATTGAAATGAGTTTAATCCAATTTAAATAAATTTAATAAAATTAATAAAAAAATAGTTTGATATAACATTAATCAATGTATAATATTTTTAATTAAGTTAGAATATGATTTTTTACCAAAAGACGTACGCAAATTTCTAAATTAATTAAAAGATATATACTACTTTCATATTTACCAAATAGTACACTTAATTATGGACTTTTTCCATTTTACCCTTCCTAACAAAATTAATTTTTTCTCTTTCTTTTCTTTATTATTTTCTCTCTCTCCTCTTTCATCTCCTCTCTTCTCTTTCCCCCTTCTCTTTTTACATGCATACATGCATAATGTGGATCCCATAATATTTAAGGTTAAGCTAAAATGTGAATCCTGGGCATCATATCAGGCCCAACATAAGCCTGATATGTAACCATATCAGATCCAATGGAACTAGATCGGGCCCATGTTGAGCTGATTCATTGAACAATATTTTAATACCTCTAGAGAAGTCGAAATAAACAATGAACGATACCTCTGGACTCCTTAAAATCTCATAAATTCATAAGACCTAAAATGATTGCAATATGAGGTCTCTAGGTCGATCTATGATTTTTGATCAAAACTCGCTACTAGAAATATACAGGTCTGATTTGATCCATTTCAAGTCCTGTGAATTTATGGGGTTATAAGGAGTTAAATGGTGTCGTTCATTACTTTTTAAGCTTCTCTAAAAGTGTTAAATATTATCGAAAGAATCATCCCAATGTATGCCTGATATGGTTCATATCAGGCCCACGGTTCATAGTGGCTAATACTTAGCTAAATCCTAAACATGTGAGGCTCACATTATGCAAGCATACATGAAAATGAAATGGGAAAGCGAAGATAGGAGAGGAAAGAGAAAAAATGATAAAGAAAAGAGAGAAAAAAAACTAGTTTTGTTAGGAGGGATAAAATAGAAAAAGTACATAATTGAAAAACAGAAAAAGTACATAATTGAGTGTGCTCTTTGGAAAATATGAAAGTAGTGTGCATGTTTTGGTCAATTTAGAAATTTACGTGTGCCTTTTGAGAAAAAGCCGATAAGAATAATTTTACTCTATGTTATAGACATTATAAAAAAAATGATTAATCAGGTTGGGTAACGTCGAACTTAGGGAGATCGACCCAGCTCCACGAAAGTTTCCTACCAACTGATAGGGTAAATCGGAAAGCGCTCACGGTGGGCTGGCGGTTTAGAAGCTCAACATCCCACGGTTACGCACCCCATTTGTCGAAAAAATTTCTACAAAATTCACTGTAGTTGGGGATCAAACCGTGGGTGCTTGAGAGACAACTAATTGCCCTTCCTCTGTATAGCCTGGGGGCTCTATGTTAGACATTATAGTAATTATAATTATAGGTTAATAAAAGATAGATTAAATCA
>JAGFNQ010003963.1:336097-387445 GCA_024364735.1 Boesenbergia rotunda | reverse complement strand
TCAGGCGACATAAACACAAAAATGCAGCGGAAACAAGATCCCTCGTGCGATCCATGCAAAAGAAAAACTCGTACGAAATCATCTATCTAATAGATCTATCTAAAGCGTATACCTTTGGAGAGTGCCCTTACGTTTATCCCGCTCGTCCAAGCGCCGCCGGATCTCTTGCACGTTCAAGTGTCCGTGCCTCTATTCGTATCCACACGAACACGATATCTCTACTTCGGAGAAGAACTACCTTAGTTGTGCTAGCAACTTGAGGTAGTTCACAAAACACCAAGAACCCAAGATGTGGGGTTCGACCAAGATGGAGAAGAGAAGGAACAGGGGAAAGAAAAATGAGAAGTTGTCTTCCAATTGACAAGGGAAAAACTCTTTTGTACTCATCTCATGAGGAGTTTTTGCCTTTTAAACTTCCCTTCATTAAACATTGTAATGTAACTCTCTAACTTTTCATGTAACACTCTAATGGTGAGAAACTCTCCATCTTCCTCTCTTATTAATTCATTAAACATTTTAATGAATTAATATTTCATCCAAATGTGGATGAGTCTAATCTAAATGAGTTTAACTCAAATTAGATCTCAATCCATAATCCAATTGGATTCACTTGAGTCAAACACAATTAATCTAATTCCGATTAAATCATAGCCAAATCAAGATCAATAAATCTCTAAAGCATCGTGTCCTTAGTGTGTGACCCAATAGGCGCTCGTAATGTTGGCAATGTGTCTAAACCAATTTAGACACAAAAGCAATGAGCGGCATCTTGTAATGAATCAATGCTACCCAAGTAACAAGAAAGTCGAGATCCGACTTAACCTCCGTGACTATGGCAATGTATGACCTTGTTCTTCTATCCTTGATATCTAGATTGACCAATGAGGCATAGACCATGTCATCCTCAATCAATCTTGTGTTTCTTGATCCCCGAGTAGACTCACTCAAACAAATGAGCTTAATATCTCATATTGAATCATTTGAGCATGGCCATGCGTTTTAGCAGTCCTACTCGATCAAGGGGCCCACAGATATCACTCCCGTCATATGGGAGGGATAGATCCCATCTACATCACTCACATCCCTCCGCAAAATTCATTACATACCCAGTGATTGCCTTTATCATCCACCCTGTTACGGGTGACGTTTGACGATACCAAAGTACATAACTCCTTATGTAGGGAACCGTAGTGACTTCAGGTCTCAGGACTATTCATACCAATAGTCACATGAGAAAGTCTATGACACTCATATGACAATCTATGAAACTTTCTCATGGCGGGTCATTCAGTACGCATTCTCTAATGTATACTCATGTGTCAACTTGATATCACATATCCATGACTTGTGAGCTCAAGTCTTCAGTTGACCTACATGCTAGTCTCCATGCATTAATATTGTCCCTGAATATTAATGCTTGACTAGGAATAATTTAGTGTAGTGTTCTCTACATTATCTCATTATCGATTCAACCAATCGATATAATGTAGATATGAACCTACTACACAAGGACATTATTATGCTTAGTTATTCACCACAGAATACAAAGTAAGTATAATAACCAAACATATCTTTATTAATGATAGAATATGATACAAAATGCCTCTAGTCAATCATCACATAATTGACTCTAGGGCTCCTACTAACAATCTCCCACTAGCACTAGTTTCAATCACTGTAGTATCTAATACCAAGTGACCTGTTATGACCATCATGCTTTTTTTGTGCCAAAGCCTTGGTCAAAGGATCCGCGATGTTAGCCTCAGTGGGTACTCTGTATATTCTCACATCTCCTCTATCGATGATCTCTCGAATGAGATGGAAGCGTCGTAGTATGTGTTTGGTCGGCTGATGTGAACGAGGTTCCTTAGCCTGCGCAATAGCCCCGTTGTTGTCACAATAGAGGTATATTGGGTCTGCTATGCTAGGAACCACACCATGCTCTGTGATGAACTTTCGGATCCAAACAGCCTCATTTGCCGCCTCAGACGCGGCAATATACTCGGCCTCTGTTGTAGAATCTACGACTATGTCCTGCTTCGAACTCTTCCAGCTCACAGCGCCACCATTTATACAACATACATACCCTGACTGCGATCTAAAATCATCCCTGTCTGTTTGGAAGCCTGCGTCACTGTAACCCTTTACAGCTAGCTCCTCATCACCTCCAAATATCAAGAAATATTCTTTCGTCCTTCGTAAGTACTTAAGAATATTCTTGACAGCTGTCCAGTGATATTCACCAGGATATGACTGGTACCTGCTCGTCATGCTCAAAGCATACGAGACATTTGGACGAGTATAAAGCATGGCGTACATGATAGACCCTCTAGCGGATGCATAAGGGATCTGATCCATACGGTCTCTCTCTTCCTTAGAAGAGGGACATTGAGTCTTCGAAAGACTCACACCATGTGACATTGACAGAAATCCCTTCTTGGAATTCTGCATGGCAAAACGATTAACCACCTTGTCAACATATGTACTCTGACTTAAGCCAAGTAATTTATTAGATCTATCTCTATAGATCTTAATGCCTAGGATATAGTCTTTCATTAAGAAACAATTCCCGAGCCATGTCTTTACAGACTATAGTGAAGGGATATCATTCCCAATGAGGAGTATGTCATCTACATACAAGATCAGAAAGATAACTGTGCTCCCACTAACCCTCTTGTAGACACAGGGTTCATCTTCGTTCTTGATGAAACCAAACGCTTTGATTGCATCATCAAATCGAAAATTCCAGCTTTGAGATGCTTGCTTTAGCCCATAAATGGACCTTTACAACTTACATACCTTTCCAGCATGATCTGGATCTACAAAACCCTTAAGTTGTGTCATGTACACATCCTCGAGTAGATTCCCATTTAAGAATGCGGTTTTGACATGCATCTGCCAGATCTCATAATCATGGTAAGCTGCTATAGCAAGCATGATCCGAATAGACTTAAGCATCACAACTGGTGAAAAGGTTTTATCATAGTCGATACCATGAATTTGCTTGAAACCTTTAGCTACCAATTGCCGTTTATAGGTATGCATGAGTCCATCCATGTCAGTCTTTCTTCTAAAGACCCACTTACACCCAATGGGTTTAATTCCCTCAGGTGGATCAACCAAAGTCCATACTTGGTTAGTGTACATGGATTCTATTTCGGATCTCATGGCTTCTAGCCATTTCTTTGAATCTGGGCTCATCACAGCTTCTTGATAGGATGTAGGCTCATTCAACTCAATGAGCGTCACGTCATCATGGTCAGACAAGAGAAAAGAGTATCTCTCAGGCTGACGACATATCCTATCAGATCTGCGAGGAGGTTGGTCTACTTAAGCAGCTTATTGTTCCACAACTTCTTGTGCGACAACCTCATGATCCACAACATCTTGTGGTGTCTGTTCAATGTACATTAAGGGCTCAGTGCTATCTGTATCTTGAACTTCTTCAGGATGGATTTTTCTCCCACTAATTCTTCTAGAAATAAACTCTTTTTCTACAAGAACGTCATTTCTAGTGACAAACACTTGCCTAGTGTCAGATTGTAAATGTAATATCCCTTTGTTTCCTTGGGATATCCTACAAAATAGCACTTATCAGATTTGGGTCCTCATTTATCTGAGACTTGATGTCGAACGTAAGCCTCACAACCCCAAATCCTCATAAAAGACATCGTCAGACTCTTCCCAGTCCATATCGTATATGGTGTCTTTATGACGGCCTTTGATGGAGCTAGGTTAAGTGTGAATAGAGTTGTCTCTAGAGAGAATCCCCAGAAGGAAGTAGGAAGATTTGTCCGACTCATCATCGATCGTACCATATCTAATAGAGTACGATTTCTTCACTCGGATACACCATTCCACTGTGGTGTTCCAGGTGGACTGAGTTGGGATATGATCCCACACTCTGCTAGATGGTCACGAAACTCTTGGCTAAGGTATTCACCACCTCGATCTGATCGAAGCATCTTAATACTTTTGCCAAGTTAGTTCTGTACTTCACTCTTGAATTCTTTGAACTTTTCAAAGGATTCTAACTTGTGTTTCATAAGATACATATAGCATATCTACTGATATCATCAGTGAATGTGATGAAGTACTGATAGCCTCCTCTAGCTGCGACATTGAAAGGGCCACATACATCAGTATGTATGAGTCCTAACAACTCTGTCACTCTTTCGCCGTGACCACTAAATGGAGTCTTGGTCATCTTGCCTAAAAGACAAGATTCACATGTCTCATATGATTAAAAATCAAATGAGTCCAGTAATCCATCCTTATGGAGCTGGGATATGCGACTCTCATTTATGTGCCCTAAGCGACAATGCCAGAGATATGTTTGGTTCAAATCATTTGGTTTGAACCGTTTGGTATTTATGTAATAGATTGGGTTCTCTAGATCTAGAACATAGAGCCCATTCATCAATGGTGCATTACAACAGAACATGTCATTTAGCATTATAGAACAACATTTGTCCTTCATGATAAATGAAAAACCTTTCTTGTCCAAACAAGATACTGAAATAATGTTCTTAGTTAATGCAGGTAGATAAAAGCACTCTTCTAGTTCTAAGATAAGCCCAGTGGGCAAAGACAAAGAATATGTTCCTACGGCAATAGCAGCAACTCTTGCTCCGTTGCCTACTCGTAAGTCCACTTCACCCTTGGTCAACGATCTAGCTCTTTGAAGGCCCTGCACATTATTACAAATGTGAGACGCGCATCCGGTATCTAATACTGAAGATGAAGAGATAGATAGATTGACTTCTATAACAAGAATACCTGAGGCAGAAGTCTCACTTCTTTTCTTCTTAGCTTCCTCCAGGTAGAGTTTGCAGTTCCTCTTCCAATGTCCGGTCTCACCACAATGGAAGCAGGTCCCTTCCTTAGGCACTTTGCCTTTGGCCTTGGATGTAGTAGAATTGGCCTTGCCTTTGGCTTGGGTCTTACCCTTGCCTTCAGGCTTCCATTTGCCTTTGCCCTGGTTAACCATCAGTACATTACTTATTTTGGTTTTCTTGAGATTAGGTTCAGCAGTTCTCAACATGCTGAGCATCTCAGATAAAGGTTTATCAATTTCAATCATGTTATAGTTCATGACAAATTGATTATAACCCTCCGAGAAAGATTGCAGGATAAGGTTTGTTACCAATTCAAGGCCCAGTGGGAATCCTAATCTTTCAAGGTTCTCTACATACCCAATCATCATGAGTACATGAGTCCCTACAAGAGTTCCCTCTTGCATCATACATGCAAATAGGACTTCGGACACCTCGAACCGCTCGTGCCTAGCTTGCCCTTGATATAGTTGTTTCAGATGCTCAACCATATCATGTGCATTCATGTTCTCGTGTTGCTTCTAAAGCTCAGAGTTCATGGTGGCAAGCATTAGGCATGACACATCCAATGCATCATCCTGATACTTCTTGTAAGCATCCTTTTCAGCACGGGTGGCAGTAGCAATGGGTGCTTCTGGAAGGGGTTGCTCTAGGACGTACAATTTTCTTTCTTGTTTGATGACTATCCTCAAATTTCTGTACCAGTCCAGGAAATTAGTTCCGTTGAGCTTGTCCTTCTCAAGGACAGAACGCAGAGAGAGAGTATTCGACGTATTAGACGACATGGTGATCTACAATAATACAATATGCAGAAATAAGTATCATATCTAGATCATTTAATTAGGCATTTAATTAAATAATACTCCCACTAATTTGTAGAGCTTTTGGTGGAGCTAGTCATGGATGTAGGCAAACTCAATTTGGCCACACTACTAGCTCCAAACCGAATAGCGACTATATTTATGTGGGACAAGATCCACATTATACTTCATCTTGAGTTAGCTTTGGCTAATCGCCCAAGACTAGGTACAATTCGGTAGGTAACATTTTACCAATTACATCGTATGAAACTCTTGTAAACAAGGGTCAAGATCCACACATTACACATCATCTTGAGTTAGCTTTGACTAATCACCCAAGACTTAGTATAAATGTTCTCTTACCCGTTTTTCCCAACTTTTGGGATATGCCTCTAAGTTTCTCAATCCAATTGAGGTGACATAGTTAAGTCTCACCCAAAGTTCGATAGCGGGACATCACAATTGTCCTCTCGCACTCTACCAAGATAAAATGCGTTGCTTTGCTTTTGCAAATCCAACAACAAATGATCGAGGTAGTTTATGAGTACCGAACCTTGGTAGGTATATTGAGTTGACTTAATTAAGATTAAGATCTAAGCATGTATCATATACAGATACACATAGCAAATATCAACATATAAGCAAGAAAAATGTGACATGGTTATGGCCCGTATTCTACGACCTTCTCAAGCCAATGAGAAGATCGACGGTCAACCTAGGGATAACTTCTTCTCCAAGAGCATCCTCCGGTCATCATGTGTGGTTGGCATCCTCCTTGTAACTTGATTCTTCAATGGACACTCCATTTCTCATTTGTACATTACAATATAGGAGAACTCAAGTTACATTTGAGTGTAAATCTAATTTTACAATTAGAAAGAATAGATACAAGGCACGACAGGCATGCCGTATTATGAATTACAAAATGCACACCACACATACATCCAATCACATTGGGGTTAAGGCCATAACCATTCACCATGTTATCAATTATACACAATATATTTAGGACATTGATTTTTATTATGAGTGCAAAAACAAAATCTGCAACTTGAGCAGAAACTCACGGCGGCCCTGAGTGAGCCGCTGCCTCAGATTCATCAACATGAATCCGAGACCCACTCACCTACGGTACGATCACTCGGACTCCCTTTTCCCGAGACATTCTCAGTATTTTCTCACTCGGGACGACCCGAGCGTCTGCCTTCCCGAGTGGCCTCAGGAAGCTATCTGCTCGGTATGACCTCAGAGGTCAGTCTTCCCGAGTGGGAGGTCGGGAGCCCGACTACTATGACATACTGTATATGCAACTTATAAAAAAAAACTTGACCTACTTCTATATCAAATATAAAAGCATAAAACTTTGTACGATCTTTCGCAAGTGGCTCTGATACTACTGTTGGGATCTTCAGGCGCCATAAACACAAAAATGTAGCGGAAACAAGATCCCTCGAGCGATCCATGCGAAAGAAAAACTCGTACGAAAACATCTATCTAATAGATCTATCTAAAGCGTATACCTATGGAGCGTGCCCTTACGTTTATCCCGCTCATCCAAGCGCCGCCGGAGCTCTTGCACGTTCAAGTGTCCGTGCCTCTAGTCGTATCCACATGAACACAATATCTCTACTTCGGAGAAGAACTACCTTAGTTGTGCTAGCAACTTGAGGTAGTTCACAAAACACCAAGAACCCAAGATGTGGGGTTCGGCCAAGATGGAGAAGAGAAGGAAGAGGGGAAAGAAAATGAGAAGTTGTCTTCCAAATGACAAGGGGAAAACTCTTTTATACTCATATCATGAGGAGTTTTTGCCTTTTAAACTTGTAACGACCCAGAAAATTCTCTTAATATTTCCTTAAAATATTAAGCATGTCTAGATAATTTTCTGAGGAACCTACAAATATTAATGCGAACTTTGGCCTAGAAAATCCATGTTTTCTCATTTAAATTGGGAAAAAGGGCACTAATGGGCCTTATATGGGTTTTTTAGTACCATAATTATTGGTGGATTTTAGGTGAAAATTTATATAAATATAAAGGGATTTTAATAAGAAATATTAACATAATTATGATGGAATTTTTAAGGGATTTTTGAAAATACTAGGAAAATAAAATAAAATAAGTGGAAAAAAATTGTGCATCTACCAAGGATTGAACCTTGGACCTCTTGTACAACCATGTATGCTTTAACCAACTCACCTAGCAAGGGATTTCTATGAGGAAATGAAGTGGATATAGGTTGAGGCTTCGAAGAAGATGAAGGGTCATGGAGAGACTCTTCATTTGCCTCCTTGATGAGTTATAAAGAGGGGGGTTTGGGAGTTACTTCTTCCTTCCATGAATTGCATTTTCTTCCTCCCTCCTCCCTCATCCTAGCCGAACACCACAAGGGTGATTCTCCCTTGGAAAAGCTCCACAAGAGGTCTCATCACCAAGATCTAAGGATTTTCCAAGGATACAAAGGCAAGGGGGTTCAAGTGTCCAAAGAATTTACAATTTCCTTCTCTTTTAAGGTCTAAAAATCAAGATCAACCAAGGTAAGACTCCCTCACCTGTGGTATAATAGTTCTTTATATTTTAGCATGATTTATTGGTTGGTTTTTGGGACTTGAGGTTGAAAGAAACAAAATCAACACCCTAGAGACCCTAGGGTTTCGGCCAACATGAAAGAAACAAAATCAACACCCTAGAGACCCTATGGGTTTCGGCCACAATGTTTTAGGGTCCATAATGATGCTAAAAATCTTTATAATGTGATTTAATGTTCCCTTATGATGTTTAGAGATTAAGAATAATTTTTGGGAATTTTTGGAGTACCCTAGGATACCCTAGGGTTTCGGCCAACAATAAGAACCCTTGTGTAGGGTTGGGTTTAAAACCTCAAGTGTTTGTTTTATGTATTGTCATGATATAAGGGAGATGGGGGGTATTTATGTGAATGTTTCACATGGCCTAGAGACCCTATAGGTTTCGGCCAAGTACCCTAATAGGGTGGAAAGTTAGGACTCATTTCAAGTAAGGGCCCCAAATGGCCCTATGGTAAGGTATGGTTGGTGTATAACAATTGATTTGGGGATTGTAATGAAAATTTTTCCATGCCCCATGGCCTTGAAGTTTCGGCCAAGAGCAAGATTAGGGTTAAAGGATTAGGGTTGGCCTTAAGTATGGAATCAAATGTTTCCTATGGCCTAGTATGTATGTATGGGATGTTGTTTGGGGAAGTCATGTGAAGCTTCATGAACCTATGGTTCCTTGGGGCTTTCGGCCAAGGGCCTAACCTAGGGTTAGGGTCAGGTTAAACCTCCAAAGATGCTTGTGTATGAGTTACCAAGAAATATGTTTAAGTAAGATGGAAGAAGTTCTATGTTAACCAAACCCTTAGTTTGTATGTCATGAATTATATGTTAAGTCATAGATGTTTAGACATGTGCCATGATTTATGAATGATATGTATGTATGCTATGTCTTATGAATGATATGCCATGTTTTATGAATAATATGCATGTATGCCATGTCTTATGAATGATACGTATGTATGCCATGTTTTATCAATAAGATGTATGTATGCCATGTCTTATGAATGAGGTTAAAGTACATGCCTTTAAGGCATAACGATGATGTTAAGTATGACGAATGAATGATGATGAATGACAAGTATGATGAATGAATGATGATGAATGACAAGTATGATGAATGAATGATGATGAATGAAAAAGCATGTGAAAGTATTTTATTTTATTTTATGGGCTTGTACCGGACCTAAGTAAGGTCCACGGTTCTGGACTACCGATGAAGCTGTCCACGGTTTGGGACTACCGATGAAGCAGTCCATACGGTTCGGGACTACCGATGAAGCTGTCCTTACCCTAGTAGGTCGAGATTAGCTACCTCGTATTTACTTAGGGATGCGCGCATATGATGAATGAATGTGGTACAAGCTAGGGCCCAATGAATGTTATGATTATGTTAAAGTATTTAAAAGCATGTTTTTAAAGATTAAGCATCCTTATATATATATGCAATTGCCACATGCATTCATCCATGTTATGCATTATACTTATGATAAGAACATTATACAAAGTAAGTTATGCAAGGTATGTTTATGCAAATGATTTTATGTATGTTTATGCTAAGTTAGAATGCCATGATTTTATTTATGTTCATGATAGTCTAGGATGCCATGATTTATTTGTGTTTATGTTAATTAGAATGCCATGATTTTATTTATGTTCATAATAGTTTAGGATGCCATGATTTAATTATGTTAATGCTAGGTTAGAATGCCATGATTTTATTTATGTTCATGATAGTTTAGGATGCCATGATTTAATTATGTTTATGCTAGGTTAGAATGCTATGATTTTATTTATGCTCATGTTAATTATGATGCCATTATTTAATTATGTTTATGCTAGGATAGAATGCTATGATTTTATGTATGTCCATGCTAAGTTATGTTGCCATGATTTAATTGTGTTTATGCTAAGTTCGGATGCCATGATTTTATTTAGGTTCATGTTAGGAATGTTTATGAGGTTATGTTATTATGTTTATGTCTATGCCAAGAATTATGTCATGCTATGAATGTTTATGATGTTTATGTTTATGCCAAGTATTATGCCAAGCCATGAATGTTTTTTATGTTTATGTATATGCTATGCTATGAAAGTGACTAAGTTATGTTCAAGTCATGTCAAAGGTATGCTAAGTGCTCATAAAGACTTATGTGCTGAGTAAAGCACTAAGTATGTTAATGTTTAAGATGCTCATGATTAAGTGATGAATGGTTTTAGTGAGTAGGAAAGAGTCTTACTAAGCCTGTGTGCTTATAGTCTTATTTTTCTTATACCGCAGATCACGCAAGGGGACCGTAAGGAAGCAGCAGGAGGGCAATAAAGTATGTGTGTGATAGTGACTTGGCCACGAGACCATATGTTTGCTCGTTTTATGATAGAACTTTACCTCTACTAGTATGTGCTTGAATGAGACTCTATGACATGATGCTATGTATGACATGATGCTAAGAATGACATGATGATAAGTATGACATGATGCTAAGTATGACATGATATGATGTTAGGTATAAAGTTAATATGCCAAGTTCCCATGTTATGATGTTAGGAAGGGTAGTAAGTGCATGTAGGTGTAAGTTAAAGGTTTCTGCTGCATTATGATATCTACATGCCATAAGCATGTTAACGTAATGCCGCTTTATGAAAAGAAAAAAAAGCGGGCGTTACAAAACTTCCCTTCATTAAACATTTTAATGTAACTCTCTAACTTTTCATGTAACACTCTAATGGTGAGAAACTCTCCATTTTCCTCTCTTATTAGTTCATTAAACATTTTAATGAATTAATATTTCATCCAAATGTGGTTGAGTCTAATCTAAATGAGTTTAACTCAAATTAGATCTCAATCCATAATCCAATTGGATTAACTTGAGTCTAACTCAATTAATCCAATTCCAATTAAATCTTAGCCAAATCAAGATCAATTAATCTCCAAAGCATCGTGTCCTTAGTGTGTGACCTAATAGGCTCTCGTAACGTTGGCAATGTGTCTAAACCAATTTAGACACAAAAGCAATGAGCAACATCTAGCAATGCATCAATGCTACCCAAGTAACAAGAAAGTCGAGATCCGACTTAACCTCCGTGACTATGGCAATGTATGACCTTGTCCTTCTATCCTTGATATCTAGATTGACCAATGAGGCATAGACCGTGTCATCCTCAATCAATCTTGTGTTTCTTGCTCCCCGAGTAGACTCACTCAAACAAATGAGCTCAATATCTCATATTGACTCATTTGAGCATGACAATGCGTTTTAGCAGTCCTACTCGATCAAGGGGCTCACATATATCACTCCCATCATATGGGAGGGATAGATCCCATCTACATCACTCATATTCCTCCGCAAAATTCATTACATACCCAGTGATCGCCTTTATAGTCCACCCTGTTACGGGTGACGTTTCACAATACCAAAGTACATAACTCCTTATGTAGGGAACCGTAGTGACTTCAGGTCTAAGGACTATTCATACCAATAGTCACATGAGAAAGTCTATGATACTCATATGACAATCTATGAAATTTTCTCATGGCGGGTCATTCAGTACACATTCTCCAATGTATACCCATGTGTCAACTTGATATCACATATCTATGACTTGTGAGCTCAAGTCATCAGTTGACCTACATGCTAGTCTCCATGCATTAATATTGTCCCTGAATATTAATGCTTGACTAGGAATAATTTAGTGTAATGTTCTCTATATTATCTCATTATCGATTCAACCAATCGATATAATATAGATATGAACCTACTACACAAGGACATTATTATACTTAGTTATTGCCACAGAATACAAAGTAAGTATAATAACTAAACATTCCTTTATTAATGATAGAATATGATACAAAATGCCTCTAGTCAATCATCACATAATTGGCTCTAGGGCTCCTACTAACAACCTTGTCCTTGGTTAAGTCACCCTTTCTACCCTTGGATGGCATTCCCTTGTCATCCTTGGACTTACCCTCCTTACAATGATTGTATGCCTCCCGAGCATACTTCTCTTTATTGGCCTTGGAGGTCTTAGACCGACATCCCAATCCTGATCTATCGTAGTTGGGTTTCAAACTGCCCAACACCATGTCTAGGCCCTTAGATCCAACCGTGAACCTTTCTAGGGCCTTTTCTAATGTATCAAGTCTTGCCCTCAAGGCTTGATTTTCCCTTTCCAAATTTCTAACCTTTGGATTCATGTGTCCACCTTGGACATTCATAGGCCTAACCTCCTTTCTAGGCACATTCCTTCCCTTCTTGGGATTAGTGTCATGATCCTTAGGTCTAGAGGTCTTGGAGCTATCATTATACATGCTTTTCCTAGGGTTGTGTTCTACCTTGTTAACCCTAGTCCTATCATTGTATCTAAATTCAAAATTATGTACCATTAAACATTTCTCATGAGCTCTAGCATGCATGAATGAATTCTTAACATTATTTTTAATATGCAAGGAGGAATTTGAAATTGAATTGCATTTTACCCTAGGGTTAGGAATTACCTCCTTTACCCTTGTAGCCCCTCCTCATTGTGGTCTTTGCTTCCTCCTTTCTTCTTTTTCCCATCTCCTCAAGTGTCCCATTTTCTTGAGCTCTTCATTCTTTGGACACTTGGTGTGGTAGTGCCCCAGTTCACCACACGTGAAACATCGAATTCTCCTCTTCTCTTGGGATTCTCCATTCCTACACTTCATGTTAGAATTAAAGTAATTTCAAATGAGTATAGATTTTACCTCCTTTTTACCTTGTGGGCACTTATCCTTGTACTGCCCCTTTTGGTTGCAACCAAAGCATATAATATGCTCCTTTCTCTTGGCTTTGGTAGAGGTGGAGACTAGGTTGACTTCCTCTTCAACCTTGGATGAAGAAGATTCTTCCTCTTGTTTTTGTGTAGACGAGGGTCTCTCCTCACCCTCAATCCTTGAGGTGGTGACCTCCTCCTCTTCTCTAGATGAGGTGGATGACCTCTCACTTTCTTCTTCCACTTCTTGAACCAACGAGTTGATTTCTTCGGGCTCTTGAATTTGTGTAGGGTTCTTGTGACACTTTTCCAACTTATCCCACAATTCATGAGCATTCTCATATTTACCTACACCATTCAAAATATCGTTAGGCAAAATATTTAACAAGATATCAATTACCTTCTTATTTGCCCAAAATTGTTCTTGTTGCTCTTTGTCCTAATATTTAGGACGAAGCTTCTTCCCGTGCTTGTCCTTTGGAACTTCGAAGGGCTCTTCTATGGCTATCCTACATGGCCAATCCATGCTAAGCCAAGTCTCCATCCTTGCCCACCAATATTCGAAGTCTTCTTGATTGTAGGGCGGTGGGATGTAGATGTCGTCCCCAAATTTATCTTCCATCGTTCTTCCTCTAGCCTTCTTGCTCCCTCGGCGATTAGTCCGATCAAGAGCGGTCCTTCGCTCTGATACCAATTGATAGGATCGATTCTGTACGCTAGAGGGGGTGAATAGCATTTCATTGGCTTGTTCTTCCTACGTTGTTAGTATGCGCAGCGGAAACAATAATAATAAACAATAACAACGAAGAAATCACAGCTAACAAACCTATTTACTTGGTATCCACCCCGGCCGAGTGACTAATCCAAGAATCCTTCGGTGGATTACTCCCCGGATAACCTCCGGCTAGCCCGCATCGCTCCTTGTGGGTCGAGAAACCTCGCCACAACACCTCGGTTACTATCTAGACACAAAAGACTACTAACACGCTTTACCCAAGAGAGTTTCGTCAAGAGGCTCAGTCACCACGAAGTCCTCTTTAAATAGGACTCGGGGCTGATTTCTCGCTACCAGTCGACTGCCCCCAAGGCAGTCGATTGGTGCCAGCCAAATTCGACCGTTGACACCCCCAACGTCCGAATTTGCCAGCTCACCAGCCACCTACTAGTCGACTGCCCCCAGGGCAGTCGACTGGTACCCTGCTGATCCTAGGGTTACACTCTCCGAGTACATTCCACTCCCCACTCGATCCCTAGGATTTCCCGAGTACAATCACACAGCACTCGTACCCTCACAACTCGACTGACTCCTCCTCCGCAGCCTCGACTGTTGCCTTCGCGCCCTTTTCATCTTTGGCTCCCGTCCCTCGGATGTACGTAAGCCTCCAGCTTGCCTCCATGCCATCCTTCACGCATGCCTCGAAGTCCGCGCCCATCAGCTCATCGTCCCTGCTCACCAAGGTCCGTCAGGTGCGCACACAAGCCTCCAGCTTGTCTCCATGCCACCCTTCACCGTACCGAGGCCGTCCAGTCAAGTCCATATGTGTAACCTGTACAACCTGCACACTCAACATACACAATAAGAATACAAGGGTAAACCTAACTTAAACCCTTTGCCCAAACATCAAAACCTATGGTCACTCCGGACTATCTTAGGGTCGATTGCTCCAACAGAAGCCCCTTTATATAGTAGTCATTGGGGCGCCTGTGTTGAAGGGGGCGCCTCACAAGGCTTGGTCAAACATCATCTTCGCACCAAACTCGCAGTAGGGATAAGTTCACCCTTCCCAGGCGCCTGTCTCAACATAGGCACCTAGGAGCTTTCAGGCACCCCTATTAACAGGCGCCCTATAGCTCTGGGGCGCTTGTATGAATACAGGCGCCCTGGATGCCTCTTCCAGGTCGCTTTGTGTTCGCTTGCCTGCCTTGTTTCCAAATTTTAGGTACCTGCAATACAATCAAATACAAGACAAACATGTAGATAATCTTAACCTTAAGGACTTGGTTCTGACTTTGGATTTCTATGAAACCCTAGGTCGAACCGACGCCTATGTTCCCATCCCGGGGAACGCGCCTTTCACCTACTCCTCTCAGGAGATGGTTGCCACCCGGGACCTCTGGTTGGACTTTTTACTTAGCCTTCGAGACTCCCCGATCTCGAGATGTCCGAACCTTGACTCGTCTCTACTTCTATCCTTAGTCATCGCCCAACTAAGTTGCTTAATCTCTCAGACCAAGACTTCGTGCCCAAACCCTAGGTCCAGGACTTCGGTGCCCAACCCTCGGCTAGGACTTAATGCCAAATTCCTCGAACCAGGTCTTCGGTGCCTAGCCCTCGGCCAGGACTTATTGCCCAATTCCATGAACCAGGACTTCATGCCCAACCCTCCGTCAGGTCTTAGGTGCCCAGCCCTCGGCCAAGACTTAGTGTCCAATCCATGATCAGGACTTCGTGCCTAGGTTAACTAGGACTTTTCATCACTTTGGTCCAGTTTTCTTGACTACCCTTCCCTTGTTCAATGTATCACTGACTTAAGCATATTGTCAAACATTGAAACACTTAGAGGAGGACATCACTGATGTAACTTGCACCAACACACTTTGCCAAACATCAGATCCTGTTTGGCTAACCCTTTGTCAACCTAATTAAACCTTTTGTGTATTTTCACTAAATGTAGTATATTGTTAAGCATCAAAACACTAGAGGAAGACATCACTGATGCATCTTACACCAACAATCAATTGCTTGGGACCAACTAGATGAACTAACACTGAGAAAAATCAAGACCGATGCCAAGGCAACAATAATCCTACAATGTGGCATGACCAATGAAGAATTGAAGTGGGTTGGATCCTTCAACTGTTCCAATGAGAATTGGGAGAAACTAATCGACCTACACGAAATGACTTTCGACATTGAGGTCTTAGAAGGTGTACTATTTGAAGCATCGGAAGAATCGGACAAAGAAGAACAAGGTCAAGTGAGTTACCTTGCACTCTCAGTACTAACACAAATAACAGAGACAGAGTCTGAACCCGAATCTAAAGCCGAATTCGAACCAGAATCAAAACATGAGTCCAGATCTGAGATAGCAACAGTCAAGGGGGAGACTCCCAATGGGGATTCAAAAGGTAAAATTGTAAATTCAAATTTCAAAAATCACATAATTTGTTTCAAATGCAAGGAGAGAGAGCACTACAAAAATAAGTGTCCTACTCGTAAGATACGAACGACACCACCGATGACGATAATGAAACTAGTTCTAAGAGCATGAAAGGACAAGAGTCACATCAAATACTTCAAGTGCTAGGAGTTTGGACATTACAAAGATGAATGCACAGATAGAAAAGCCAAGGATCCTGGACAAACAACCAAGATGGGTAAATTTACTTTATATGAAAATCCTTTTTTTACAATGAATGCTGATAATGTAGCTAATCACTCTTGGTCAAATTAGATATGGATGCATGCTCAAGTAACATAATTAAATCATCTAAATTAATTAATTCAAATTTTAGAAAATTAAGACAAGAAAATGAGATTTTGAATATTAAACTAGAAAAATTAATTAATAATCATGCTAACATATAAAATCCAAAAAAAAATTTCTCATTGTAATTTTACTTAAAGATTTTTTTTCATTTACATAGAAATTATAAACATTATTTATTTATTAGATAATTTTTTTTATAGGCCTATAAAAACTATTTGATTGCCTGTCTATTTATTTTCTATAAATTGTCATACTTAGAACTAGAAGTGGTTAGATAAGGATCCGACTTGATTGAAACTTGCACAACCTAGTATTAGGGTGAGGGAGATGATAGTACATTAGGGAAGTCTGTCTAAGGAGTCAGGTAGGGTATGACGTACCCTATTTCATCTTTTTAACCCGGTGGAACTAGTCGAAGCTATCTCGCCCCATCCTCGACTAGTTACAACAAGGTTTCTCAAAGAGTACTTTGAAAATATAATTTCTTTAAAAGGCTTTGTCTAGGAAAGGATCATTGCTCCGATAACCAAGAAGGCCCCTGTGCCTCACTAAAACCCGAAACCCGATTATTGAAATTTATTTTCAATTTCCTACTTATTAAACTTGAATCGAACTCAAGGTTCAATCAAATCATAACTTTTAATTTAAATTCAAAGAAAAAAATTTGACGCATCTCAGAAAACAGATAAAGATATCCTGTTTTGTCACTTAGAAATGGGTGAGATGCTTAGGATCTAAAAGGATAGTCCTGTTGGTGCAGGAAGTACCATATCGAACCTTGTTTTGATATTGGCAAAGGGTTCAAAGTTAAGTAGTATTGGTGATCTAACAATGATACTCAAGTGTGCAGGAAAAGTCCTAGCGAAGGGCTGCTAGGCACCTGGTGAAGGAATGCAAGGAAACAAAGTCCTAGAGAAGGGCTACTAGGCACTTGGCGAAGGACTGCCAGGAAACAAGGTCCTAGCGAAGGACCGCTAGGCACCTGGCGAAGGACTGCCAGGAAACAAAGTCCTAGTGAAGGGCTGCTAGGCACCTGGTGAAGGACTGCCAGGAAACAAAGTCCTAGCGAAGGACTGCTAGGCACCTCGTGAAGGACTGCCAGGAAACAAAGTCCTAGCGAAGGGCTGCTAGGCACCAGGCGAAGGACTGCTTGGAGTCAAAGACCTAGCGAAGGATTGCTAGGCACCAGGCGAGGGAATTCTTGGAACCGAAGACCTGGCGAAGGACTGCTGGGCACCAGATGAAGGATTGCCTGGTACTGAAGACCTGGCGAAGGATAACTAGGCACCTGGCGAAGGACTGATGGGCAAAAGTCCAACCGGAGGAGCCAGTTGGAAACAGGTAAATTCTCCTGAGAGGAGTAGGTGAGGACGCATTCCCCATCGTGGGAACAGTAGGTGTCGGTTCGACCTAGGGCTCCATTTTGGAGACCCAAAGTAAGAACCAAGACAGCTACAACTGTAAGACTCACTAACGTACTTGCTTTATCATGTTTGGTACTAACCTTGGATGTAGGACCGAAGGAACGAGTGTGTGCAGCTCAGAACGCCTCAAAGGAAAGAGGCAATAGTTGGGTTGGGCGCCCGGAAGGTCCCGGGCGCCCTAGGTAAAAGCCAAACAAGAGTTAGCAAGAAAAGCTTCGGAAGCTTACTGGGCGGGGCGCCCCCATTCTCCTGGGCGCTGACGGACCCAAAATAGACTGTCACGAATGTGGGCCTCAAATTTAGAATTTATAAATGCTGGAAACCCTTTTTGCAATCAAAGCAGAAAAGCGTAGTAAAGGGGCCACAGGTCGTATTTTTCCTGGGGACTAGTTGAGATAGTTTGATTAGATGCTTGTATTTCTGTGTCGTTTGTGAATTTTGGGTTTCACATCAAATTTGAGTTGTGGGTTGCAATTGGAAACAAAAACACAAGGAAAAGAAAAGAAATTTAACCCAATGAACTAAACAAGAAGTTGGCACTAAAGGACTCGACTAATGATAAACAGAATCAAACAAAGTACTTAACCAATTTTTGGGAAAACAAACCTGATTTCAAATGCAAAAGCAAAGTATGAATTGTTTTGAAATTCAGGAATTTCCACCCAAAACCGAAACTTCACTTGATACAAAAAGGGAATCAATGCAATCAAATCAACTTGATTCCAAATGAAGGGAACTCATGTGTCGGAATGAAATTTAAGTGCCAAAACTGTAACTGATATTTTCGAACAGTCTCTGCAACTCAGCTTGGAAGGAAGGGCTGTGAGTGAAATGCTATGTTAAGGAAGAGGAGGAGATGCAGTAGAATCAATGTGCTGATCAGTATAGAACATTTGTAAACTGAATCTAAATGCAGTGTGCAGGGATTCAGAAATGAAATGCAAAGTTTCAAGAATTCAGAAATATACTTAGTGAAGAATTCGAGGGCCAAAATTCAGAACAATGAAGCAAAAATGAAGCACCAAACCAAATGCAGGAATAGAGACTGGAATTCAGAAACTAACTGATATTTAACAACTAATTCCTAGCACATTCGCATATTAAAGGGTATGATTAACTTCAGGACTCAACTCAAGGCAAACAGATTGCAAACAAGCTGAAAACTTCAGAGAAAAGCTACATGCAGAGATGGAAGTTGATACAAAACTTCAGAATTGATAGGCTTAAGAGTTTCAGAACACCCCGAGTGAAACACCAGCTGAAATCAATCAGTTGCGGGGCTTCGTTTGATACGTAATGCAGAAACTATGACATTAATTCACAGCAAGAACTGACCCATCCAGAAAATAAGCAAATGCAGAAGGTCAAAGCAGAATTTCAAAAACTACATGCAGATATGCGACAATCAATTAACTGCAGAATCCATGAAACAACTGAAATCGAAGACTTAAATCTATCTGTAGGAAGAATTCAGAATAGCTACAGCTTCACTTGAAACGAATTTCAGGAACTGATAACTACAATTTGCAGGAATGATACTAATGTTCAAAAACGAAACTACATTTTTTTCAGAAATGGATTGATACGCAACTGATACGCAAGAATTACAATAGAAAATCAACTGAAATTGAAACCAAATGTTCACTAAAAAAGTTCCTAAACTACTTAACTTGAGGAATCAAAACCTAGTTAAGCTAAAACAATCAGAAAACGAAATCTAAGCAATCTGATACGAATGCAGTAATGGAACAAAATGCTGAAATGAAATTACAGCAAAATACTGAAAATTAAACAAGAAATCTAAGCCTCAATCCGAATCCTTGCTGTCACTTAAGGATGAGCCTCGAATTGGGGTGGTCACGCCTTGGTTGAAGAAGAAATTGCAGAAGAAAACGAAGACGAAACGAAGAAACCAGCTGCGGCGAGGACGCGACGAGGAGAAGTCTAGGAAAATTTTTCCTTAAGTAATTAACATTGGACGGCTCAGATTGATTTAAGGAGATCCAACGGCTGATCTTGCTCTGATTTGAGCCAAACATTGAGGATGTTGATCAGGGGTCAGGATCTGCCTTGTGGTAGCTCGGATACTCCAGATGTGCAACGGATGGTCCAGATCAACCTAATCATTGAATGGATGATCTAGAGCCCTCCGAGCTTGATCCAACGGTTGATGGAGCTCTGATTGGGATGAAACCTTCTGATCTTGATTAGAGTGCTTGATCAACCCTAACCCTAGCTCGGATTGCTTCAGATGGTCCCGGATGGCTCAGATATAGCCGCTCTTGAATCGGACGACCCAGATTTAATCCTAATCTTGATAACTCGATCCGGGTCACTTCCGACTCAAGTTTGAGCCGATATGCCCTAGGTCCATGAACCTTTCATGCCTACAAAAAATAGATCAAGAATTTAGTGGCCAAATAATCCAAATAAGTGCAAATTTGTAATTAAGTCCAAAATAAGAGTAAGTTCTAAAACCTAGGGCAATTTCACAATTAAGCAATAAAAACATAGGTCAAACATAGATTTTAGCAATTAAAATAATCAACAAAATGGTATCTATCAACTCCCCCACACTTAACCTTGAGCGTCTCGCGAAATCACTAAGTATGTATCCCTTTGGTTTTCTAAAGCATAATTAGAAGCAAATGAAAAGAAATTACCTAGGGTTGTTAATTCTCAAAAATCTAAACTCTATGGATTAGTATCTTGTCCTTAAATCAACAACTTAGCCTTTTCATCCATCATGAGTCATTGAGATGAATTTAACTCACTAGTCTTTCAAGGAAAATTTTGGTGGCTCTCTCCTTAAGTTCTAAGTTGATGATGGAAGTGGAGCTCACTCATACACACATGCTTCTTGCACTACCATAGGCTTGCTTATTGTCTAATCTCCACCATTATTCATGATTAGGATCAACATCTATAAAAACAAGTGAAAACATGGAAAATGGTAAGAATTTGAGTAAAAGTCAAGAAAATGGAAAAATAGATAGAGTGGGAGACTCGAATGCTCAAGGATGTTTCCAATGAACTCTGCCCTCTTGACAGTCCTCTAGTGCTATAAAAAGTGTGATGAAGTAAACTTTTGCCTTGCCCTTCAAAAATTCAATGAAAAGACCTCTTTAGTTCCTTTGTGCCAATTTTCCACCTTGCTTGCCAACTTTGCTTCCTTCATTCTTCTTTTCTGATTTTTTTTCTCTTTTCCTTTCTCTCTAATAAATTTGGGATAGTAGTGATGCAAGGCTTGGGTTTGGTTGATATTACCTTCACTGATCTAATGGAGCCAAAATTCCAATTTTTGTACCAACTTTGTGTCTCTCTTTTTTTTTCTCTTCAAACTATTTTCTCCTTTTTTTTTTTTTTTTTTCTGAATTCTTCTAGTATGGCACATTCGGGTCAGATTCTTTCATTAAAGAACTTGAGACATCAAACAACAATTGAGGAATTAGACTCTCCACATGTGTTCTTCACTAATCAACTATTGCAACTCCCTCTTGATACATTCCCTTCTCTAGTTGACACACTTCTTTAACTTTTCTTATTTCTTCTGTTTCAAGTTCAGCATCCACGGTGGCAGCTTTTCAAGTCTCTGATTTCTTCACATCAGTTAGTATATAGGAGTAGTTAAGCAATTGGTAGTGGAAAACCTAAATGCTGTTGGAATTTTGGCACTGCAACTTTTCTCTGATTTTTTTTTCTGATTTAAAACATCCCAGCAACCACCATTTCTGTTTCTGATCAGCTGAGATGTATTCAACACTCTTTGCTACATTCATATACCTACTGCCTTGATTCATAGCCTCAAAACCCAATTTCAGCCCCAAGTTAATACAAACTGTTTTTGTGATATCATCATTTAACTCCTTCTTGTAATTCAATTCTGAATTTTTCCAATACATGTTCAAGAACACTCTTTCAACAGAATTTAGCATCTTACAGCTTACTCCGAGTTTAGTTTGTTTCATTCAGCAGCTCCATGTCAAGCTCGGCAGATTACAAATTCAGATTTTTCAGCTCATTTTCAGCTTTTGATCACACATCTTGTTCAGCCTTTTGAATTGTGTACAGCTGCAGTTCAGTATTTAGTAAGGTGCTTCTGATTTCTATGCAAAGAACAGCTTCAATCATCTTCTAACAGGGTGGCCAAACAGCTCTATCAGCTGCAAATTCAGCTACAATTTCTGCATCCTTGCAAGTGGAGTTTACTTCCCTTTTTAGCACAAATTTTTCTGCATTGGTTCATATTTATTCAGCTTCAGGGTAGCTGTTTAATACAGCTGCAGTTGATCTCAATACAAAGTTTACTGATTTTCCTAGCAAAGTACAGCTGCAAGTCCAAAGCTTTGCTGATTTTTTTTTTTTTTGCACAACATTGCTTTGATCTTCAATTCATTGCTTGACTTCTTCCGGAATTTGGCTTCAATTGGATGGTTGCGTGCCACTTAGACCTTGGCACGCAATTTCTTCTTCATCAACCTATTTGAGCTTGGCCATGTAAGCTTGGATCTTCAAATTATAATCAAGAATCTAGATGCCTCCATTGGTTCCATCCTCAACCATTTCTTCTTGCTCATTTTTAACACCAAACATCATTCTTGGCACATGAAATTTGTAGAAATTTTTTTTTCACATGAATTACCTCTTTGATACCAAATCTTTCCAAAACACTAGTCACTCCCCCACACTTAAATCTTTGTCCGTCTCGGGCAAAATCACATCCCAAGCAAACAAATCCATAGAAAAATGGGTAAGCGTAGGAGATAAGTAAAGAAAAAGAGAATAAACATGATTATTGCTAAAAATTGATGTGGAAAGGAAAACAAATGGATTAGCCTCTATAGATGTGATCCAATCATTGAAATATGATTTAGAAAGAACCTAAGCAAGTTCTAGAGTACAATAACATGTGTGTCACAAATATAAGGCTAATTCTCGCTAGGCAAAAATAATCCATCTCAAGTCCTCAATTAAGAATTTAAAGCAAAGTAGTACTCAAGCATCCAAGATTTCATCCATGAGTTCAAACCCTAAGTTTTAGCAACCAAATTTAATTTATTTTCAAAAGGCTCTAAAATGCTATGGAGATAACCTAAGGGATATATTTATTCCTAGTCATGCAAGAAAAAAAAATGCTAAAACAAAAGATATGGTATTTACAATGACTTTTATTCATGTTACTCTACTCACGTATTTATTAGCAAGAACTCAGTTTAAAAGTGAAAACATGCAATAAAAGAAAAAGCAAAAAAAATCAAACTCCCTTTTATCTCTGGCGGTCGGAGTCTGTCAAGAAATACCCTCCAACATGGTAGTGGAGGAGTCTGTATGTGCGAAAGAGCTTCTTTTATTTGTTCAACTTCACGGTGCATCGCTCCCCCACACTTGGACTGTACAACAATCTGTTCAGGTGGCTGAAGGTTATTTAGATACAAGACCCATGTAAGAGGTAGAGTTTTTCGAATTAAAGTAAAATCTACTCCCTCTTTATTCTTTTTGGAACACCTTCCAGGAGGTTTGAGTC
Source organism: Boesenbergia rotunda (assembly GCA_024364735.1). Classification (NCBI taxonomy): domain Eukaryota; kingdom Viridiplantae; phylum Streptophyta; class Magnoliopsida; order Zingiberales; family Zingiberaceae; genus Boesenbergia; species Boesenbergia rotunda. The sequence continues at coordinate 364,058 of JAGFNQ010003963.1, read as the reverse complement.
TATTCAGATGAAGCATCCACTCCAGAAGTTTTTGGGGTCCTGCAAGGTAAGAAAGAAATGAAACAATATCAGTCTTTGTATAAAATGTATCCAAAAATGCATCACATCCAATAAAGTCAATTTTTGGTACCTCAATGAATTTTTCACAAGCATATTCTACATGAGATATATCAAGAAAAGTTTCACAGTCAATAAAATCAATCTCGGGTACCTCTAAAGAATTTTCATCATCATTTCTCACAAAAATTTTATCAATACATGCTTCACCTGCAGTTCTAGACATCTTCCTGAGATTTTCTAAAGGAAAAGAAGAAATACTTACCTGATCATGCTGAAAAATGTCTGTTGGGTCTACAAGAAATACCTCCATCTCAGGCTCAAATTCTGGTGGGCATTCAACTGGAATAGGTGATCCTTGGGTACTTGCTCCAATCATGCAAGTCCCTACACTTTCTGGAAATGGTGGTGGTCCCTGGGCCTCTGTGCAATCCCCTACACCTGTAGAATAATCTCTTGTGCATGTCTCCTTAGCAATACCTGCAACAACCTTATTAAAAATATTAGGACCATCAATAACACTATCATCAGAAAGTAAAAGATGAGAAGGGTCCTGTAGTGTTTCAGAATCTTTTTCTTGTGCTGAAAAATTTGGAATTGAATTTTGAACAGGAATCTCTGGAGGGATACATGCTCTAGGTTTCCTGATTTTGATGACTTCTTCTTCTTCTTCTATCAACCTCCAAATTAGTTCACAATCATACCCCTTAGAATCTTGAGTATCCTGAGTAGATAATTGTCCTGATCTTTCGGCTTCTGTTTGATCCATTTGATCAATCCATTTTTCAAGGCATCTTCCAAGATTTTGAAGCTTAGTGCAGAACTCCTGTTGGTCTTGAAATGTAGCAAAAAACTGCTGAAGTCCATGAGTAGGCTGTGAATTCTGAAATTGGAACTGTTGGGGCTGCTCAAATGGTTGAATAGGTTGATTAAACTGCTAAAAATTGGGTTGATAGCAAGAATGATATTGCTGGAAATTATTGTTCTGAAAATTCTGAAGTTGAGGTTGAAATTTTTGATTGAATTGCTGAAATGCTTGAGGTTGCTGCATTTGCTGGAACTGCTGAATTTGGGGCTGAGGTGGCTGAAATGTTTGCTGAATTGGCTGAAATTGAGGCTGGTGAAATGGTTGAAAATTTTGTTGAAAATTTGGATTGTACCCTTGCTGAAAATTCTGAAATTGTGGTTGAAACTGCTGTGGTGGCTGATTGAAAATTTGGTACTGCTGCAAATCTGAGTAGGGCTGCTAAAATTGTTGAAAAGGCTGACATTGTGGCTGCCCTTGCTGAAATTGATAACTTTGTTGTTGAAAATTTGATTAGGACTGCTGAAAATATTGGTTCTGCTGTTGAACTTGTTGACACGGCTGCTGGTAAGTAGATGAAAACATTTTGAACTGGCAATCCTGTCACAAAACAAACAAAATGGCAGTAACCGTATACAAAAGATTAAGCAATCAAGAATAGAATCAAAAGATATAATTATCAAGCACCACTACATTCCCTGGCAACGGTGCCAAAAATTTGACGGACCCAAAATAGACTGTCACGAATGTGGGTCTCAAATTTAGAATTTATAAATGCTGGAAACCCTTTTTGCAATCAAAGCAGAAAAGCGTAGTAAAGGGGCCACAGGTCGTATTTTTCCTGGGGACTAGTTGAGATAGTTTGATTAGATGCTTGTATTTCTGTGTCGTTTGTGAATTTTGAGTTTCACATCAAATTTGAGTTATGGGTTGCAATTGGAAACAAAAACACAAAGAAAAGAAAAGAAATTTAACCCAATGAACTAAACAAGAAGTTGGCACTAAAGGACTCGACTAATGATAAACAGAATCAAACAAAGTACTTAACCAATTTTTGGGAAAACAAACATGATTTCAAATGCAAAAGCAAAGTATTAATTGTTTTGAAATTCAGGAATTTCCACCCAAAACCGAAACTTCACTTGATACAAAAAGGGAAGCAATGCAATCAAATCAACTTGATTCCAAATGAAGGGAACTCATGTGTCGGAATGAAATTTAAGTGCCAAAACTGTAACTGATATTTTTGAACAGTCTCTGCAACTCAGCTTGGAAGGAAGGGCTGTGAGTGAAATGCTATGTTAAGGAAGAGGAGGAGATGCAGTAGAATCAATGTGCTGATCAGTTGAGAACATTTGTAAACTGAATCTAAATGTAGTGTGCAGGGATTCAGAAATGAAATGCAAAGTTTCAAGAATTCAGAAATAAACTTAGTGAAGAATTCGAGTGCCAAAATTCAGAACAATGAAGCAAAAATGAAGCACCAAACCAAATGCAGGAATAGAGACTGGAATTCAGTAACTAACTGATATTTAACAACTAATTCTAAGCACATTCGCATATTAAAGGGTATGATTAACTTCAGGACTCAACTCAAGGCAAACAGATTCCAAAAAAGCTGAAAACTTCAGAGAAAAGCTACATTAGAGATGGAAGTTGATACAAAACTTCAGAATTGATAGGCTTAAGAGTTTCAGAACACCGCGAGTGAAACACCAGCTGAAATCAATCAATTGCGGGGCTTCGTTTGATACGTAATGCAGAAACTATGACATTAATTCACAGCAAGAACTGACCCATCCAGAAAATAAGCAAATGCAAAAGGTCAAAGCAGAATTTCAGAAACTACATGTAGATATGCGACAATCAATTAAGTCGAAGACTTAAATCTATCTGCAGGAAGAATTCAGAATAGCTACAGCTTCACTTGAAACGAATTTCAGGAACTGATAACTACAATTTGCAGGAATGATACTAAAGTTCAGAAACGAAGCTACATTTTTTTCAGAAATGGATTGATACGCAACTGATACGCAAGAATTACAATAGAAAATCAACTGAAATTGAAACCAAATGTTCACTAAACAAGTTCCTAAACTACTTAACTTGAGGAATCAAAACCTAGTTAAGCTAAAACAATCAGAAAATGAAATCTAAGCAATCTGATACGAATGCAATAATGGAACAAAATGCTGAAATGAAATTACAGCAAAATACTGAAAATTAAACAAGAAATCTAAGCCTCAATCCGAATCCTTGCTGTCACTCAAGGATGAGCTTCGAATTGGGGTGGTCACGCCTTGGTTGAAGAAGAAATTGCAGAAGAAAACGAAGACGAAATGAAGAAACCAGCTGCGGCGAGGACGCGATGAGGAGAAGTCTGGGCAAATTTTTCCTTAAGTAATTAACATTGGACGGCTCAGATTGATTTGAGGAGATCCAACGGCTGATCTTGCTCTGATTTGAGCCAAACTTTGAGGATGTTGATCAGGGGTTAGGATCTGCCTCGTGGTAGCTCGGATCCTCCAGATGTGCAACGGATGGTCCAGATCAACCTAATCTTTGAATGGACGATCTAGAGCCCTCCGAGCTTGATCCAACGGTTGATGGAGCTCTGATTGGGATGAAACCTTCAGATCTTGATCAGAGTGCTTGATCAACCCTAACCCTAGCTCAGATTGCTTCAGATGGTCCCGGATGTCTCAGATCTAGACGCTCTTGAATCGGACGGCCCAGATTTAATCCTAATCTTGATAACTCGATCCGGGTCACTTCCGACTCAAGTTTGACCCGATATGCCCTAGGTCCATGAACCTTTCGTGCCTACAAAAAATAGATCAAGAATTTAGTGGCCAAATAATCCAAATAAGTGTAAATTTGCAATTAAGTCCAAAATAATAGTAAGTTCTAAAACCTAGGACAATTTCACAATTAAGCAATAAAAACATAGGTCAAACATGGAGTTTAGCAATTAAAATAATCAACAAAATGGTATCTATCAGGCGCCCTCGTGCTCCCGGGCGCCCCGGATGCCTCGGGCGCCCCGGATGCCTCGGGCGCCCTGGGCTCAAGCCAATGAAGTGGATAGAGTTCAAGCCAGCGAGAAGCCCGCAGACTGAGTCAACCAGGGCACCCCCTGCTTCCCGGGTGCCCCCGTCAACCCTCGAGCCCGATCCTTGATGGATAAAGGCTGACCGAGATGATTGTGGATCATGTGAGATGTCGAGGGTGCCCCCGACGTCCAGGGCGCCCCTAGGTTCACTATATAAGGGGCTCGACCCCCAAGGCTTCTAAACACAGTTTTTCAACGCCTCAATACTCTTCGCTCAAGCGCTCTGCTCCAGAAACTTCTGATCTTGTGGTTCTAGCGCCGACGACGACCCTACGCACCGAAGAACGATCCACACCGGGAGTCGGTAACGAAGAGTTAGATTGTTGTTTTTTTCTACTATTGTGCATCCTCTTGTAATTATTTACACAATTATAGTATTGCCCGCAGTAAACGGTCAAGGACCGTGGGCCTTGGAGTAGGAGCCGACCGCGACTCCGAACCAAGTAAATCCTTGTGTTCGTGGGGGCTCTATCATTCTTCTCGATCCAACAAGTGGTATCAGAGCGGGGAAGCTCAAATTTGGTGCAACCACCAATTTGAGAGTTTTTCAGATTTTCGAAATTATTTTATTTTTTTTTTCTTTCTCATTAATCGAGTTTGGTGTAACACCACTCGATCTTTTTCACTTTTTGTTTTCAAATAAATAATATCTGTGGGTGGATTTAAATTTTGAATTCTCATTTTTTCACAATAAGTCAGAATTGATAAAATAATCAATTTTTGAAAATTTGTCATAAATTTTTTTGTTTTTTAATATTTTTATCGAAATTCGTGCTACCTTACTTCAAGCAAATTTTTTCCAAACAGTGAATTCTTACCTTTTTACCATTAATCAAAATTGATAAAGCAAATATTTTCAAAAATTTGTCAAATTTATTATTATTATTTTAATATTTTACCTCGAAATTCGTGCAATAATTAGTTTGGGTTTTTTTTCTTCTCCCGCACTACTAATCCAAGACCAAGTATTGGTATACTTTTGGTATTTCTTTTGTGTGCAAGGATCATCTTAAATGACCAATCAAGAATGGAATAGCTTTCGTCCACCTCTATTCTCTGCCGAAAATTTCAGATTCTGGAAGGGTCAAATGGAGTCTCATTTGAAAGCTAATATGGATTTATGGATAATGATCCAAATGGGGTTTAGATTCCCCACAGAAGATGGGATAGCACTCGCCTGGGACAAATTAGATGAACCAACACTCAACATGATCGAGACAGATACAAGGGCAACTGCAATCCTACAATGCGGCTGTAACGACCCGAAACATTTTCTCAATATTTTTTTAAAATATTGATCATGTCTAGATAGTGTTTGAGGAACCTTGAGATATTAGTACGAATTTTAGCCTAGTTATCCATGATTTTCCCATTTAAATTGAGAAGCTAAGTACTAATGGGCCTTATATGGGCTTTTCTAGTACCATGGTTATTAGTGGATTTTAGGTAGAATTTAATATAAATATAAATGGGTTTTAATTAGGAATATTAGCATGATTATGGGTGACTCTTAGGGGAATTTTTGAAAATAAGGGAAAAAATAAAAATAAAATAAAAAATAAAGTGCATGCACCAAGGATTGAACCTTGGACCTAATATACCATCATGCATGTACTAATGAATTCACCTAGCAAGGGAGTGCTATGGGGGAATGAAGTGGATTTTTGTTAAGGCTAAAGGAAGTGAAGAGTCACCATGAGAGAAGGCACCATGTATCTTCACTTGCCCCCTCTTCATTGTGTATAAATGAGAGGGATGATAACTTAACACTTAAGATTGTTATTCCTCTTCTCTTCATCCACCAAGCCTCTCCTCTCATTCTTCTTCCTCCTTCTAGCCGAACCCCTTAGGAGGGTTCTCCCTTGGGAAAAGTTCACAAGAAGACCTCTCCTTCAAGATCCAAGGCTTTTTACAAGGTTACAAAGGCAAGGGGTGGTCAAGGGACAACAATGTCTTCATTCTCCTCCCTATCTAAGGTTTATAACCAAGATAAACTAAGGTAAGACTCCCTCACTTGTGGTATAATAGTTATGTGTTTATCATGATTTAAGATGATTGTTTAGGATTTGTATTGAGAAAAAAACCATGGATTATGACCTTGTAAGTTTCGGCCACCATGCTTTTGGGTTCAAAAAAATGATGTTAAAAATATCACTCATGTTTTCTAATGCTTTCTTATGATGAATAAAGGATAAAATATGATTTGGAAAATTTTTGGAGTACCCTAATACCCTCTAGGGTTTCGGCCACCACCATGGTTTCATGGTTGGGTTTAGATCTTGTAACGACCCGGAAAATCTTCTCAATATTTGATTTAAAATATTGATCATGTCTGAATAGTTTTGAAGAAATTTAGAGATATTATTACGAACCTTAGCCTAATTATCCATAATTTCTCATTTAAATTGAGAAGCTAAATACTAATGGGCTTTTCCAAGACCATGGTTATTAGTGGATTTTAGGTGAAATTTAATATAAATATAAATAGGATTTAATTTGGAATATTGGTATGATCATGGGTGAATTTTTAGGGAATTTTCGAAAATAAAATAAAAATAAAATAAAATAAAATAGAAAAATAAATTGCATGCACCAAGGATTGAACCTTGGACCTATGGTACCACCATGCATGTACTAACCAATTCACTTAGCAAGGGAGTGCTAGTAGAGAATGAAGTGGATTTTGGTTAAGGCTTAGGGAAAATGAAGAGTCACCAAGGGAAGAGACACTATGACTCTTCACTTGCCCACTTCATGGTGAATAAAGGAGAGGAGTAGTAACTTACCAATTAAGATTTCTCTTCTTCTCATCCACCAAGCCTTCTCTCCTCCTTCTTCCCTCTCCTAGCCGAAACCCACAAGCCCCATTTTCCTTTGGAAAAGATTCACAAGAAGGCTTCATCTCCAAGATCTAAGGGTTATCTACTAGACTACAAGGGCTAAGAAGAGGATTAGAGTCAAGAAGGTTCTTTCTATCTTTCTATTCAAGGATTAGATCCAAGATAAGGGAAGGTAAGACCCCCTCACCTGTGGTATGATAGCTTCCAAGTTATTTGACATGATCTAAGTCCATATTGGCATGATATGTTGGGAAAAAAAATCCATGAATAGGGCTTGTGAAGGTTTCGGCCAAGCATGTTTTGAGGCCAAAAATCATTTTGAAAACTCCTATTATGTTCCCTAATGTTTATTCATGATAAGTTAGCATAAAAGTATTATTTTGGAAGTTTTTGTAGCACCCTACAACTCCCTAGGGTTTCACCCACATCAAGGTTAAAAGGCTAGGGTAAACTCCAACCTTTCCAAGCATGATTAGTATGTTTCATATGATGTCTTATGGGTAATAATGGTGATTTATATGAATATTTCTATGGGCTTGTTACCCTTCAAGGGTTTCGGCCAACACCTAATTTAGGCCTAGGACTTAGGGTTAAGTCCAATCAAGGGTTCAAATGGCTTTCCATGGCATGATATGTAAGGTATGGGATGTTAATCACGACCTAGGCAAATTTTCTATGCACCCATGCTCTCTTAAGGATTCGGCCAAGACCCAAACCTAGGGTTTGGTTTGGGTTAGGGTCTCAAGGATGCATGTTTATAAGTTACCATGATGTTCGTACATAGCTAAGCATGATGTGAGGATCTTTATGTTACAAAAATCATAGTTTATGTGTTATGTAACATGACCTTGTAAGTTAGATTTTATGTTATGCTTTACTCATGAATATTTAGATCATATACCATGGATATATGTAATTGATGTAGGAATATGTTATGATAAATAGAATGATGCATGTATAAATGCTTAGAATATATTTATGGCTTTATAAAGGTATATGCATGTTTTATGATGAATGCCATGAACCCTAATAGTATGTGCCATGTTATATGTAGCATACCATCCATGCTTTATGACGACTACTAAGATTATGTATGCTAGATGAAAGGTATCATGTATGAAGTGCGTGTTTATTTATGTATCATGATCATGCAAGCTTTATGAACCAAGATAATGTTTATGGCTAGAAACATGATTATGCATGTACGTTCTATTTTATGAACAAAGAATGATAAGTATGAATGAAGATGATGGTTATGCCTTAAGTATGAATGATAAGTATGAATGATGAAGGCATAACGATGTTATGAAATAAGTATGAATGTTGAAGCATGCATAGTATTTTATTTTTATGAATGGGTTTGTACCGGACCGAAGTAAGGGTCCAAGGGATGAGCACCTTAAGAACGCCCCGGTTCTGGACTACCGAAGCTGTCCACGGTTCTGGGACTACCGAAGCTGTCCAACAGGGATGGGCACCTTAAGAACGCCCCAGTTTTTGGAACTACCGACTATGATGTTCCTACCCTAGTAGGTCGGGGCTCACTATCTCGTATTTACTTAGGGATACGCGCTTATAATGTATGTATGTGGTACAAGCCAGGGACCACAATGATGTTATGTTTATGTTAAGCATTTAAAAGTATGATTTTAAAACTAAGCATCCTTATGTAGTAAATGCATTTTACTCATGCATTCATTCATGTTATGCATCACGCCAGGGTAAGTATACTTTATGCTTATGTTATGTTAAGACTATGTCCATGTATGCTAAGAATTATGCCATGAATAAGTATGTTTCATGTTCATGTATGCTAATAATTATGCCATGATAAGTATGCTTCAGGTTCATGTATGCTAAGAAAGATGCCATGATAAGTCTGTTTCATGCTCATGTATGTTAAGAATTATGCTATGCTAGGTATGTGGTAGATTTATGTTTATGTTATGAATCATGCTATGTTAGTTGTTCATATGGTTATGACTTACGCCAAGATTATGCTTATGCTTTTTGTTTAGAATTATATTTATGTCAGATACTTGATATGTTTATGTTTAAGTGACATATGATTTTAGTGAGTAGGAAAGGGTCTTACTAAGCCTGTGTGCTTATAGTCTTATTTTTCTCCTACTGCAGATCAAGCAAGAAGTTACTAAGGGAAGCAGCAGGAGGGGCAAGAGCATGTGTGTGTGTGGCAGTGACTTGGCAACGGATCCTTTTATTTACACATATTGCATGTCTTGGGTTTTGGAAATGCCTCCTTAGATTCTATGCTATGTTTATAATGGTTATGCCTAATGAATGACTTAAGACTCATGAGTCTATGTTACAAATAAGTTACTTGCTACTTATGATGATGATGAATAAGTTATGGAATGGTTAAGTTATGATGCCATGCATGTCGTTAATATGCTAAGTCCAATGACACTAGGTTCATGAATGACAAGTTTAGGCATGTATAGATGTTTCATGTATTAGTTGCATAGTTAAAAGCATGTGTAGAAGAAAAAAATTATTCCGTTGCATTAAGATGTTTTTATGCACATGTATGTTTTGCGTAACGACGCCTTTCTCGCCACACCACAAGGTGTGGGAAAAAGGCGGGCGTTACAGATCTAACTCTTCAAGCAAGTTTCTTATATTTCCTCATGTTACAAGGGGTGTTAATGGTGATTGATATGAATTTTTACAAGCCTTGTGACCTTTGTAAGGTTCGGCCAGGATGAGTTTTAGGCGCAAGAGGTTAGGGTTAACTCCAAGCAAGGGCTCTAATGGCTTCCTATGGTATTATATGTAAGGTATTAAATGTAAAATAGGAATTATATGAATTTTTCCATGAGCTTGTGACCATCTAGGGTTTCGACCAAGGTCAAGGGTAGGGCTAATAAAATTAGGGTTATCTCCAATTATGAGGTCTAATGGTTCCCTATGGCTTTGTATGTAATGTATGAATTTCCTTTTTCTTATGGAACCTTTCATGTTGATTCAATAAGGGAGCCTCCACCCATGAACTTTCGGACAAGCCAAGGAACTAGGGTTTGGGTTGGGTTAAGGTTCCAATAATACTTGTTTATAGTTTGTTATGATGTATGTATATGTTAAGTATGTTGCAAGAATTTTTATGCTACCTACAACCTTAGCCTTATGGGTTATATGCTATGACTTTGTATGTTTAAGTGATGTGCTATGTTTATTCATGAATATTTAACCATATTCCATGACCATGAACTTAAGTCGTATGTACCCCGTTCACATGAATTCTACCCATGCATGCTCTATGATGGATACTATGATTATGTATGTATGTCATGTTTTATGAATAAAGAAGATGAATGAAGATAAGGTTTATGCTTTAAGTATGAATGATGAAATGCTAGGTATGTTTATGTCATGCTTCATGTAATAAGATTATGTACGAAGGATAAGTATGAATGATAAGTATGAATGATGAAGGCATAATGATGATATGAATTAAGTATGAATGATGAAATGTCAAGTATGATCATATCAAGCTTTATGTAACAAGATTATGTTAATATCTTTAAGTATGCAATGTATGTGCTATGAATGATGAAGCATGTGAAGATATTTTACTTTATGAATGGGCTTGTATCGAACCAAAGTATGGGTCCAAGGGATGGGCACCTTAAGAACGCCTCGGTGTTGGACTACCGTAGCTGTCTACGGTTCTGGGACTACCGAAGCTGTCCAACAGGGATGGGCACCTTAAGAACGCCTCGGTTCTGGGACTACCGTAGCTGTCCTTACCCTAGTAGGTCGAGACTAGCTACCTCGTATTTACTTAGGGATGCGCGCATATGATGTATGCATGTGGTACAAGCCGGGGACCCCAATGATGTGATGATTATGTTTAAGTATTTAAAAGTATGATTTTAAAATTAAGCATCCTTATGTATATGCATTTGACTCATGCATTCATTCATGTTATGCATTATGCCATGATAGAAAATGTTATATGCTTATGTTTTATGTTAAGAATTATGCCATGATAGAAAATGTTTCATGCTTATGTTTTATGTTAAGAATTATGCCATGATAGTAAACGTTTTATGCCTATGTTTATGTTAAGAATTATGCCATGATAGTAAATGTTTTATGCTTATGTTTATATTAAGAATATGGCCATGTTTTAGGTTAGGAATCATGTCATGTTAAGTATATTTATGTTTATATTTATGCCATGTATCATGCCATGTTATGTGTATTTATGCTCATGTACTATGAAAAAACTATGTCATGCTAAATGATTTTATATGCTTATGTTCTATGTAAAGCACCAAGTCATGTTAATGTTTCATGTGCTTATGATTAAGGGACGAATGGTTTTAGTGAGTAGGAAAGGGTCTTACTAAGCCTATGTGCTTATAGTCTTATTTTCCTTATACCGCAGACTAAGCAAGAGGACAATAAGGAAGCAGCAGGAGGGGCAAGAATGTGTCTGTGGTAGTGACTTGGCCAAGGAAAGATATACTTACAAGTCTTATGCTAAACCTAGGATGGTGTTGTCAAGAACAATTTACACTTGCTACTTATATGTCTAATGGATGACTTATGTGATTTTATGACTTGATGTTAAGTATGAGGTTAATATGCTAAGTTCCTATGTCACCATGTTAGGAAGGATAGTTAGGTGCATGTATGTGTAAGTTTAAATTATTCCGCTGCATTACGATGTTCACATGCCCCTACGTATGTTAGCGTAACGCCGCTTTATGAAAAAAAAAGTGGGCGTTACAGGTTGGTATCAGAGCCGTTTGCCATCTCACTACACACACATCAAGACTTCTTCCTGCCGCTTCCAAGTTAGTACCTCTATGCATACCTTATGTTCTCTTATGATTCTAGAATATGCATGTATGGATGATACCTATGATTCTAAAATATGCGAGTATGAACGATGTTTTATGATGAAAAGTACTTTAGGATATGTAACTATGAATGATATTTTATCTCCTTTTATGAATCAAATACTTTAGAATTAGATATGCGGGTAGAGATAGAAAAAAAATTTATTATTGTAACTATTAAGGTAAAGGAAACTGATTTGATCTTGTGCACTTTTCGAGGAGGATCCCGAAATTTAGCAAGAGTTAGACTGCAAGTTCTTAACGATCCTACCTTCGGGAGAAATAATGACATCCACTCACGTGCTGCGTGCGGTGCCGGTCGGAATCGCAGAAAGGGAACTCTACTGCGATCTGATAGTACTCGACATGCAAGATTATGATGTTATAATGGGAATGGATTTTCTAGGTAAATACGGTGCTTCTATTGAGTGTCGTAAGCGAAAGGTAGTCTTTCGACCTGAGGCAGGTTCTATGTTTGAATTCATTGGAGAGCTAAGGAAAAGAACCGGGAAATGCTTATCAACTCTCCAAGCTCAGAAGATGTTAGACAAAGGATGTACTGGATTTCTAGCATATGTGGTTGATGCCAGTCAAATGAAGAACCAGAAGCTGGAAGATGTCAGGGTTGTATGCGATTACCCAGAGGTATTCCCAGATGAATTACCAGGATTAGCTCCTAATAGAGAAGTGGAATTTGAGATCGAATTGGTTCCTGGTACTAACCCGATCTCCAAGGCACCTTACCGTATGGCGCCGGTTGAATTAAAGGAGCTTCAAGAACAGCTACAAGAGTTGCTGGATAAGGGACTTATTCGCCCTAGTCATTCCCCCTGGGGAGCTTCGGTACTATTTGTGAAGAAGAAAGACGGATCTATGCGAATGTGCATAGATTATCGAGCGCTGAACAACGTAACGATCAAGAATAGGTATCCCCTTCCAAGGATAGATGACCTGTTTGACCAATTAAAGGGAGCCACTGTTTTCTCAAAAATTGATCTGAGGTCCGGTTATCATCAAGTTAGAGTAAAACAGGAGGATATTCCGAAGTCGGCTTTCCGAACAAGGTACGGGAACTTTGAGTTCGTTGTTATGCCCTTCGGCGTGACAAATGCTTCTGCTATGTTTATGGACCTTATGAATCGGGTATTCTCGTCTTTCCTCGACAAATTTGTGATCGTCTTCATCGACAATATCCTTATTTATTCGAAGACCCAAGAAGAGCACGCCGAGCACCTGAAGATAGTATTACAGATTCTTCGGGAAAAGCAACTGTACGCAAAATTCTCCAAATGTGAGTTCTGGCTCGACCAAGTGGGCTTTTTGGGCCATATTATTTCCAAAGACGGGGTTATGGTAGATCCAACAAAGATTGAAGCTGTGAATAACTGGAGCCGACCAAAGAACGCCAATGAAATCAGAAGCTTTCTCGGGCTGGCGGGCTATTATCAAAAATTTGTGGAGGACTTCGCGAGAATTGCAGCTCCTCTAACGGCTCTCACCCGGAAAGATAAAAAGTACGAGTGGACGGAGAACTGCGAAAGGAGTTTCTTGGAGCTAAAAAGGAGACTTACTAGTGCTCCAATTCTTACCCTTCATGAAAGTAATCAAAACTTCGATATGTACAGTGATGCCTCCAAACTAGGACTTGGAGCTGTACTTATGCAGAGTGGTAAGGTCATTGCTTATGTCTCTAGGCAACTCAAGGAACATGAACAGAACTACCCCACTCACGATCTAGAACTGGCCGCGGTGGTCTTCGCTATTAAGTTATGGAGGCATTATCTGTATGGAGCACGGTGCAGAATTTATACAGACCACCAGAGTCTGCGATACTTCTTCACTCAGTAAGACTTGAATATGCGACAACGCCGATGGCTTGAGTTGGTGAAGGACTATGACTGCGAGATCTTCTACCATCCAGGGAAGGCAAACAAAGTGGCTGATGCACTCAGCCGAAAGTCAAGTGTCTCCTTGATGTCCATACCTATATTACCTCGGCCACTTCAAAGAGAAATTATTAATTTTGGAGTCGAGGTCATCTCTGGATGGCTTTCCACCATGACACTAGCACCGATGCTGTTTGAGGACATATTGGAAAAACAAAATGGTGATCCGAGTCTTCAGAGAATCAAGCAGGAGATCCTAGAAGGAAAGGGCGATGATTTTCATATCGCCAACGGGGGAGTACTCTACCTTAGGGATCGTCTATGTATCCCTAATGATCCGGAGCTGCGAAGAGAAATATTAATAGAAACTCATGGAACCCCTTATTCGATGCATTCGGGATCCACCAAAATGTATCAAGATCTGAAGGAGAAATTCTGGTGGTCCGGTATGAAGAGAGATGTGGCTCGGCATGTTAGTACTTGCCTGACTTACCAACGAGTGAAAGCAGAACACCAGCGACCCGGAGGAGTTCTGCAGCCACTTCCAATTCCGGAATGGAAATGGGAAGATATCTCTATGGATTTCATTTCAGGACTTCCTAAGACTACGAACGGATATGATGCAATATGGGTAATAGTGGACAGGTTGACGAAGTCTTCTCACTTCTTAGCAATCAAGATGACTTATTCGATTGATCAACTGGTTCAATTATATGCTAAGGAGATAATCAGACTTCATGGGGTTCCCAAGACCATCATCTCAGATAGGGATGGTCGCTTTACCTCACATTTTTAGGAGTGCATCCAGAAGTCTCTCGGCACTAAACAACGATTCAGTACCGCTTTTCACCCTTAGACTGACGGGCAAACTGAACGAGTGAATCAAGTACTTGAGGATATGTTGAGAGCTTGTGCCCTGGATTTCAAAGGAAGTTGGTGCCGATATTATGTTTAGCGGAATTCGCATACAATAATAGCTACCAAGCTACTATCGAAATAGCACCCTATGAAGCTTTGTACGGGAGGAAATGTAGGTCTCCGATCTGTTGGTATGAAGGTGGTGAAAGGAAGGAAATGGGGCTTAAGACGGATCTCATCGACGACACCACCCGAGCTATATAGAACATTCGACAACGGATAGAAGCTGATCAGAGTCGACAGAGGAATTATGCGGATGTTCGGCGTAGGCCACTGGAATTTGAGGTTGGAGATTTGGTATTCCTCAAGGTGGCTCCTATGAGAGGGGTAACGAGATTTGGGAAGAAAGGAAAACTAAGTCCGCGTTATGTGGGGCCGTACCCGATTCTGAAAAGAGTTGGCAAGGTGGCATATGAACTAGAGCTGCCTTAAGAGATGTCGGCTATCCATAACGTGTTTCATGTGTCGTTGCTCAAGAAGTGTATTCTAAACCCAGATCAGGTGATCGAGCCACAGACAGTACAAGTTCAGGAGGATTTAAGTTTTGAAAGTCGACCTATCCAGATCTTGGATTGGGATGTCAAGAAGCTAAGGAACAAGGAGGTACCTTTAGTCAACCTTTAGTCAAGGTCCTATGGCAAAGTCAACGGTTCGAGGAAGCTACCTGGGAACGCGAGGACGAGATGAGATGCAAGTACCCGGAGCTATTCTAAGTTCGAGGACGAACTTTCACGAGGTATGGGGGATTGTAACGACCCGGAAAATTTTCTCAATATTTTTTTTTAAATATTGATCATGTCTAGATAGTGTTTGAGGAACCTAGATATATTAGTACGAATTTTAGCCTAGTTATCCATGATTTTCCCATTTAAATTAAGAAGCTAAGTACTAATGGGCCTTATATGGGCTTTTCAAGTACCATCGTTATTAGTGGATTTTAGGTAGAATTTAATATAAAAATAAATGAGTTTTAATTAGGAATATTAGTATGATTATGGGTGAGTCTTAGGGGAATTTTCGAAAATAAGGAAAAAAAATAAAAATAAAATAATAAATAAAGTGCATACACCAAGGATTGAACCTTGGACCTAGTATACCATCATGCATGTACTAACCAATTCACCTAGCAAGGGAGTGCTATGGGGGAATGAAGTGGATTTTTGTTAAGGCTAAAGGAAGTGAAGAGTCACCATGAGAGGAGGCACCATGTCTCTTCACTTGCCCTCTCTTCATTGTGTATAAATGAGAGGGATGATAACTTAACACTTAAGATAGTTATTCCTCTTCTCTTCATCCACCAAGCCTCTCCTCTCATTCTTCTTCCTCCTTCTAGCTGAACCCTATAGGAGGGTTCTCCCTTGGGAAAAATTCACAAGACGGCCTCTCCTTCAATATCCAAGGCTTTTTACAAGGTTACAAAGACTAGGGGTGGTCAAGGGACAACAAGGTCTTCATTCTCCTCCCTATCTAAGGTCTATAACCAAGATAAACCAAGGTAAGACTGTAACGACCCAGAAAATTCTCTTAATATTTTCTTAAAATATTGAGCACGTCTAGATAATTTTCCGAGGGACCTAGAAATATTTATAGAAAATTTGGCCTAGAAATCCATATTTTCTCAATTAAATTGAGAAAACTAAGTACTAATGGGCCTTATATGGGCTTTTTAGTACCATGATTATTGGTGAATTTTAGGTGAAAATTTATAGAAATATGAAGGGATTTTAATAAGAAATATTAACATAATTATGGGGGAATTTTTAAGGGATTTTCGAAAATTACTAGGAAAATAAAATAAAATAAGTGGGAAAAAAATTGTGCAACTACCAAGGATTGAACCTTGGACCTCTTGTACAACCATGTATTCTTTAACCAACTCATCTAGCAAGGGAATGTTACAAGGGAATGAAATGGAGATTGGTTAAGGCTTAGAAGAAGATGAAGGGTCATGGAGAGACTCTTCATTTACCTCCTTAATGGGTGATAAATATGGGGGTTTGGGAGTTTCTTTCTTCCTTCCTTCAATTGCATTTGCTCCCCTCCTCCCTCCTCATTCTAGCCGAAACCCCAAGGAGGAGTTCTCCCTTGGAAAAACTTCCACCAAGGCTTCATCTCCAAGATCTAAGGTCTTCACAAGAGTACAAGGGCTAAGGGTGGTCAAGAGGCAATAAGATTTCCATCTTTCTCTCAAATCTAAGGTTTATACTCAAGATCAACCAAGGTAAGACTCCCTCACCTGTGGTATAATGGTTTTTTTTGAAGATTAACATGATATGAAAGTCTTATATATGATGTTTATGTTGGAAACCAAAGGAAACCCATGAGCCCAACCCTATAGGTTTCGGCCACCATGGGTTCTTGGTCTATAATGATGATAAAAATCTTCATAATGTTGTCTAATGTGTTCTCATGATGTTTAGAGATTAAATATAATTTTTGAGAATTTTTGGGGTACCCTAGGATTCCCTAGGGGTTCGGCCATCCCATGAATCCATGGGTAGAGTTGAACTTAAACCCTCAAGCATGTGGTTTATGTATTATCATGATATAAGGGAGATTGAGGGGGGCTTATGTGAACTTTTACAAGGCCTTGTGACCCCCACAAGTTTTGGCCAAGTTGGACCTAGGGCAAAAAGTTAGGGATTTTCCCCAAACAAGGGTCCCAATGGCTTCATAGTAGAGTATGTTTGGTGTTAATGTTTGATTGGGGGATTTTATGGAATTTTTCCATGAACCCATGGCCTTGTAGGGTTTCGGCCAGCACATGGAAAGGGGCTAAAGGTTAGGGATAACCCTAATTATGAGCCCTAATGGCCTCCCATGGCCTTATAAGTAAAGTATGGTTGGTTCCTTACCTTATGCTATGTTACATGATTAATTGAATGATGGAATCTAGCCCTATAGGTTTCGGCCAAGCAAGGGAATTTAGGGCTTGGAAGGAGTTAGGGTTCAAAGAATGATGGTTTATGCTTACCATGAAGTATATATATGTATAGGTTCAAGCATGTGGTAGGAATCATGTTACCAATAACCCTAAGTTTAAGTACCATGTTTATGTTTTATGTTTTATGTTTATGAATGGATGCCATGCTTAATAGGGTTTATTATAAATTTCTTATGTTTTATGCCATGTAATTGAATGATAAGTAGAATGTTATGGAAATCCTACCTATGCATGCTTAAGATAGATACCATGCTTAGGCAAGAAATGCAATGTGTACCTTATGTATCATGATCATACAAGCTCTATATGGTAGGATAAATATCTATGAAAACATGTCATGTTTGATGCAATGCTTACCTTCTATGCAAATACTAAGAAATAGGAATGATGTTTAGGTATGCATGCTATGTTTATGTAGGAAGAAGTATGCCATGTTGTATGAATAATGATGTATGCCATGTTGTATGGATAATGATGCATGCCATGTTAAATGAATAAAGACTCATGCCATGTTTATGAAAGAAGATGCATACCATGTTTATGAATGAAGATAATGCTCATGCCTTCCAGGCATCATGATGTTATGCAATAAGTATGAACAATGAAAGGACAAGCATGTGTTAAGTCATGCTTTATGTAACATGGTTATGCTATGAATGGTTTATGAATGATGAAACATGTAAAGTATTTTACTTTATGAATGGGCTTGTACCGGACCGAAGTATGGGTCCAAGGGATGGGCACCTTAAGAACGCCCCGGTTATGGACTACCGACTATGCTGTCCACGGTTCTGGCACTACCGGAGCTGTGCAACAGGGATGGGCTCCTTAAGAACGCCTCGGTTCGGGGACTACCGACTATGTTGTCCTTACCCTAGTAGGTCGGGGCTCGCTACCTCGGACTTGCTAGGGATGCGCGCTATGATGTATGTATGTGGTACAAGCCGGGGACCCCAATGATATGATGATTATGTTTAAAGAATTTTAAAAGTATGTTTCTAAAAGTTAAGCATCCTTATGTATATACATTCCACTCATGCATTCATTGATGTTATGCATTATGCTATGTTGATAAGATTTTATGCTTACACTTTATGTTAAGAAATATGCATGAGAATAAATGATCTATGCCATGATTATGTTAAGAAGATGTTCATATGCTATGATAGGAAGTATGCTTATGTTTAGGCCATACAGGTTGTTTTACACCTTATGGACATGTTTATACCATGTATTATGCCATGTCAAGAATGTTTAGGATGTTATGTTTATACCATGAATTATGCCATGAATGTTTAGGATGTTATGTTTATACCATGTATTATGCCATGTTTACCATGAATTATGCCATGCCAGGAACGTTGATTATGTTTATGCTTATGTCATATAGGATGCCATGTTTAGAATGTTATTATGTTATGTTCATGCCACGTATTATGCCATGCTTAGAATGTTTACTATGTTTACGATTATGTCATGTCTTATGCCATGCTAGGAATGTTCATTTATGTTTATGTTCATGCCATGCTATGTATATGATAAGTGATTCAAGATGTTATGTTCTAAGTAGAGCACCAAGTATGTTAATGTTTCATGTGCTCATTATGAGATGATGAATGGTTTTTGTGAGTAGGAAAGAGTCTTACTAAGCCTGTGTGCTTATAGTCTTATTTCCTTATACCGCAGATCATTCAAGGGGACAATGATGGAAGCAGCAGGAGGGCAAGAACGCATGTGTGTGGTAGTGACTTGGCCCAGGAAACCCTATGTTTATCGTTTATGCTAGAACTTGACTTTGGTCACTTATATGCTTGAATGCTTGAATAATGACTTATGGAACTCTATGATATGATGTTAAGTATGACATGATAAGACATGATATGATGTTTAAGTATGAAGTCAATATGCCAAGGTTCCTATGTCATTATGCTAAGAATGTTAGTAGGGCATGTGTAAGAATTAAGTTATTCCGCTGCCTTATGATGTCTACATGCCCTAAGCATGTTAACGTAACGCCGCTTTATGGAAAGGAAAAAAAAGAAAAAAAGCGGGCGTTACAAAGACTCCCTCACCTGTGGTATAATAGTTATGTGTTTATCATGATTTAAGATGATTGTTTACGATTTGTATTGAGAAAAAAACCATGGATTATGACCTTGTAAGTTTCGGCCACCATGCTTTTTGGGTTCAAAAAAATGATGTTAAAAATCTCACTCATGTTTTCTAATGCTTTCTTATGATGAATAAAGAACAAAATAGGATTTGGAGAATTTTTGGAGTACCCTAATACCCTCTAGGGTTTCGGCCACCACCATGGTTTCATGGTTGGGTTTAGATCTAACTCTTCAAGCAAGTTTCTTATATTTTCTCATGTTACAAGGGGTGATAATGGTGATTGATATGAATTTTTATAAGCCTTGTGACCTTTGTAAGGTTCGGCAAAGATGAGTATTAGGGCAAGAGGTTAGGGTTAACTCCAAGCAAGGGTTCTAATGGCTTCCTATGGTATTATATGTAAGGTATTAGATGTAAAATAGGAATTATATGAATTTATCCATGTGCTTGTAACCCTCTAGGGTTTCGTCCAAGGTCAAGGGTAGGGCTAATAAAATTAGGGTTAGCTCCAATTATGAGGTCTAATGGTTCCCTATGGCTTTGTATGTAATGTATGAATTTCCTTTTTCTTATGGAACCTTTCATGTTGATTGAATAAGGGAGCCTCCACCCATGAACTTTCTGCCAAGCCAAGGAACTAGGGTTTGGGTTGGGTTAAGGTTCCAATAATACTTGTTTATAGTTTGTTATGATATATGTATATGTTAAGTATGTTGCAAGAATTTTTATGCTACCTACAACCTTAGCCTTATGGGTTATATGCTATGACTTTGTATGTTTAAGTGATGTGCTATGTTTATTCATGAATATTTAACCATATTCCATGACCATGAACTTAAGTCGTATGTACCCCGTTCACATGAATTCTACCCATGCATGCTCTATGATGGATACTATGATTATGTATGTATGTCATGTTTTATGAATAAAGAAGATGAATGAAGATAAGGTTTATGCTTTAAGTATGAATGATGAAATGCCAGGTATGTTTATGTCATGCTTCATGTAATAAGATTATGTACGAAGGATAAGTATGAATGATGAAGGCATAATGATGATATGAATTAAGTATGAATGATGAAATGCCAAGTATGTTTATATCATGCTTTATGTAACAAGATTATGTTCATATCTTTAAGTATGCAATGTATGTGCTATGAATGATGAAGCATGTGATGATATTTTACTTTATGAATGGGCTTGTACCGGACCGAAGTATGGGTCCAAGGGATGGACACCTTAAGAACGCCTCGGTGTTGGACTACCGTAGCTGTCTACGGTTCTGGGACTACCGAAGCTGTCCAACAGGGATGGGCACCTTAAGAACGCCTCGATTCTGGGACTACCGCAGCTATCCTTACCCTAGTAGGTCGAGACTAGTCGTATTTACTTAGGGATGCGCACATATGATGTATGTATGTGGTACAAGCTGGGGACCCCAATGATGTGATGATTATGTTTAAGTATTTAAAAGTATGATTTTAAAATTAAGCATCCTTATGTATATGCATTTGACTCATGCATTCATTCATGTTATGCATTATGTCATGATTGAAAATGTTATATGGTTATGTTTTATGTTAAGAATTATGCCATGATAGAAAATGTTTTATGCTTATGTTTTATGTTAAGAATTATGCCATGATACTAAACGTTTTATGCCTATGTTTATGTTAAGAATTATACCATGATAGTAAATGTTTTATGCTTATGTTTATATTAAGAATATGCCCATGTTTTAGGTTAGGAATCATGCCATGTTAAGTATATTTATGTTTATATTTATGCCATGTATCATGCCATGTTAAGTGTATTTATGCTCATGTACTATGAAAAAATTATGTCATGCTAAGTGATTTTATATGCTTATGTTCTATGTAAAGCACCAAGTCATGCTAATGTTTCATGTGCTTATGATTAAGGGACGAATGGTTTTAGTGATTAGGAAAGGGTCTTACTAAGCCTATATGTTTATAGTCTTATTTTTTTTATATCGCAGATCAAGCAAGAGGACAATAAGGAAGCAGCAGGAGGGGCAAGAATGTGTCTGTGGTAGTGACTTGGCCAAGGAAAGATATACTTACAAGTCTTATGCTAAACCTAGGATGGTGTTGTCAAGAACAATTTACACTTGCTACTTATGTGCCTAATGGATGACTTATGTGAATTTATGACATGATGTTATGTATGAGGTTAATATACTAAGTTCCCATGTCACTATGTTAGGAAGGATAGTTAGGTGCATATATGTGTAAGTTAAAATTATTCCGCTGCATTACGATGTTCACATGCCCCTACGTATGTTAGCGTAACGCCGCTTTACGAAAAAAAAAGCGGGCGTTACAGGTTGGTATCAGAGCCGTTTGCCATCTCACTACACACACATCAAGCATTCTTCCTGCCTCTTCCAAGTAAGTACCTCTATGCATACCTTATGTTCTCTTATGATTTTAGAATATGCAAGTATGGATGATACCTATGATTCTAGAATATGCGAGTATAAACGATGTTTTATAATGAAATGTTCTTTAGGATATGTAACTATGAACGATATTTTATCTCCTTTTATGAATCAAATACTTTAGAATTAGATATGCGGGTAGAGAAAGAAAAAAAAATTATTATTGTAACTATTAAGGTAAAGGAAACTGATTTGATCTTGTGTGGTTTTCGAGTTGGATCCCGAAATTTAGCAAGTGTTAGACTGCAAGTTCTTAACGATCCTGCCTTCGGGAGAAATAATGACATCCACTCACGTGCTGCGTGCGGTGCCGGTCGGAATCGCAGAAAGGGAACTCTACTGCGATCTGATAGTACTCGACATGCAAGATTATGATGTTATAATGGGAATGGATTTTCTGGGTAAAAACGGTGCTTCTATTGAGTGCCGTAAGTGAAAAGTGGTCTTTCGACCTGAGGCAGGTTCTATGTTTGAATTCATTGGAGAGCCAAGGAAAACAACCGGGAAATGCTTATCAACTCTCCAAGCTCAGAAGATGTTAAACAAAGGATGTACTGGATTTCTAGCATATGTGGTTGATGCCAGTCAAATGAAGAACTAGAAGCTGGAAGATGTCAGGGTTGCATGCGATTACCCAGAGGTATTCCCAGATGAATTATCTGTTAATGATATGAGAGAAGTGTCCTAAGGCAATCGCCTTATGATGTAAACATTTATATTAATAAATGATAATTCACTATTTGAGTATATATGTTTTGTGTATTTGATTAGGATCTTAAACTCATCTACTGAATGTCCGCAATACAACTCACAGCATAAGAGAATTTGTGATGGGATCACAACTAGTGATTATCTCTATATGTGCAATTGTGAAGTATTGAAATTATCCCTAGTCGATGAATTGATAAAAACGGACACTATCGATTCTGTTGAGACTAGCATGGGTTATTCTCTAATCAGCTGATTCTCACTGGCTGGTGACATTGGGATGTCCGGAGATAAACATGGATGCTAGTTAAGGGAACTAGTTCATTGGAGTGACTAGCTGTAAGACTTCATATAGAATCTATCTATAGAAATGTCAATGAAGTTCTTACTGCGGCTTAAGTGCGATGTTCCTTTGACTTGCGGTGTTCAAGTCATCTTGGTCATGGAGACTTATACTTTGACATCTTAAGCAAACATCTCCAAGGAGGTGTGGACCCAG
Source organism: Boesenbergia rotunda (assembly GCA_024364735.1). NCBI lineage: Eukaryota > Viridiplantae > Streptophyta > Magnoliopsida > Zingiberales > Zingiberaceae > Boesenbergia > Boesenbergia rotunda. The sequence continues at coordinate 340,845 of JAGFNQ010003963.1, read as the reverse complement.
GATGATTGGGTATAAGCCGAAGTGCCCGAAGATGTTTGAACAGCCTACAAAGGATTCACCACTCCTTGCGAGGAGATGTATACCCAGGCCTATCGTCGGATTGTTACTCAGAAATCTCTGGCCAGAGTATATCATGTTTAGAGTGTGAGTCTATAAAATACATGAGAGTAATTAGAAATCCAAAGGACGAGAAAGACACTACTTGGGCTAGGTGTGACGTAGTCAGCCTAGTGGGGACTGACACCATAGACCGTGTCCTGAACCAAGTGGGTATAAGGTGGTGAAGGGAATGGGGCACGATTCATTAGAGCTGCTGAAGGGTTTCAGAATAATTTCTTCTGAGGTCAAACCGTTGATCTTTCGATTAATTGGGGATCATGATGTACTACTAGGTGCCACTCATGATCGTTCTATAATTAATGGGTTAATTATAGACGGCCAACATAAATCGAAAGCCTATTTAGTCACACGCAATACGAGTAATCCGAGGGATTTAAAACGAGTTGAAAATTGGATTTTCCGATCAAGAGAAATAAGTCGAATCTGAGTTAATCAGAGGCGCAATGGAAGCTAAAATTAGCTAAGTCTTTTGAAGGCTTATTGGGCGAATTAAATGAGTTTAATTCGCGACCGGTTCGGGTTGGTTTGGCCAGCCAAAGAGGGTGCTAACCCTCCTTGTGGTGGCCGGCCATTAAAGAGAATTAAATCAATTTATTTGGTTTAATTAATAAAATAAATCTAGCGCGATTTGTTATGGATAAATAAATTTGTATAAAGAAATTTATATAAATAAATTTATAGAAATTTATTCTTTTATGGAAGATTAAAATAATCCATGAATTGGTTTATTTTAATTTTATAAAATCAATTATGAATTGATTTTTCCATAATAAGAAAGTTTATAAATTTCTTATAAAATTTTATTCCATAATTTAAAGAGAAGAAGAATTAGTTTTATTATAAATTGGTTTATAATAAAGACTCGGTTTAAACGGAATAATTAATAAGAAAATTTATAAGATAAATTTCTTATAACTAATTCCGTTAATTCGGTTTAGAGGGAGACTTAGCAAAGGAGTTGCTACTATATAAAGGAACCAAAGGCTAGCCCTTATTCCAACTAATTAAGAGATTAATTAATCTCTCCCTCTCTCTCTTAATCTCTTCTCCTCTCCCTCTCCCTCTCTTGCCTAGGGCCGGCGCCCACCCTTGTGGATTAGGGCCGGCGCACCCAACCAACTTCCAAGGTGAAGTTGGCGTGAGCAATCAAGAAGGAGGAGAACCCGAACACGAAGAAGAAGAAGCGGATAGCGACTCCTCTCTTCCCGGAATACGATTCCGTTACTTCGTTGGTTAGTTTTTCCATTATTTCTCTTATTCTTCTAGTTGTGCCTTCCGAGAATCTAGTAGTTCTCGTCGGCACAAAACTCGTGACTTTGTGAAGTCATCCCGAAGAGAACTCGGCGTGGACGCGAATAGAGGCGGAGCTTCCAAGGGACGCTACGGTTGGATCTCGTCCCTTACTTTGAGTTACGAGAGGTACTTGGTAAATTAGTTTATTTTTCCGCAAAGTTTTATTTTATGATTATGTCAACACACTATAAGGTTGCATGCTAGATACGAAGTTAAGATAATTTGGGAAATTATTTTATGCAAACTCTTCCGCTGCACGAAAAATTTTGAATTTTACGAACTCGTATCCTTGTCGACATGCACCCGGTCACAACAGTGGTATCAGAGCCGGTTAGTGTTCGACTTAATCATATAATTGTTTTGTGGAAAACTTTGTCATGATCTCAATTTCGGAAAATTTTTTCAATTATGGAAACTTTCAAATTATAATAAATTTTAGAATTAGGAATTTCAAAGTTTGGAAATCCTCATGAAATTTCGCAAACGTTTGAAATTTTCTAGTTTCTAAATTTTTATAATAATTGTGAAAACTTCCCATCTTTGAAACTTTCCAATTTTGGAAATTTTTCTATTTTAGAAATTTTCCAAATTTTGGAAATATGTAAGTTTTCTTTGTACCGGAAACTTACAATTATTCTGAAAACCTATTTCGAAATCTCGCGATTTTGGGCACTTTCTTTTGAGAAAGTCTAGACAAATTTATGGACAATTAATTGACAATTAAATTTGAATTGGTTTTTAAATTGACAACAAAATTCTTTATTTTGGATCCGTCCAATTTAAAGTTAGTTGTTGTAATTTAATTTCCCAATTTTTAATTGAAATTGTCATGTTTAATTTGGCTTTGCTTATGAAGCAAACCAAATTGAATTTATGACAAATTATTTTTCTTTGGGTATCTGAGCCTCGGGGAGCCACCCTTAGAAAACGATTTGTTGTAATTAATTAAATCCATAAAATATGATTTAAGAGGTGATGCTCTTAAATATTGTTGTCTCCAAAATTAATTAGGAAAATGGTTTCCTATAGAGTTTTCTTAAATGAGATTTTCATGAAAATAATATGTAGTTGAATTAAGGGATTTGTATCTTAATTTAATAAGATTTGATTTAGAGAAATCAAAGTCTTGAACATATTATTTCCGAAATTAATTATGACAATTTAGGAAATTGTTTCCCAAAACAATTCCTTTATTTAAGTATGAAATTGGAATTAGGAAATCCGGTTCCTAATTCAATTAATGAGACTTGATAACTTAAGTCACATACATACTTAATTAAGGAAATCGTTAGTCATGACGTAATGTCATGAATGTGCTTAGAAAAGATGAGACCCAAAACCTCTTACAAAATATTAAGGCCAACACCTTCCATTAATATGGTTAGAATCGGAGTTTTGTTTCTCGATTGGGTTGATGGACACATCCATGCCCGACTTGAACCTCAACATGTTCAAACCATGGAATTAGTTTATAAATAATATAGTTGGAGTCAGAGGTCAATCCTTAGTTTTGGTTGTTGGACACATCCAAGCCTGACTAAGCGGTTGAATGAGCACCAACCATGTTAAAAACTATTTCTTGATTAATGGGTCAGCCTTAAGCTTGGAGCATCGATTTGTTGTGCCACAGCCAAGGTCGATGTGAAGAGAGGTGCAGTTGGGTGCTATGTATAATGATGCATACTTGTTAATGAGTTAACAACCCAATGATTTATGCAAACATTCAACTAGTTGATAGCATAAAGTGATAGTTACATATATGTGATATGTAATCGGTATAATTACCTACCTTCATAGCTAAGAAAAACTTGATGGCCACAGCCATGGTGGTTCTTACCTATGGTTGGATATCAACCTATTTGGAGATGTTCCTACGATCTCCCGAATTGATAATAAGGGTTATTCAATTTGAAAAATAAATAGGATTTTAATTTATGTATATTGATACATTCTTTATCAATCTTCTCACATAATCTCAATTTGTATTTCTAGGATAATCACTCGATCATATCTTCTCTGAATCTGCGTTCCATTTTGGACACCAATAAACTAACTGGGCCAAACTTCATGGACTAGCTTCGAAACCTGAGGATAGTCCTCAAGGCAGAGAAGCTTGCCTATGTCCTTGAAGATCAACTTCCCAACCATCCTCCAGAGGGTGCAACTCCAGAGCAATTAGTGGCCTATCAGAAACATGTGATTGATTCTGAACTTGCGAGTTGCATTATGCTAGCCTCTATGGTACCTGAGCTGCAAAAGCAGCATGAGCATATGGATGCTTATACCATCATCTTCCATCTTCATGAGTTGTTTGAAGAGCAGGCGAGATTCGAAAGGTTCGAAGTCTCCAGACTCCTCTTCACCACTAAGATGCAGGAAGGCACTTCTGCCTCGCAGTTTGTGTTAAAGATGTTGGGGTACATTGAGCGACTGAGCGCACTCGGTTTTGCAATGGATCATGAACTAAGTATTGACTTAATTCTGAATTGTTTGCCCAAGAGTTATTCACAATTTGTGATGAACTATCGGATGAACAAACTAGAGACAACCATTCCTGAGTTGCTCAACCTGCTGAAGACTGTAGAGCCTTCTATAAAGCCGGATCAAAAAGCAGTACTGTTAGTTGGTTCCTCGAAGAAAGGTTCTAAGAGGAAGGCCAAAGAACAGAACAAAGGGAAGAAGAAAAAGGCCAAAAAGACTGAAAATAAACCAAAAGGAACTTGCCATCACTGCGGCAAGGAAGGTCACTGGCGAAGAAACTGCAAGGTTTATCTTGAGTCCTTGAAGAAAAGGGCATCCGATGCCCCATCCTCTTCAGGTATCTTCGTTATTGAATGTCACTCTATTTCCTCAGATACCTGGGTACTTGATACTGGGTGTAGCTCACATATATGTAATGACATACAGGGGCTAAGGAATAGAAGAAGACTCGTCAAGGGAGAAGCAAATTTGCGGGTTGGAAATGGAGCAAGGATTGCTGCTATTGCCATCGGAACATATTTGCTAAAGCTCCCAACTGGACGTATCTTAGAACTGGATAATTGTTATTTCGTTCCTTCGTTAATAAAGAACATTGTATCTATTTCATGTTTGAATGAAAAAGGTTATCATTTGACTTTTAGTAACAATTGTTGTTACATAACTTTAAATGGCGTTCTTTATGGGAATGGAACTTTGTGCAATGGCATCTACACGTTAGATTTATCCAGTGACATTTTCAATATCGAAGTTAACAACAAACGTGCTTGAATAGATAATCGAATAGACTCCTACACGTGGCACTGTCGTCTTGGCCATATAAGTAAGAAACGCATGACCGAATTACACCGATGTGG
>JAGFNQ010003963.1:201503-329149 GCA_024364735.1 Boesenbergia rotunda | reverse complement strand
ACATTTCAAAACTCTAGCACCTCCCCCACACTTAGCCTTTTGACCGTCTCGGGCAAAGTAACATCAAGAAACATCAAAAGCAACCAAGTCCATGGAGAATATGGTTATGAACAGGGAAATATAGAAAGGAAAATAGAATATGGAAAAGATCAACAATCAATATTGCAAGAATTGATATGAAAAAGGAACACAAATGGATTCACCTCTATAAATGTGGTTCAATCATAGAAATATAGTTTTGAAAGAACCTAAGCAAGTTCTAGAGTACAATCACATGTGTGTATCACAAAAATTCGGTCAAATCCTCACTAGGTAAAAAGAATTCATCTCAAGTCATCAATCTAGAGTCCATAACTAAGTACTACTCAAGCATCCAAGAATTTTCATCCATTGGCTCAAATCCTAAGTTTTAATAACCAAATTTAATTTGCTTTCAAGAGACTCTAAAATGATATAGAGAAAACCTAGAATGATACATTTATTCCAACTCATGTATGAAACAAAGTGCCTAAAAGGGTAAAATGGTGTCTACCATGACTCTTTATTCATCCTACACTACCTAAACATTTATTAACAAAAACTCATTATAAAAGAAAGGTTTACTTCTAGAAAACATAGAAATGATATATACAATGAAATCAAAGTGCAAGGACAATAAAACTCCCCTTTAAGTTGGGTAGATAGCATCTTTGATGTCCAATCCATCCACATCTAGCTCCTTTACCTCTTCAAAGTATTTCTTGAGCCGATGGCCATTAACTCTCCAAATAAAACCATTAGCTTCATCCTTTATCTCAACAACACCATAAGGAAAAATGTTAGTTACAAGAAATGGACCTTCCCATCTAGACCTCAACTTACCTTTAATCAATTTGAGCCTTGATTTGTACAATAGAACCTTGTCGCCAATTTGAAACTCTTTCCTCAATATATGCTTATCATGAAAAATCTTAGTCTTTTCTTTGTAAATCCTTGAGTTCTCATATGCTTCTAGTCTTATCTCCTCAAGTTCTTGAAGTTGAAGCTTCCTTTCTTCTCCCACTTTAGTAGCATCAAAGTTGCAAGCTTTCACGTCCCAATAAGCTTGATGCTCTATCTCCACGGGTAGATGAAAAGCTTTCCCATAAACTAACCGGTAGGGAGACATTCCAATTGGTGTCTTGTATGCCGTTCGATAGGCCCATAATGCATCATCAAGTCTCTTGCTCCAATCTTTCCTATTAGGCCCAACAGTCTTCTCCAAAATTGCTTTAATCTCTCTATTTGAAATTTTGGCTTGCCCATTAGTTTGGGGATGGTAGGAAGTAGAAACTTTGTGCACAACCCATACTTGCTAAGTAAAACCTTCATGTGTTTGTTGCAAAAATGAGATCCTTGATCACTTATGATAGCCCTTGGAATCCCAAACCTACAAAAAATATGTGACCTGACAAAACTAACAACAACACAAGAATCATCAGTCCTGGAGGGGATGACTCCCACCCATTTAGAAACATAATCAACAACAAGCAAAATATACAAATATCCACAAGATGCCGGAAAAGGTCCCATAAAATCTATCCCCCATACATCAAAAATCTCACAGAAAAGCATAGTGTGTTGGGACATTTCATTTCTAGCTCCTATGTTCCCAGTTCTCTGACATCTATAACAATTTTTATAAAATAGGTATGCATCATGAAATAATGTAGGTCAATACAAATCACACTCCAAAACTTTCCTAACTGTTCTCTGTGGTCCAAAATGTCCCTCACAGGCTGATGAATGGCAAAATGTAAGAACTGAATAAAATTCATGATCATGTATGCATCTTCTAATTATTTGATCATTACAAAACTTCCATAAGTAAGGGTCATCCCATACATAGAATTTAGCATCACTTTTGAGTTTATCTTTCTGAGCTTTAGTAAATTGTGTAGGAAAAACATGAGCTACTAAAATAGTTAACTAGATCTGCATACCAGGACGACTCACCATGTACCAATAAAAGGTGCTTATCTCTGAAATCGTCATCAATAGTGGTAGGGGGTCCATCTCCCTCAATTCTGCTCAAATGGTCTGCCACCAGGTTTTCTTTGTCACTCCTATCTCGGATTTCCAAGTCAAACTCTTAGAGTAGAAGCATCCATCTAATTAATCTGGGCTTAGCATCTGGCTTCTTCAGAAGGTACTTTAGAGTTGCATGATCAGAAAAAATAATAACATGTGAGCATAACAAATATCATCTAAATCTGTCTAAAGTAAAGACAATAACAAGAAGCTCTTTTTCGGTGGTGGTGTAGTTAGCTTGTGCAGCATCTAGGGTCTTGGAAGCATAGCAGATAACATGAGGTGCTCCATCCACCCTATATGCAAGTACAACTCCTACAGTAAAATTAGAAGCATCACACATTAGTTCAAAAGGTAAATTCCAATCAGGAGGTCTAATAATAGGAGCTAAAGTAAGAGCCTCCCTTAATCTCTGAAAAGCTTCTTTGCATTTTTCATCAAAACAAAATTCCACATCTTTTTGCAAAAGTCTAGTCAAGGGTCGAGCAATCTCACTGAAGCCTCTAATGAATCTCTTGTAGAATCCTACATGACCAAGAAAAGCTCGAACATCCCGTACGCATACGGGGTACGATAAAGAAGATATAACACTAATTTTAGCAGGATCAACCTCAATGCCTTTCCTAGAGACTATATGACCTAAGACAATATCATGCTCTACCATAAAATGATATTTTTCAAAATTAAGAACAAGATTAGTTTCAATGCATCTATGTAAAACCCTAGACAAATTATCTAAACAAGTGTCAAAAGATGTGCCAAATTTAGAAAAATCGTCCATGAAAATTTTCATGCAGTGTTCTAATAATTAACCAAAAATACTTATCATACACAGCTGGAAAGCCCCTAGAGCGTTGCAAAGTCCGAATGACATCCGTCTATAAGCAAATGCGCCGAAAGGGCAAGTGAAAGTGGTATTCTCCTGATCCTTCGGGTCTATGCAAATCTAAAAATATCCTGAGTACCCATCCAAGAAGTAGTAATGAGACTTCCCTGCCAACCTCTCTAGCATCTGATCAATAAAAGGCAAGGGATAGTGATCTTTCCTCGTGACTTGATTTAGCTTCCTGTAGTCAATAGAAACTCTCCATGAATTTTTCACTCTAGTGGGTACTAACTCATTGCTTTCATTTTCTACCACTATAACTCCTAATTTCTTAGGCACCACATGGATAGGACTAACCCACTTACTGCCAGAAATAGGATATATGATACCTGCCTGTAAGAGTCTAGTCACCTCTTTCTTTACGACATCGAAAATCAATGGAATTAGTCTTCTCTGTGGCTGCCTGACTGGTTTGACATTCTCTTCCAAAAATATCCTGTGCATGCAAATAGCTGGGCTAATACCAGGTATATTTGCTAATGTCCACCCAATGGCTTTCTTGTGCTGCCTCAGAACTTGCAATAATTTTTCTTCTTGCTTTGAATCCAAGTGCTGGGCGATGATGACAGGAAAATTCTGCTCCTCTCCTAAGTAAGCATACTTCAAATGATCTAGCAATGGCTTCAACTCAATCTTTGACTGCTCAGTAGGTATGGGTGATCCCTGGGGCTCAGTGCAATCCCCTACACTCTCACACATATCCTCTGAGTCCTCTGAAATATCAATCAAAGTAGTTGGTCCCTGGGGCTCAGTGCAATCCTCTACACCTATAAAATCCTCTCTAACTGAAAGTGAATCTGAAATACCCTCCAAATCAGCTTCCTCCATAGCAAATGTCTCCTTAGCCTCCTCTGAACTAGAATATCCTCTGGAAATACCAAGTGGAGCTCCCTTAGCAACTGAATCTGCATCAACCAACCCATCTAGAATATCAATACTCATAACAGAGTGATCCTCTCTGGGGTGCTTCATAGCATCGAAAATACTGAACTGGACAACTATCTCCTATCTCCATAGACAGTGTGCCAGCATATACATCAATCTTTGTCCTTGCAGTCTTCAAAAATGGTCTTCCAAGAATGAGTGGAGATATATGTGCTAGGTAGTCCCCCTCTATGTCCAAGATGTAGAAATCTGCAGAAAAAATTAGCTCCTTCACCTTCACTAACACATCTTCAATAATACCAGCTGGGTGGGTCTGACTCCTGTCTGCTAACTGAATCACCACTCCTGTAGGCTGAAGATGTAACGACCCGAAAAATTTTCTCAATATTTTTTTTAAATATTGATCATGTCTAGATAGTGTTTGAGGAATCTGGAGATATTAGTATGAATTTTAGCCTAGTTATCCATGATTTTCCCATTTAAATTGAGAAGCTAAGTACTAATGGGTCTTATATGGGCTTTTCTAGTACCATGGTTATTAGTGGATTTTAGGTAGAATTTAATATAAATATAAATGGGTTTTAATTAGGAATATTAGCATGATTATGGGTGAGTCTTAGGGGAATTTTTGAAAATAAGGAAAAAATAAAAATAAAATAAAAATAAAGTGCATGCACCAAGGATTTAACCTTGGACCTAGTATACCATCATGCATGTACTAACCAATTCACCTAGCAAGGGAGTACTATGAGGGAATGAAGTGGATTTTTGTTAAGGCTAAAGGAAGTAAAGAGTCACCATGAGAGGAGGCACCATGTCTCTTCACTTGCCCCCTCTTCATTGTGTATAAATGAGAGGGATGATAACTTAACACTTAAGATAGTTATTCCTCTTCTCTTCATCCACCAAGCCTCTCCTCTCCTTCTTCTTCCTCCTTCTAGCCGAACCCCATAGGAGGGTTCTCCCTTGGGAAAAGTTCACAAGAAGGCCTCTCCTTCAAGATCCAAGGCTTTTTACAAGGTTACAAAGGCTAGGGGTGGTCAAGGGACAACAAGGTCTTCATCCTCCTCCCTATCTAAGGTCTATAACCAAGATAAACCAAGGTAAGACTCCCTCACCTGTGGTATAATAGTTATGTGTTTATCATGATTGTTTAGGATTTGCATTGAGAAAAAAACCATGGATTATGACCTTGTAAGTTTTGGCCACCATGCTTTTTGGGTCCAAAAATGATGTTAAAAATCTCACTCATGTTTTCTAATGCTTTCTTATGATGAATAAAGAATAAAATAGGATTTGGAGAATTTTTGGAGTACCCTAATACCCTCTAGGGTTTCGGCCACCACCATGGTTTCATGGTTGGGTTTAGATCTAACTCTTCAAGCAAGTTTTTTATGTTTCCTCATGTTACAAGGGGTGTTAATGGTGATTGATATGAATTTTTTTCAAGCCTTGTGACCTTTGTAAGGTTCGGCCAAGATGAGTTTTAGGGCAAGGGGTTAGGGTTAACTCCAAGCAAGGGTTCTAATGGCTTCGTATGGTATTATATGTAAGGTATGAGATGTAAAATAGGAATTATATGAATTTTTCCATGTGCTTGTGACCCTCTAGGGTTTCGGCCAAGGTCAAGGGTAAGGCTAATAAAATTAGGGTTAGCTCTAATCATGAGGTCTAATGGTTCCCTATGGCTTTGTATGTAATGTATGAATTTCCTTTTTCTTATGGAACCTTTCATGTTGATTGAATAAGGGAGCCTCCACCCATGAACTTTTGGCCAAGCCAAGGAACTAGGGTTTGGGTTGGGTTAAGGTTCCAATAATACTGGTTTATAGTTTGTTATGATGTATGTATATGTTAAGTATGTTGCAAGAATTTTTATGCTACCTACAACCTTAGCCTTATGGGTTATATGCTATGACCTTGTATGTTTAAGTGATGTGCTATGTTCATTCATGAATGTTTTAACCATATTCCATGACCATGAACCTAAGTCTATGTATCCCGTTCACATGAATTCTACCCATGCATGCTCTATAATGGATACTATGATTATGTATGTATGTCATATTTTATGAATAAAGAAGATGAATGAAGATAAGGTTTATGCTTTAAGTATGAATGATGAAATGCCAAGTATGTTTATGTCATGCTTCATGTAATAAGATTATGTACGAAGGATAAGTATGAAAGATGAGTATGAATGATGAAGGTATAATGATGATATGAATTAAGTATGAATGATGAAATGCCAAGTATGTTTATATCATGCTTTATGTAACAAGATTATGCTCATATCTTTAAGTATGCAATGTATGTGCTATGAATGATGAAGCATGTGAAGATATTTTACTTTATGAATGGGCTTGTACCGGACCGAAGTATGGGTCCAAGGGATGGGCACCTTAAGAACGCCTCGGTGTTGGACTACTGTAGCTGTCCACGGTTCTGGGACTACCGAAGCTGTCCAACAGGGATGGGCACCTTAAGAACGCCTCGGTTCTGGGACTACCGTAGCTGTCCTTACCCTAGTAGGTCGAGACTAGCTACTTCATATTTACTTAGGGATGCACACATATGATGTATGTATGTGGTACAAGCCGGGGACCCCAATGATATGATGATTATGTTTAAGTATTTAAAAGTATAATTTTAAAATTAAGCATCCTTATGTATATGCATTTGACTCATGCATTCATTCATGTTATGCATTATGCCATGATAGAAAATGTTATATGCTTATGTTTTATGTTAAGAATTATGCCATGATAGAAAATGTTTTATGCTTATGTTTTATGTTAAGAATTATGTCATGATAGTAAACGTTTTATGCCTATGTTTTATGTTAAGAATTATGCCATGATAGTAAATGTTTTATGCTTATGTTTATATTAAAAACATGCCCATGTTTTATGTTAGGAATCATGTCATGTTAAGTATATTTATGTTTATATTTATGCCATGTATCATGCCATGTTAAGTGTATTTTATGCTCATGTACTATGTAAGAACTATGTCATGCTAAATGATTTTCTATGCTTATGTTCTATGTAAAGCACCAAGTCATGTTAATGTTTCATGTGCTTATGATTAAGTGACGAATGGTTTTAGTGAGTAGGAAAGGGTCTTACTAAGCCTATGTGCTTATAGTCTTATTTTCCTTATACCGCAGATCAAGCAAGAGGACAATAAGGAAGCAGCAGGAGGGGCAAGAATGTGTGTGTGGTAGTGACTTGGCCAAGGAAAGATATACTTACAAGTCTTATGCTAAACCTAGGATGGTGTTGTCAAGAACAATTTACACTTGCTACTTATGTGCCTAATGGATGACTTATGTGATTTTATGACATGATGTTAAGTATGAGGTTAATATGCTAAGTTCCCATGTCACCATGTTAGGAAGGGTAGTTAGGTGCATGTATGTGTAAGTTTAAATTATTCCACTGCATTACGATGTTCACATGCCCCTACGTATGTTAGCGTAACGCCACTTTATGAAAAAAAATGGGCGTTACAGAAGAGGACCAATACCAAGCATCTGGAAAACTGATCTGGGTATCACATTAATAGAGACTCCCAAGTCCAACATAGCATCATGAAAGAGAGTCCTCCCAATCTCACAAGACACAGTAAATACCCTTGGATCTTCACATTTCTGAGGGAAAGAATGGATAAGGGCTGAGACATTCCTCCCTAAGCTGACCAACTCATTCTCCTTCAGTTTCTTCTTGTGAACACACAAATCTTTGAGAAATTTAGCATACATGGGAATTTGTTTGATCATGGTCAACAAAGGTACATTTATCTCCACCTTGCTGAATAACTTCACAAGCTCATTATACTCCTTGGTCTTCTCCTCCTCTACATGCTTTTTGGCTTAAGTTTTGCGCTGTGGAAAAGGTAAAGGTACTCTAGATTCCTCCGCTTGAGCCGAAACCTTTGGAAATGAATTTTGAGCTGAACTTTCAGGCGAAGTAGCTGTTGTAGGTCCACTTCCCTCACTGATTTCTCCTTCATTTTCCACCAATATCACAGGATCAATTAAGGAAGGAGTTAGGCTTGAACTAGGAATGCAACTAACTGATTTAGAAGACTTTTCAGGGCTATTTTGAGCTGGAAAATTAGGTGTTGTTCGGTTTTCAGAAAATTCAGCCCTTGGAGCATTTGAATTTGAAGCAACCTTCCCACTCCTCAAAGTGATGGCACTAACATTTTCCTTTGGATTGGGAGTAGCATGAGAAGGTAATTGACTTGACCCTTGGGCTTGCATTTGGTTCATTCCACTAGCCAATTGTCCAATGTGTCTCTCAATGTTTTGTAAGGTAGAATCATTTTTTTTGTTGGCCTTATTGTTGTTGCAAAATTTGTTGTTGTTGGAGAATTTGTTGCATCATCTCCTCTAGCCTTTGTTGTTGAACATTCACCCCACTAGAACCTCCATAGCCTCCTTGGTTAGAATGAGTCTTCGGTTGGCCTTGAAATGAAGAAGTATGCTGAAAATTTTGACCTTGCTATGAACTTTGAAAATGGGGTTGTTGGGGCTGATTAAATTGTTGATTTGGCTGTGAAAATTGCTGAAAAGTGGGCTGGGAACTTGGTTGAAATTGCTGAGAATTGTAGCTCTGAAAATTCTGGTTTTGAGGTTGAAATTGTTGGTTGAAAGGCTGAAACTGTTGGGGCTGAAATTGATGACTTGAGGGCTGGAAATTTTGATTGTATGATTGTGAGAGTTGAAAACCTTGCTGATTTGGATGTTGGAAGGTCTAAAATGGTTGGAACCTTGCTGAATTTGCTGGTATTGAGACTAAAAAGGTTGAATTGGTTGCTGAAATTGCTGAAGTTGCTGCTGAAAAGGCTCAAACTGTGGTTGCCCTTGCTGTGAATTCTGGAAATTCGGTTGAGGTTGTTGTAGGGGCTGTTGTGAAGGGTTTTGTTGATAGAAAGAATTCCCATACTTCAAATTTGGATGATCCCTCCAACCCGGATTGCAAGTAGATGAATATGGGTTGCTCTTTACTTGAAATTGTCCTCTAGTCAAAGCCGCTAGTGATTCATCTTGTTGTAGATTAGGACACAAATCCGAGTTATGTTCTTAGCTTGAGCAAATGCTACACAACCTCATCATTTGATTTGTAGGTGAAGGTACTGAAAAATTGGGGTTTTGGCTTACATTGTTCAACGCCATTTGCTTCAATAATGAGGTAAGCTCCACCAAAGAATTCTTGATATCCTTTTGTTCATTAGAAACCATCTGGACTTCATTCACTCCTTTGGTGGAAAGAGCTCTACTTCCAAATTGTTGTGAATTTTCTGCCATGTTTGAAATTAACTCTCTCGCTTGATCTGGTGTCTTGTTCACTAAGGCTCCTCCAGCTGCAACATCAATCATAATCCTATCCATCTGAAGTAAACCCTCATTGAAATACTGAATAAGGAGCTGCTCACTGATCTGGTGCTGTGTACAACTTGAGCATAACTTGTTAAATCTTTTCCAATAATCATATAGGGTATCTCCCACTACTTGCTGTATGCCACAGATACTCTTCTTGATAATTGCTGTTCTGGAGGCTGGAAAGTACTTCTCTAGAAATGCCTTCTTCATGGAAATCCAACTAGAATCATGCCCAGTAGGCAAATAATAGAACCAATCCTTAGCTGCTCCAGTCAGAGAAAATGGAAATGCTCTCAACTTGATATCCTCTTCAGAAATCCCCTGAGACTTCATGGTGGAGCAGACTACATGGAACTCTTGCAGATTTCGGTTTGGATCCTCTCCTGATTGACCTTGAAATTTAGGCAATAAATGAATGAGTCCTGATCCTAGCTCAAAATCACCAGTAAGCTCTGGGTATAGGCAATACATGAGTACTGGAAAGCATCATCAGGTGCTGCAAGCTCTTTTATGATTTTCTAGTGGTCTGCCATAGGATTTGCCTGAATGAGTAGAAATAGACTGAGTAGGAATAATCTCAATAGCCTCTGAAACTCTGCCTTGGTTCCTCCTTGCTCTGAAAGTCCTCTCAATTTCAGGATTAAACTCCTCAAGATTACCACCTGCAGTCCTGGTCATACAACAAACATAAATCATAGCAAATGTATATAGAAAAATAAAGCAAGTGAAATAGATCACAAAATATGAAAATAATACACAAGCTAAAATCAAACAAACTCAACTAGTGTTCCCCGGTAACGGCGCCAAAAATTTGGTGTGGGCCCAATACTAGTTTCACGATCAGCCTCAAATTTAGATATTTATAAATTAAAAACCCTAGCTCACAAAATAAAATGTAGTATAGGGGCCTCAAGTCGTATTTTTCCAAGTACTAGTCAAGTGAGTTTAATTCAAGCTTGAAGTTTTTGTCATTAAATGTTTTGGGGTTTTCAAATAAAATTGGGGTTTGTTTTGCAAAAATGGATGAAAATACAATGTGAGATGTAATAGACTTAGTTAAGTAGAATTAAACTAGGAATTTGCAAGAATTGAACTTAACCAACTTGGAAATTGAGCAAAACAATATGAAATTGTGAGATTGAAGGACAAAACTAATATCAAATGCAAGGAAGCACTAAATCTGTATATAACTTCGGAAATGAGAAATTGAAACAAGCTGAATATGAAAACAAGGTTGAAATTGTGCAGAGAATCGCCTGATCGGTCGATAGACCGATCAGTACAAGTCTGATCGGTCGACAGACCGATCAGATGCTATCTAGATCGGACAAACAGACCGATCAGTAGCTGAAACAAACGGATACAGAATCGATACAATGGAAACTACACAGAAAGTATGCAGCAACAGAATTCATAAATGAAAGTTAACAGAAGCTAAGCATCATATCCTTCCCTTAATTCAAATCCTTCTTGCCGTCACACAAGATTCAGCTAGGAACCCCCTAGCTCGACAAATCGACAGAGATTTAGCCACCGCGATCAATTCAGCTTCAGATTTGTGTTCAGCTGAACCATTCTTCCGATCTACTCATACTTGATGTGTGGAATTGCGATGATGGCTCAGGAACCTTCAGAACTCTCAGAGAACCCTCCGAAAGCTCCGATTGATGAAGATTGGCGAACAAGTATGGATTGATCAGAAAATGGTAGAACTCTGGCGAAACCCTCACCTGGGCTCTTCTCAGCGACAAATTGGTCTGAAAACCTCACGGAGATGCGATCTCGACGATTTGGAAACTCGAACCAAGCTCAGATCTGATGTGGTCACACAATCGGAGAAGAAACGATGAAGAACTGGAATAACAAAGCAAACGCGATCTGGCGACGATGAGCTCTGTGCGGAGGGGTATTCTGTTTTAACTAATCCATTTGAATTAAGACGGTTGTGATCATCTTGATCTCCATCCGACGATCAGATCTGCTTTGATTGAGTCCAGAACTTCCAGATCTCCATCTGACGGTCAGATCTGCTTCTCCTCAACTGGGATTAATCGAATCTGCAATGGATGACTCAGATTTAGCCTGATCTTTGAATGGACGGCTTAGACTCTCTTAAACATGATCCAACGGCCAAATGGACTCTGATTTGGCTCCAAGCTTTAGATCTTGATTCATGGACTTGATTAACTCTATCTTGAGCTTGGATTGACCAGAAGTTGACGAATGACTCATATCTAGCCGTTTCTTGATCGGACGACCCATATTAATCCGATGCATGATCATCTTGATCCGGATCCAATTCTGGCTCAACTTGATCGAATCCGATCTAGGTCCATGATCCTTCAAAGCCTACAAAATTAGATTCGGCTTTTTACCAAAAGGCGTACCCAAGAATTGGTATTTACCAAAAGGCGTACTATGGTTTCATTTTCACTAAAGGGCGCACTCATTTTAGTGAACTTCCTCTTATACCCCTCCTGCTATATACTGCCTTTCTCTTTCTCTCTCAGTAACAAATTCCGAGACGTCTGCACGTGCTTTTCAGACTTTTAATTTAAAATAATATATTATGGAATCGGCGCTAAACTAAAAAACGTAAGGTAAAAATTGAAAAAATATTTTAGTTAAAAAATATCTCATCCAACGTGATTTAAAAATATAAATAAATGATTTTTATATTTGATTAATAGAAATTACTATATTAAATAATATTTAATATATATATTAATATATAAAAAAATTTAAAAAAAACTGAGCGTGCGTGGGCCTGAAATCAATAGATTTCAGGCCCACGCTAAGCTTGAAATATTTTTATTTCAGGCCCAGCGTGGGCCTGAAATTTTTTATTTCAGGCCCACATTGGGCCTGATATCTTTTGATTTAGGCCCGACGTGGAGTCAAAATTTTTTTCTATTTTAAAAATATATTAATATATAAAAAAACCTATCAAAACACTTAATTTCAGATTCAAACGCAGGGCCTGAAGTCATCTCAGGAGGGTCTGAAGTCAAATAACTTCAGATCCTATAAATAATTAATTTAATAAATAATAATTAAATATAAAAAATATTTTTAAAACTAAAAAATTTTCATTGGCCTTGGGCCTGAAGTCATCCGACTTCAGGCCCTCCATCATTAAATATAAAAATATAAAAAAAATTTATAAAAAGGTATAATATATAATTACATATTATTTATAATTTTTATAAAAAAGGTATAATATATAACTACATAATAATAAAATGTTATTATAAAAAAATCCAGATATGGGAGGTTTATCAGTGGGTTTTGGTCAAAACCCACTAATATTTCTAAACTACTCCTATTTCATTGGTGATATCTAATATATAGATGTTTGGACACCTAAAACATCATCTCCTACCTCTACCCTCTCTATTCATATGGAGTTTTCAGAAATCCAGATATGATAGGTCCATCAGTGAGTTTTGGTCAAAACCCACTGATATTTCTAAATTACTCCTATTGCATTGGTGATATAGAGTGTATAGATGTTTGGACACCTAAAACATCTTCTCCTAGGTCAACCCTGTCTATTGATATAGGGTTTTCAGAAATCCATATATGAAAGGTCCATCAGTGGGTTTTGATCAAAACCCACTGATATGGCTAAATTACTCCTATTGCATTGGTGATATCTAATATATAGATGTTTGGACACCTAAAACATCATCTCGTACCTCTACCCTCTCTATTCATATGGAGTTTCCAAAAATCCAGATATGATAGGTCCATCAGTGGGTTTTGGTCAAAACCCACTGATATTTCTAAACTACTCCTATTTAATTGGTGATATCTAATATATAGATGTTTGGACACCTAAAACATCATCTCCTACCTCTACCCTCTCTATTCATATGGAGTTTTCAGAAATCCAGATATGGGAGGTCTATCAGTGGGTTTTGGTCAAAACCCACTGATATTTCTAAACTACTCCTATTTCATTGGTGATATCTAATATATAGATGTTTGGACACCTAAAACATCATCTCCTACCTCTACCCTCTCTATTCATATGGAGTTTTCAGAAATCCAGATATGGGAGGTCCATCAGTGGGTTTTGGTCATAACCCCACTGATAGACCTAAAAATCTCCTATTGCAACATAATTTATAATCATTATAAGTTTGGACACCAAAAATACCATCTCCTAGCTCAACTCTAACTAGAACTATTGATATTTTTATTTAATTTACTTACATTTATCCAAGATTTGTTCAGACCCTCCAGACCCAAGGAGTAGTTTAGCTATATCAGTGGGTTTTGACCAAAACCCACTGATGGACCTCGCATATCTGGATTTCAGAAAACTCCATATGAATAGAGAGGGTAGAGGTAGGAGATGATGTTTTAGGTGTCCAAACATCTATATATTACATATCACCAATTAAATAGGAGTAATTTAGAAATATCAGTGGGTTTTGACCAAAACTCACTCATGGACCTATCATATCTGGATTTCTGGAAACTCCATATGAATAGAGAGGGTAGAGGTAGGAGATGATGTTTTAGGTGTCCAAACATCTATATATTAGATATCACCAATGCAATAGTAGTAATTTAGCCATATTAGTGAGTTTTGACCAAAACCCACTGATGGACCTCCCATATCTGGATTTCTGAAAGCCCTATATCAATAGACAGGGTTGACCTAGGAGAAGATGTTTTAGGTGTCCAAACATCTATACACTCTATATCACCAATGCAATAGGAGTAGTTTAGAAATATCAGTGGGTTTTGACCAAAACTCACTGTTGGACCTATCATATCTAGATTTCTGAAAACTCCATATGAATAGAGAGGGTAGAGGTAGGAGATGATGTTTTAGGTGTCCAAACATCTATATATTAGATATCACCAATGAAATATGAGTAGTTTAGAAATATCAGTGGGTTTTGACCAAAACCCACTGATAGACCCCCCATATCTGGATTTCTTTATAATAATATTTTATTATTTTGTAATTATATATTATACCTTTTTTATAAAAATTAGAAATAATATGTAATTATATATTATACCTTTTTATAAAAAAAAATTTTATATTTTTTATATTTAATAATGGAGGGCCTGAAGTCATCCGACTTCAGGCCCACCTTGGGCCTGAAGTCCCCAAGGTCACTGAAAATTTTTTAATTTTAAATATATATTTTTTAAATTTAATTATTATTTATTAAATTAATTATTTATAGGATCTGATGTTATTTGACTTCAGACCCTCCTGGGATGACTTCAGGTCCTGTGTTTGAATCTGAAATTAAGTGTTTTGATAGGTTTTTTTATATATTAATATATTTTTAAAATAGAAAAAAAATTAGAGTCTATGTAGGGCCTGAATCAAAAGATTTCAGGCCCACGCTGGGCCTGAAAGTTTTTATTTCAGGCTCAACATGGGCCTGAAATAATAATATTTCAGGTCCAGCGTGTGTCTGAAATCTATTGATTTCAGGCCGACGCACGCTCTGTTTTTTTTCAAAATATTTTTATATATTAATATATTTATTAAATATTATTTAATATAGTAATTTCTATTAATTAATCAAATATAAAAATCATTTATTTATATTTTTAAATCATGTTGGATGAGATATTTTTTAACTGAAATATTTTTTTCGATTTATACCTTCGTTTTTTAGTTTAGCGCCGATTCCATAATATATTATTTTAAATTAAAAGTTTGAAAAAGCACGTGCAGACGTCTCGGAATTTGTTACTAAGAGAGAAAGTGAAAGGCAGTACATAGCAGGAGGGGTATAAGAGGAAGTTCACTAAAATGAGTGCGCTCTTTGGTGAAAATGAAACCATGGTACGCCTTTTGGTAAATACCAATTCTTGGGTACGCCTTTTGGTAAAAAGTCAAATTAGATTCAAATTTTACTGCCAAAATACCTCGAATATAGAAAGAATTGAATTCAAAAGCTAAATTAGACATATATCATATAGCCTAATGTAAATACAAGATTAAGTATATAAAAGTGGATCAAAATATGGATTTGAGAGCCTAAAATGATTAACAAAATGATAGTTATCAATCGGCCCTCAGTCGGACGCGTGGCGACCCACACTCCCTGAGTCTTGCCCGATTGTGTGCGCCAAAGTTGCATCCATCCCGCGGATCGGCTCTCAGTCGGACGCGTTGCGGCCCACACTCCCTGAGTCTTGCCCGACCGTGTGCGCAAAACTCTTGCCTCGCCAGCAAGTTATAAGTGGACTAGCTTCCACGCCCCACTCGATTCAGTGTCTCCGATCGGACGCGTGGCGGCCCACGCTCCTGAGAATCGGCCTGAATTAGTGTCCAGACTCACGTCTCTGCACGAGCTACATCTATCCTGCGGATCGGCTCTCAGTCGGACGCGTCGTGGCCCACGCTCCCTGAGTCTTGCCCAACCGTGTGCACCAAAGTTACATCTATCCCGCGGATCGGCTCTCAGTCGGACGCGTGGCGGCCCACGCTCCCTGAGTCTTGCCCAACCGTGTACGCAAAACTCTTGCCTCGCCAGCAAGTTATAAGTGGACTAGCTTCGACGCCCACTCAATTCAGTGTCTCTGATCGGACGCGTGGCAGCCCACGCTCCTGAGAATCGGCCAAAATCAGTGTCCAGACTCTCGTCTCTGCATGAGTTACATCTATCCCGCGGATCGGCTCTCAGTCGGATGCGTGGCGGCCCACGCTCCCTGAGTCTTGCCCGACCGTGTGAGCCAAAGTTACATCTATGTCGCGGATCGGCTCTCAGTCAGACGCGAGGCGGCCCACGCTCCCTGAGTCTTGCCCGACCGTGTGCACAAAACTCTTGCCTCGCCAGCAAGTTATAAGTGGACCAGCTTCCACGCCCCACTCGATTCAGTGTCTCCGATCAGACGCGTGGCGGCCCACGCTCCTGAGAATCGGCCTGAATCAGTGTCCAGACTCTCGTCCCTGCACCAGTTACAATCGGGATCTGCTCCCATCTATCCCGCGGATCGACCCTCAGTCGGACGCGTGGCGGCCCACAGTCCTTGAGTCTTGCCCGACCGTGTGCGCCAAAGTTACATCTATCCCGCGGATCGGCCCTCAGTCAGACACGTGGCAGCCCACGCTCCCTGAGTCTTGCCCGATCATGTGCACAAAACTCTTGCCTCGCCAGCAAGTTATAAGTGGACCAACTTCCACGTCCCACCCGATTTAATGTCTTCGATCGGACGCGTGGCGGCCCACACTCCTGAGAATTGACCTAAATCGGTGTCCAAACTCTCGTCTTTGCACGAGTTACATCTCTCCCTCGGATCGTCCCTCGATCAGACGCGTGACGGCCCACGCTCCCTGAGTCTTGCTCGATCAAGTGCGTAAAGCTCCCAAAGTCCTCAATCAAGAACATCTCCCGTACATCTCCTTGACTTGGTCGCCCCCTAAGCGGGACTCGAGGGGAGACATTAGTGCGGAGCTTTATGAGGCCCATGGCTCGGCGTGAGCACCACAAATTGCCCAAGTCGGCAACTTCACCCGATTAACCCTAACGAGCTCTCCAGACGTTGGATCGCTCGCTCTTGCTCGAGCCGCTATTATGCTTAAGTGTTTCACTCCGACAATCGCAAAGTGTGGATTATTCTTGCCCGAGTGGGCAACACGTAGCAATCGTTATACTCGCATGTTTCGTATACACATTCGGCCAGCCGGACCTAGGCTTGGATACCCTCACTCGGGTCAATAACGCCGCTCGAACTATTGACGCCTGGACATCACAAAGACATAGGAAATAGAAAAAGGTTGGCATTCTTAATATCAAAGATAGTACAAAAACGAGGCGTAGCCTCTCTTCAACAAAAGAAAACAAAGAAAAGCATTCTTCATAACAACTGGTCCTAGTTTATGGGGCTCGGCGGGTCTCCTTCTGGGACTTGCCCTAGCGTAGGGAATCGACATATTC
This sequence comes from Boesenbergia rotunda, assembly GCA_024364735.1. Classification (NCBI taxonomy): domain Eukaryota; kingdom Viridiplantae; phylum Streptophyta; class Magnoliopsida; order Zingiberales; family Zingiberaceae; genus Boesenbergia; species Boesenbergia rotunda. Next base: position 312,018 of record JAGFNQ010003963.1, on the reverse strand, counting down.
TTTTAGGCGCTGCAAACGTCGCTGAGTTGCCTTCAGCACAGACGCCTGAACTTCGTATTTTTGTTTAAGCTTACCATGCTCCGCAGCGCAAGCGGCCCGCTCCTCCTCCTTGGCCTTCAGGTCAGCCCGGAGAGTGGAAGCGACATGATGTGCCTCAAAAAGCTGGGTCTTGAGTGTTACAAGTTCCTCGTGGTCCCAGACCGGGCGCGCCTGTAAGAAAAATAGCAAGTGTTAGAATCAAAGAAGAAAAGTATAATTGAAAAGAAAAGCAAAATCTGACTAGCCCTCGAGACGAAGGGGTTAGCACGCAGGTCGAGATCCCGGGGGTAAACCATTCGGAAAATGCTTGCCGAGTGGACCATACAAATGTGTCGCCCGAGCCTACACCTTGAAGAAGGACTTGCCGCTAGGGTAGTATCCCGTCATAGGGTTGGCTCGGGAGAACGTTGCCAAGCGCAGTGGCTGGCTGATAGTAGCCCCTCCAGCATTGGCTCCGGCGGTCTGGCCGACTGACCTGCCTAAAGAACCGCCATGAGTCAAAGGGGGAGAAACAACAGGAGCGCCTCCCGCAGGGAACAACGAGGTAGAAGAAGAGGAAGTCCCACGAGTTGTAGCGCTCGGGGAGCTGCCCTTGTCAAAGGAGAGAAAACTCTAGTTCCCTATGCAGCAGAGAACGTTGGAAGGAAAGCTCCCAACTGAGGAAGGGCGACCTCACCAGATGAGGTTGGCGAGAATGCAATAAGAGGGGGCCCCACGGGATAGCGGGGTCGATGGGCCGCCAGAGCCGAGGATGCTGGAATGAATGCTCCCAGTCAGAGCGAGGTGTAGGAGGTATCGCGAGTAGGCGGAGGAAGAGATACCTTGTGAACTGGCGGAGAATGGGTGAGCTCCAGAGGGGGGGATCACATAGGAGCAGACACCTTGGCCCTCTTCGGTGGGCGGGGAATGGCTGCAGTGTCAGGTGAAGATGAAAAATTAGCCGACCGAAGCAGATGACGTCGGGTCTTCAAAGGTAGGTCATCCATATCGGTCACCTTCATACTGGAAGCCAACCTTTCCCTCGCCGGTTCCTTCCCCTTACATGAAGTAACTTCGCGGGGGAAGTGGTGGTCGAAAGCATCCTCGTTGGAAGCGGGGAATCTGGAGGAAGCATCATTTCGAGGAACTCCTTGTCTACATCTTCCGAGGAAGACAGAAAGGAGTCCTCATCTGAGAAAGTATATGACCTTTTGATGGAAAATGGTTCCTCTGAGGAGGTGGTGGACACATTGAGAGTTGGCCGTAAAACGAAAAGGGATAGGAAGTATTGGTCTTACTGGTGTTTGGGTTGGAAGTGATCCCTGTGGTCATCGCCTATATATATAGGAAAAGAAAACTAATCTCAGCCATTCAGAGAATACCTCGGTAAATCGTGGGATTGAACGGATACCCTCCATTATGTCAGGAGGGATTATTGAGACACGACGAGACGTAAGCCTGTTGGCGGGGCAAAATGGTTCATCACCCGAGGTGCCCATAACCGGTGATTGACGCTTCGCTGCTTGATACGCCATTCACCCGTTGATACGTACACTCGCCAGTTAAGGCAACCGTCAGAGATTAGGATACAAATCATGCTGATATGACAATCAAGAGGAGATAGATAGGTTAGACGAACGATTGAGCCAGGAAGGATCAACCTGGCTCGTGCCCTTGTTAGATCAGAAATCCCTTGGTCCGGGTCCCGGTCGGACGCGTGGCGGCCCACGCTCCCCGGAGTCAGCTCGGCCAAGAGGCCAAATTCCCACGGGCTAGCTCCCGCCAATCCCTTGGTCCGGGTCCCAGTCGGACGTGATAGATCGAATGGCGTGCTAGCACTACTAGAATTTTTGCATTCAATAACACATAATCGACAACGGTTTTTTGATAAAGTGTTGTCTTATGTCAATTTAACAACAGTTTTAGTATTAACCATTGTTGTTGTTGGTCTGTATACGTAAAAAGACAACAGTAATAACAAAATGTTGTCGTATGTATACTCAACGACAACAGTTGTAAAATAACTGTTGTCTATAGGCGGGATTTACAACAACTGATGTGATAAACTGTTGTCTATTATGACAATAGACAACAGTTATATTAAACTGTTGTTGTTGTATTGTTGTGCTGTTCAAGCAATAAACAAAATCAACGGTGGATATCCAACTGCAAAAAAATAACGAACTATTGAATCCTCATTCTCTTATTTTTCGATCCTTAATCATCTTTTTTTCTCGTCGCACCACTATGTGAAAATCAAACATAGACTTCGCCACAAATTACTTCGGCGATTTCTTTTAATGAAGTAATACATACTAATCAACTTCAGTAATAAATTTGATGAAGTAAATTTAATTTTAGACTTCATAGTTTAAAAATTGTGAGTCTCGCAGCCAATTTTATCTAGATCAATGTGGGCTTCCTCACCGAAACCTTTCCGCGCACTACAAGAAAAATGACCTATTATGACATTTATTTTATGACACTTAATAGTAAATGCCATTATAAACTAATTATAATGACACTTATTAAAATAGATTAATTTTATAAAAAAATATCAGATTAAACCTTCTATCCTGACACATTTTATAAATGTTTTTATAAACCTAAACATTTTCTTATTAAAATAGATTATTTATTTTATTTTAAATTTATTTAATTAAACTTTTTCCAATTTAATTAGCCGCTCCTTCAATACAGCGTCAAGTTTTTCGGCAGATAGAGAAACCGAGCCGAGACTTCCGTTTCCCCTTCTTCTTCGTCTCCTCGTCTTCACGATTTCACCTTCGGGCCTCTCAACCGGCGCCGGCGACGCTGCGATTCAGGTCACCTTGGGTAGCCGACGTTAGGAGGATCTTGATCTCGTATCCCTGGCAGATCACGCCATCGCCGGTATCATGAGGAGGTAAGTCATGCTCATTTTGACCTAATCTCCGATCTCTGAGTTCTAACCTTGATCCTCTCGGTAGATCGCAGTATATTTTGGTGCTGAGGTTGAATTTGTTGATTGGCCGGCCTTGGGTTGGATCGGGTGCTAGGAGTGCAGTTCTGATCTTCGGAGTCGGAGCAAGGGACGCACTCAACTGAGGTAAGGAAAGGGATCTCTGATCGAGTTTTTGGTTTTAAATTGGGATTGTGGTTAGTTATTCTGATCAGAACGATTTCCGTGAGTTTGGATTCGAAGGGTGGTTTGGTTTTCTGATCGCAATATTGTTTTGAAGAGGATTCTGTTTTTTTTATCCGAAGTAGGTGATGTTTCATCTGTGATATTGGTATCGGCTCGAATCTTCTGTTTTGGTATGGTGTGCTTGATGTTTTGATTCTATGTGGGCTGTGATTCAATTGTTGTAGGTTGGATGTTGGCTATTTTGATTCAGTGGTGGTCGAAGGAATTGTATCAATTTGCTTGGATTTCATTTGCTCAGTTCTGGATGTGTTCTTGATCTGGGTTGATGTTGCCGAGTGATTGCTTGAGTAGGTAATGGAGGAGCTAACAGTGGTGCGTTACAGGCCTGGATTTGGAGTGAAAAAAGATCATCTCACTCTATACATTGTTCAGAACACCTAAGATAAAAACTTGAATGATAGTAGAAGTCATCTTAGATATTTGCTACCTAGGCTCTCATTCTATTTTATTCTTTGTGTGTTGCATATGCATCGTTTGTGTTGGGTATGGCTTGGCGGGTTTCCTAAGCGAATACCTGGTCGATCCGAGAGACCTCTCTATGCTTACGGATTAAAAATTTAATCCGAATAGAGAGCCGTTTCCAATCGACCGTCTCGTGCCGTATCGAACGATTCAAATTGCAACTTAGCCAATTATCAAAATTGGCCTTGCAATTTGCTTGGCCATTCGACCGCGGAAAAGGCGACGAGTTGATCGCCGACTTTTATGTTTATGGTCGGGATCCAGTTAAATAATTATTGACTATGATTCGCAATCAAAATAATTAAATAACAAATATGAAATGACAAGGCAAATAAGTATGGCACAAAATAAGAACATAAGGAGCCGGGGAAGAATATACCTTCCGTTACCTTACGATCTTCTACCGTATGACCCTCCCCTCTTGGACGTCGTGTGGACGACGATCTACCAAGACCCGTGGTCACCAAGTCGATCCCTTCTCCTTGCGCCAACCAATCCCTAACAAAAGGGTGCCGCCGGTCGCTCCAAAGAGATCATCCAAATACAAATCCTATTTTTCCTTTCCTCCTCAAGTTGCCGTGAGCAACTTTTCTATTTTCTCTCTTTCTCAAGTTGCCGTAAGCAACTTTTCTATTTTTTTTCTCTGCCGTGGAGAAGCTCTCCTTCCCCCTCGCTCACAGCAGGTGGCAATTTATTTGCCTTAGGCGCACGGGCTCACGGCAAGAAACGTGAGCAATGCAAATTAAAACGCCAAGAGGCAATTTTAATTGCCTTGGAAACCGTGCCTTGGCAAATTAATTGCCTTCGTTGGAGATTAATTGCAACGCATGAGCAATGCAACGCATGAGCAAAGAGATTAATTGCAACGCATGAGCAATGCAACGCATGAGCAATATAATTTCCATGGATCAATTAATTTCTTTCTTGGTTAATTGCATCAGCAATTAATTCTCTTTAGCAGATTAATTGCTCCATGAAGAAGCCTGCGCTAGCTCAAACCGTGAGGGAGAGAGAGAGAGGAGATAAGGAGAGGAAAAATTTAGGGTTTGATCTATTGGATTAATTATCAACTTGGTTTCATACCACCATGAGGTATATATAGGGCTATGATAGGGACCATGAGGAAGAGTTGGATCTTGGCCTGCTAATGGACCCGGTCCATTAATGAAGATCCATTCCACTAAAGGGCCCTCATTGAATTACCTCACCAACCCCCATATTTACATATGAGCTCCACTTATTACAAGTCGTCCATCCCCCCGTGTTTAAGATTTCGAATGCCCGTTAATTAATTAAATTACTGACAATTTAAATTAATTAACTTCTGGATCCTTGACTAGTACCACTCGACCTTATCATCAAGCCGGATCAAATCCACCTGCAGGGTTTAGCATGATGATCCTTTCGAGCTCATCAAGGGGGCATCATCAACCCGACTCACCAGGACACGGATTCCGTCAATAATCAGCGGCACATCATATTATTAATATTATCTCCCAACTTACCGGGTCTATTGATCTAACCGAATAGATCTCGCCCATTGGTAAATTAAAGAAATAATAGTTAATAATATATGCCCGTTATTATATCGGGATTAAGGGATCGTACTCCATAATAAAGTCTGAGGTCCTATCCAATTATCGAGTCAGTACAAATTAGATAGCCTCGTGTTTTGGTCCTGCTCAATGTACTCAAAGCACACTAGTGTAATCCTATGGTCAAGACCAACCACACCTAATTATACTACAACCATTCCGATGGGTTGTCCAATTCCATCTCGGTTGTGAGCCTCTATTTATACTAAGCAAGGAACTGATAACATGATCTTCCATGTGACACCACACACCATGTTATCTACAATGCAAAGTAATTGGACTTCATGCATGTACTAATATAAACAGGCACCTAGTGTAGTTGTAATTCTCTTTTCAAAATAAAGATGTTCATATATAAAAAAGAAGCATGTCTTTCAGTATACACATCTATCAATCTCCCACTTATACTCAAAGACTTTGCTGTTCTCTCACAGTCATACATCTGACTCCCATATCCTCCACATGTCGATCAAAAACTCTAGCTGGAAGAGCTTTAGTGAAAGGATCTGCCAGGTTGTCCTCTGATGCAATCTTGATGACAGCCACTTCACCTCGCTTTACGATTTCTCGTATCAGATGGTACTTGCGCTCTATGTGTTTACTTGCCTTATGGGCTCGTGGTTCCTTTGAGTTTGCAACTGCACCACTGTTATCACAAAAGATTGTGATAGATCTTGGAAAACCAGGAATCACATCCAAGTCCATGATGAAGTTCCTGAGCCATACAGCTTCTTTAGCTGCCTCTGAGGCTGCCACATACTCAGCTTCCATGGTGGAGTCCGCTATGCATTTTTGCTTGACACTCCTCCACACAATGGCTCCACCTCCTAAAGTAAATACAAATCCTGAGGTAGACTTACTCTTATCCCTGTCTGACTGGAAATCCGAATCTGTATAACCCACAGGGACTAATTGGTCTGCCCGATAAATCAGCATATAATCCCTAGTCCGTCTCAGGTATTTCAATATATGCTTTATTGCATTCCAATGTCCCTGTCCAGGGTTACTTTGATATCTGCTAACCATGCCCACGGCAAAACAGATGTCTGGTCTCGTACACAACATAGCATACATGAGGCTTCCTACTGCCGAAGCATAAGGAACTGCCTTCATTTCCTCTATCTCCTTTGATGTTTTCGGACACATCTCCTTGGATAAAGGAACTCCATACCTGAAGGGAAGGAAACCCTTCTTGGAGTTTTCCATGCTAAAACGAGCCAGGACAGTGTCAATATATGAAGCTTGGGATAAGCACAACATCCTTTTCTGGCGATCCCTTATGACCTTGATCCCAAGGATGTGTCCCGCTTCTCCTAAGTCCTTCATATCAAACTGTTTTGACAACCAGACCCTTACGTCTGATAACACTTTGACATTGTTGCCAATTAACAAAATGTCATCTACGTAAAGTACAAGAAACACCACTACGTTTCCGTCACATCTCTTATATACACATGACTCATCCGGGCTTTGAGTAAATCCATATGACTGGATTACTTCATCAAAGCGAATGTTCCATGATCGCGAAGCTTGCTTCAATCCATAAATGGACCGATTAAGCTTGCATACTAGATGCTCTTTGCCCTTTTCAATGAACCCTTCTGGCTGTTTCATGTAGATGGTCTCCTCAAGACTTCCGTTAAGGAAAGCTGTCTTGACATCCATCTGCCATACCTCATAGTCCATATGAGCTGCTATAGACAAGAGAATCCGGATCGACTTAAGCATGGCTACCGGTGAAAAGGTCTCCTCATAATCGATACCCTCTTTCTGAGTATATCCTTTTGCAACAAGCCTAGCTTTGAAGGTCTCAACCTTCCCGTCTGATCCTCTCTTTCTTTTATAGATCCACTTGCATCCAATGGCTTTTACACCATTGGGTAGTTCTACTAGCTTCCAGACATGATTAGAATCTATAGATTCTATCTCAGAGTTCATTGCCCTTTGCCAAGAATCTGCATCCTTATCTTGGAGGGCCTCGTCATAGGTCCAGGGATCTGGTTCATGTTTACCAGAGACCAAGTCTGAAGACTCTCCCAAAAACATGAACCTTTCAGGCTCTCTAACAACCCTCCCATTGCGACGAGGCAGCACCTGTGTATCTTCTGTGACATGCGGTGCAGTGACATGTGGTGTATCTTCTTGTACAATTGGTCCTAAAGTTGGAACGTCCCCTCTTAACTCTTCAAGTACTAGTCTACTCTTGGGCTTATGGTTCATCACATAGTCTTCTTCTAAGAATCTGGCATTCGTGCTAACGATTACCTTCTGATCCTTAGGATTATAGAATAGACCACCCTTCGTTCCTCTAGGATAGCCTACGAACAAACATACCTCCGTACGAGATTCCAACTTATCAGTATCTCCCTTCAGCACATGTGCTGGACTACCCCAAATGCGAACATGTCTTAGACTGGGCTTGCGCCCAGTCCACAGTTCTGTTGGAGTAGAAGGGACAGACTTTGACGGAACCAAGTTAAGTATGTACGCTGCCGTTTCCAGAGCATATCCCCAGAATGAATCAGGTAAGTCTGAATAGCTCATCATTGACCTAACCATTTCCATAAGAGTCCTATTCCTTCTTTCTGCCACACCGTTCTGTTGGGGTGTACCGGGTGCAGTCAGCTGGGACTGAATCCCAACTTCTGATAGGTAGGTCCTAAACTCTCCAGAGAGGTACTCGCCACCACGATCAGATCGTAGTGTCTTGATACTTTTACCTCGATGTTTCTCCACATCAGCCTTGAACTCCTTGAATTTATCAAAGCATTCAGACTTGCGGCGCATCAGGTAAATATATCCATACCTTGAATAATCATCAATGAAGGTGACGAAATATTCAAAGCCACCTCTAGCCTGGATTGACAAAGGACCACATAAATCAGAATGAATCAGTTCTAGCACATCTTTGGCCCTATACCCCTTAGTCTTGAAAGGCCTCTTGGTCATCTTACCTTCTAAGCAAGATTCACAGGTCGGGAAGTCTTCCACCACTAATGAACCCAAGGGCCCATCAGCTATCAACCTTTGAATCCTACTAAGGTTAATATGACCAAGCCTAAGATGCCAAAGATATGTCTGATTCATCTTAGAAGGCTCCTTTCTCTTATTTAGGTTAGACGATGAGCTATTAACCTCTGTGGGAGTCCTTGGTTCTAGAGTATATAGATTGCCAATCATAGTACCCGAACAGATAATCTCTCTATTTCTTTTTATAACAACTTTGTTATTGAAAGCAACAGAATATCCATCCATAATTAACTTAGAAACTGAAATCAAATTCTTTCTAAATGTGGGTACATATAAGCAATCTCTCAGAACTAATACTTTATTTTTCTCAAAAGACAAATAAAAAACTCCCACTGAAACTGCTGTCACTTCCGTAGCATTGCCCATATAGACCACGATTTCTCCTTCAGCTAGCCGTCGGGTTTCCTGGAACCCCTGCAGAGTATTGCAGACATGGTCAGTGGCTCCCGTATCTACACACCAGGTATTGGTAGATAGCACCGCTAAACATGTTTCAACGACTAAGCACGAAGAAATACCTTTATCTTGACGACGGGGACAGTCCGCCTTCCAGTGTCCAGATTGCTTACACGTGAAGCACTTGCCTTTCGGCTTCTTCACGCTAGTCCGTTGTCCCTGCGATGTAGCTACCTTCTTGAACCCTCCTTGTTTCTTCTTCTTCTTGCCTTTCGGCATAGAAGAGGAAACCTTCTGAGTCACTAAGGCCTGCGAGTTCTGACGAAAAAGCCCCTCTGCCGACTGGAGTTCTCCCAGGAGTTCCCCTAATGTATACTTATGCTTATTCATGTTATAGTTGAGCCGGAACTGCTCAAAACTCCTAGGCAGATATTGGAGTATTATATCGACCTGGGATTCCCCGTCGATAGATCCTCCAAGAATCTCAATCTCGTTGAGGTGGGCCATCATCTTTAGGACATGATCCCTCACGGGTGTCCCTTCGACCATTGTGGTCGTCATCAGATTCTTCATCGCCAGCTGCCTAGCGGCACGACTCTGGTGCCCAAAATGCTCCTGAAGGTTCAGCATCATTTCACAAGCAGTGGGCATGGCCTGATGCTGATGTTGCAGCACATTCGACATAGATGCCAGAATGTAACACCGCGCCATCTCATTTGCCTTAACCCATTTCCTGTAATGCTCCTTCTGCCCTTCACCAGAATTGTCGCTAGGCTTATCAGGACATTTTTCGGTGAGCACAAATTTGTACTCTTCAGCCGTAAGGACTATGTCAAGGTTTCTCTTCCAGTCAATATAGTTGGGTCCAGTAAGTTTATTCTCCTTAAGTATTGTAGCTAGTGGGTTAAAAGCCATTTTGAAAATCCTGAGAATCACAACACACACTACTTTAGAAATCGAAAATAAATTGATTCCTCACAACAATAAATTTTCGAAATCAACCAACACTTCTAAACACCGAGAAATTCGCATGCCACGATGGTGTGGACGTATACGAATTTCCACATTCGTAAGAGGAGGTTTTACCCATTAATCTTATTATCTTGTCAACCTAACTTTTTGACAAGTAAGATTAATAGTTGGTCCACTTCGGCTCTGCAAAATAATAGCAGTGACTCCGATGGGGAGGATACTATTATTTGCATCTAAGTGTTCACCATTACACGACACTAAGAAAATTATCTCTGATTATGTGTCTTCCGATGGGGAAGTGCACACGCTCTTTAACTATTTTCTATAGTCTTTTCCGACCCAGTGATCTGCAGAACAAATCCATCCGATGGGGAGGAAGGCACTCAGAGCCGACACGCAGACTTGTTCGCATCACTTATCGGATTGTAATGGAAGCCATGGGACCCTTAGGGTCCCTCTCCCACTTAGTAATTTATCACGAGGAATTTTAACCAGCCTATTCACACAACAAGCACATAACCAACATATGAAAAATAGAAAAATCTAGATTTTCCAACTTTCATGGCCTTGGTCTCCAATGCGCCTCCAGTCGTGTTGTCACCTCGTCAACCCCAAGGATTTATTAATTATAATAATTTGCAAAATCATTCACACAATCATTATTTGGCCATGATAAGTTGGAATCTCGTGCCTGCAACACAAAGTTAGCCTACACACATCCACATATCATCCAGCTAAATAAAATATATGAAAATGCAAAAATTAACCAATCCTAAAACACACAAAGCCGGAAACCTCAGCTCTGATACCAATTGTTGGGTATGGCTTGGCGGGTTTCCTAAGTGAATACCTGGTCGATCCGAGAGACCTCTCTATGCTTACGGATTAAAAATTTAATCCGAATAGAGAGCCGTTTCCAATCGACCGTCTCGTGCCGTATCGAACGATTCAAATTGCAACTTAGCCAATTATCAAAATTGGCCTTGCAATTTGCTTGGCCATTCGACCGCGGAAAAGGCGACGAGTTGATCGCCGACTTTTATGTTTATGGTCGGGATCCAGTTAAATAATTATTGACTATGATTCGCAATCAAAATAATTAAATAACAAATATGAAATGACAAGGCAAATAAGTATGACACAAAATAAGAACATAAGGAGCCAGGGAAGAATATACCTTCCGTTACCTTACGATCTTCTACCGTATGACCCTCCCCTCTTGGACGTCGTGTGGGCGACGATCTACCAAGACCCGTGGTCACCAAGTCGATCCCTTCTCCTTGCGCCAACCAATCCCTAACAAAAGGGTGCCGCCGGTCGCTCCAAAGAGATCATCCAAATACAAATCCTATTTTTCCTTTCCTCCTCAAGTTGCAGTGAGCAACTTTTCTATTTTCTCTCTTTCTCAAGTTGCCGTAAGCAACTTTTCTATTTTTTTTCTCTGCCGTGGAGAAGCTCTCCTTCCCCCTCGCTCATAGCAGGTGGCAATTTATTTGCCTTAGGCACACGGGCTCACGGCAAGAAACGTGAGCAATGCAAATTAAAACGCCAAGAGGCAATTTTAATTGCCTTGGAAACCGTGCCTTGGCAAATTAATTGCCTTCGTTGGAGATTAATTGCAACGCATGAGCAATGCAACGCATGAGCAAAGAGATTAATTGCAACGCATGAGCAATGCAACGCATGAGCAATATAATTTCCATGGATCAATTAATTTCTTTCTTGATTAATTGCATCAGCAATTAATTCTCTTTAGCAGATTAATTGCTCCATGAAGAAGCCTGCGCTAGCTCAAACCGTGAGGGAGAGAGAGAGAGGAGATAAGGAGAGGAAAAATTTAGGGTTTGATCTATTGGATTAATTATCAACTTAGTTTCATACCACCATGAGGTATATATAGGGCTATGATAGGGACCATGAGGAAGAGTTGGATCTTGGCCTGCTAATGGACCCGGTCCATTAATGAGGATCCATTCCACTAAAGGGCCCTCATTGAATTACCTCACCAACTCCCATATTTACATATGGGCTCCACTTATTACAAGTCGTTCATCCCCCCGTGTTTAAGATTTCGAATGCCCGTTAATTAATTAAATTACTGACAATTTAAATTAATTAACTTCTGGATCCTTGACTAGTACCACTCGACCTTATCATCAAGCCGGATCAAATCCACCTGCAGGGTTTAGCATGATGATCCTTTCGAGCTCATCAAGGGGGCATCATCAACCCGACTCACCAGGACACGGATTCCGTCAATAATCAACGGCACATCATATTATTAATATTATCTCCCAACTTACCGGGTCTATTGATCTAACCGAATAGATCTCGCCCATTGGTAAATTAAAGAAATAATAGTTAATAATATATGCCCGTTATTATATCGGGATTAAGGGATCGTACTCCATAATAAAGTCTGAGGTCCTATCCAATTATCGAGTCAGTACAAATTAGATAGCCTCCTGTTTTGGTCCTGCTCAATGTACTCAAAGCACACTAGTGTAATCCTATGGTCAAGACCAACCACACCTAATTACACTACAACCATTCCGATGGGTTGTCCAATTCCATCTCGGTTGTGAGCCTCTATTTATACTAAGCAAGGAACTGATAACATGATCTTCCGTGTGACACCACACACCATGTTATCTACAATGCAACGTAATTGGACTTCATGCATGTACTAATATAAACAGGCACCTAGTGTAGTTGTGATTCTCTTTTCAAAATAAAGATGTTCATATATAAAAAAGAAGCATGTCTTTCAGTATACACATCTATCAGTTTGACATGAAGCAAATGTCTTATTCTTGTATTTCTAAGTCTAGTAAAGAAAATGTTGGACACGAAGAATATTTTGATGTGAATTGGACACAATTTGTCATTTGCAGTGAGATTAGTCAAGCTCAAGATAGGCTAACTGATCTTCTTCAGAACATTTACAAAGACTCCTCCCAATATAGAGAGATCTTGAGGATGATCATGTCTTGTATTGGTCGGGGCGGTGATGGTGATTTTGGCCAACGCATCCGGGATGAAATATTAGTTATCCAGGTATAGTTACCTAAATCTAACTCATAGTTTCTCTTCATACTTTATTACATTAATTACATGTCATTATTTTCATTCTAGAGAAACAATGACTGTGCAGGAGGAATGGTGGAGGAATGACATCAGAAGCTACATAACAACACTAGCCCCGATGATGTAGTGATATGTCAGGTGCTGGTTAATGATAATTCCTAAACTTAGATTGTTTTACAGGAAGAGGAAGCTGATGCCTCTATTTTCCAGGCACTTATTGATTATATTAAAAGTGATCTTGATATCAGTGTTTACTGGGGCACTTTGAATAAAAATGGAATAACTAAGGAACGGTTACTGAGCTATGACCATGCTATTCATTCTGAACCAAGTTTCAAGGCTAACCAGAAGGAGGGTCTTTTACGTGATCTTCGAAACTATATGAGGACTCTGAAGGTACATTCTGTTCTGCTTTAAGTACCAACAAGATATGATTTTGCAAGAGGTTTGTAGGTTTTTTGATTTGATTGATCTGAATCTTCATAGTGAATATATAGTCTAATGCCCAAAGACGACAATTATCTATTACATGAACAATTTTTAAAGAAGATTAACTTTATATTGTATGTTCTTGATTAATAATGTTCAGTTTAACTTTACATATAAGCATTGATATATTTTACTATTGTATGTTTTTCTTTTGTACATTTATTAAATTTTATCTAATATTTGTTATAACCTTGTATAATTATTAAGATAATCTTTATGATTTTCATAGATCAAAATAGTTGAAAACATGATTTCTTCAAATGACTCTACTGCTTCCCTATTTCATATAGATACAGAAGGTAGAAACGCTCTCAATGTTCAATGGTATGTTAAAGACATAATTGGTACTGGTGCTCTTGGTTTGTTCCTTGAGGTACATGAACAATTCTTGTTTCCTTCATTCTTTGCAGTTGATTTGGTTCTCAACTTCAGAATGATCTTTGTTTCTACTTTTTTGCATTTGCATGATTTCCAGGATCAAGTTTGGCCAAAGAAGTGTGGTACAATCTAAACTCCCATGCTTTGCTCTAGCTTAGTTTCTCCTCCTTCACAGTTTGAGAAGGTGAATTTATTCTTTCAGACTCTGATAGTATTATTTTTCAGACTCCGATAGTATTGCTCTAGCTTTGCTTGACCCGGAGTCTTTCAGTCTCATATTTATTTGTTTCTTTTCATCAAGCTAAATTGAAAGCCTTGTCATGCTTGAATTTGAAAGAAATCCATAAGGAGAGTATAAAACCTAGAATGTAGCAAATTATAACAATTACTCTGTAGTTTCAATTATCTAGTGCATGTGCACATCCAACTCGGTTTGAAGTATCAATAATTTGTTGCCTGACATGTTTTCTAATTATCCTTCATCTTATAGCGTCTTCAATCTTCGGTTGAAAGATACACTTGTATTTAACACTTTTTTACTATTAATTATCATGTTTATTGGTTCAAGATAGTGACACTAATATTTAAGCAATTTCCCTTGTTAGTTTGAGTTGAAAACAGCACCAGCTGATTTTCGGTTTCCCACCACAAATCAAACCAAACACTGTTTCGATTTTCGGTTTCCCACCACAAATCAAACCAAACACTGTTTCACTCGCTATATTGAGTTTCACAAGTATGTTTTACTAAATCAAATTGTCCATAAGTATACTTTAACACGTCCCCATCAAACTTTGACTCTTTTTTGATTGATGTTGCACATGTAGGTGTGTGGCTGCTAAAGGTGAAGACTCTGGTGATTGCCAAAAGTTTGCCAAATACTATCGATCTCTCTGTCCAGCAGAATGGGTAACTTACCATACTTCTTGTTTTTTCTTATATTGCTACACCTCATCTATGTATACTATTTCAACACTCGTTATGATCTATACACATATCCAATTTATCATTGGTGCCCTTTTTTCTTCTGACTTACTTGATTACAAATTTTACCAGGTTATTTAAGTTACGGCCATTGTCAACTAATGCATTTCCTGCAGAATATTTTTTAAAAATATTTTGTATGTTTTATGGTTCTAGAAGTTTCTTCCTATCACAGCACGTCTTCTCCTTGTTTTCTTAATCAGATTGGGAAATGGAATGAGCAAAGAGATAATGGCACATTTCCAGGTCCTCTCTAATCGGCACAAGCACGACAAAACTCAATTGTTGTTTTCCTTTGAAGGAATTGAAGTGATGTTCTAAATTTAATAATTTCCCATCTGATTTTAATTATCGATGCAAAATCATATCTATTTTGATGCTCTTAGTTCTTTGTATTATTAATAAGTGGATGAACAGATATCCTTTTAATGTTGTGGACTAAAACCTGCAGAAACTTGATATTTAGTTGCTTTCTTGCATCTCTACTTGAATTTGCAGCCTAGCCTTTCAAGTGTTCTCATTTAAGGAGGATAAACTGATCACCACTACAGATCACTGAACTCATCACTAGGAATTAAACTTTTCAACAAGCTGCATTTACTACTAGATACGATTCAACTCAAATATCATATTACTCGAAATAGTAGTGGACAGACTGAATTTGGCATGACTAATTGTATGATCGTATGAAATTAACATAAATATAAAAACATTCATCCAATAGAAATTCCTTCAATACATTTTTTTTCAATATATTTTGGAGCTTCAGCAGTTCTGCCTAACATCCCTGATTGGATGCAATTCTTCAATATATTTTTTTATTTGCCTAAACAGACACAGTTTGTGATTCATAATATGATTCTGAATCACAAACAATCAATCAAGAACATGTGTCAGATATTTAATATGGTCGTCTGAGTATTTTCCTTGAAAAGTGGTTGCAAGGCTGTAAATGTCTAGATAAGCTAAGCTAGCAGTTTCCTTATAATTGCAAGTGCTGATACATGCATATCTTTTTTGTTTGTTTGTTTGTTATTTTTGTTGTTTGTTGATACATATCTTCATGGATCATTTTTTATTGGACATATGCATTTAATAGAATAACTAATTAGAGTGTTTGTTCTCTTTTTTTCAGCTGCAGGGACTTGTTCGTGATCATGTTCGAAGACCATTAATCTGACCTTCCAAGCTATAATTTTTGTGATTTGAACTTCATTAAAGTTTAGTTGGGTCAGAATTATATATAATTTGAACTCTTGTAATTTGGGTCAGAAGATACATTAGTGGTTTCGTCTGTAGAAAGGTTTTTGGACAGAAGATACTTTTGTGGTTTTGTTTGTAGAAAGGTTGTGGTGGATCTTTATTGTAAATATGCTGATGATGTTTGATATATATAGTTTTTGTTTCGAGGTTAAATTATTACCTTTTAATTGAAAATATAATGAAAATATCTTTATTGTCAAATTGGTATGAAACTGTTGTGGAACAGTACAAACGCACAACAAGTTTTTTTAAAGCTAAACTGTTGTTGTAGATAAACGGTGGCATACGCAATACAGTGATAAAACTGTTGTCGAATATAATAAAAGACAATGGTGAATATGGCATACGACAACGGTGATAAACTGTTGTTATTGATATACGACAACGGTTATAAAAACTGTTGTCGAATATAATAAAAGACAACGGTGAATATGACATACGACAACGGTGATGAACTGTTGTTATTGATATACGACAACGGTTATAAAACTGTTGTCGAATATAATAAAAGACAACAGTGAAACACTGTTGTGAAAATGTTGTCGAATGTGATATACGACAACAGTGGAAAACTGTTGTCAAACTGTTGTCGTAGACCAAAACGACAACAGTGATTCACTGTTGTCGTAGACCCCCCCTTTAACAACATGGCCTTTAACAACAGTGGTATTTGGCCTACGACAACAGTGATTCATTGTTGTTAAATGCATTTTTTCTAGTAGTGTAGAGGGGGGTGAATAGAACTTGTTCGTTGACGTCTCTACAAGATTGTTAGCGCAGCGGAAATAATAATATGCAAAGAACAATAAAGACAATGCTAACAATCAGAATTTACTTGGTATCCACCCAAACGGGTGACTAATTCAAGGATCCATGCACGTACACCACCTCCACTATGAAAAATCTCCTTCAGGTGGAGAAACCTTTACAGCGGTGTTGTCTTCCTCATTATAGAATATAGTGATTGAAGAGAGAGGAAGATGAGAAGACTTTTTGCACGAGTAGCACTTCGTTACAGTACGGAACCGTACAGTTCACGTGCAAAAAGGTCCTCCTTTTATAAGAGAATAGGACAAACTCGCAGTCTGTCCAGCCCTGCACCAGTTGACTGCCCCTGGGGCAGTCGACTAGCCTAGCATTAATTGCTAACCAACGGCTAGTTTTCGGGGTACACCAGTCGACTGCCTCTGGGCCAGTCGACTGGTAGAAGGCTGAAAACCTTCTGTGAGTTTTGACAGTCGACTGCCCTCTGGCCAGTCGGCTACCCACTCTTTTCCAGCCATTCTTCACATACACCTTCACGTGTGCCTTCAGGTTCACTCCATTGGCTCGCCCCTTGAAGTCATCTTCCTCTGGCTCTCGTCCCTCGGATGCGCACACAAGCCTTCCCTTGGCTTGCCTTCATGCCACCCTTCACGTGTGCCCTTTAAGTCCACTTCGCGGCTTGCCCTTGGAGTCCTCCTCCCTCGACTCTCATCTCTCGGATATGTTCACCATGTGTGATTCTCCAAGTCCTGCAAACTCAATCACACACATCAAATACAACATAACACTCTAACCTTAAACATATTCACACACACACACATCAAAACCATGATCTTCCAATCATTTTAGGGCTGATTGCCTCAACAATCTCCCCCTTTTTGATGTGTGGTAATATGTTTAAGTTTAGAGATAAATAACAGCCAACAATAATAGTATCAATAGATAGCAATTGAAAAACATAAGACATAGCAAACCTAAGAGGTAACCTCCTCCTTAATCCATGTCTTCTCCCATTTTCAATTTCTACTCATGATCCAAGTTAAGTTTCCCCTTAACACTAAACAACATTAAAAATGCAAGACATATCAAAACCTAAGAGGTAACCTCCCCCTTAATCCATGTCTTCTCCCATTTTTATTCATCCAAGGTCTAAGTTAGACAAAATACTTTAAACCATCCATTTCAAGACAAAATTCTAACTTAAACCACCCATTCTCCCCCTTTGACACCATCAAAATGATTGCCTCAAGCAACCCAACCCTATGCCATCAAATGAGAGAAAGCTGGATTTCTGAAAAAAATTCAGAATCTGAAAGTGGTCGTGTTAGTCGACTGCCTAGAGGGCTGTCGACTGATACGCTTTCAGTCAGATTTTTCAGCTTTTCTGCCGAATTTCAGAAACCCTCTAAAAATTCCAAAAATTATAAAAATTTGTAGATATGTTTGAAATAATATACTTTATCAAGGAAAAATATCAGTCCATATAAAATTTCAAACATGCTTATCTTTTGATAAAAACTCAAAATCCTTGAAAACCACTAAGTTTTGTATCAAAATTACAACCTAATTTTGAAATCATATAGCTTTTAAAAGTATGGTAAGGCATATAAAACATAAAATGATTTTCAAAGGTTTAAAATGTCCAACTATGATCTTTAGGCAAAGTGTCCATTGATTAAACACTTGCCTTCCCCACAGTTGGTATAGTTTGTTGGATCGAGAATAACGATAGAGGGGGACGTTTGGATTTGTAAAAGATAATTGGCAACGGAAATAAATAAAGTAAAACACACGCGAACACCATGATTTTACTTGGTTCGGAGTCACAGTCGGCTCCTACTCCAAGGCCCACGGTCGTTGACCGTTTACTGCGGGCAATTCTATATGTGCGCAAAAATAGTTTACAAATTGTATTACAAGAATAGTACAGTAAACTTAAAAGCAGCTCTTCGTTACCGACGTCCGGTGTATATTATATTTTTGGAGAAGAGGGACGTTGTCGCCGCTTGTATCTCGAGTTGGGAGATTTTCGGAGCAGAGCGTGGGAGTAGAAGAGCGTGAATGCGTTGGAAGAATTGTTGTTTCAAGCCTTGGGGTCGAGGGGGCTTTTTATAGCCTCCCGGGGCGCCCTGAACGTTGGGGGCGCCCCCCCCCCCACGTGTCACCCGATCTGAGCAACTCTCGGTCAGCCCTTATCCCACTCGAATAGGGCTGAGGATTGACTGTGGGGGTGCCCGAGACGCTGGGGGCGCCCTGGTTGACCTTTTCAGCGGGCTTCTCGGCTGGATGAAGTTTATCCTCTTCGTTGGCATGAGTGCGGGGCGCCCTGGGCACTGGGGGCGCCTGGGAGCACGGGGGCACCCGGGAGCATGGGGGTGACCCGCCCAGTAAGCTTCCGAAGCACTTCTTTGCTTCACTTGTTTGCCTTGACCTTGGGGGCGCCCAGGACACTAGGGGCGCCCGGGACACTGGGGGCGCCCTGCTTAGCTGCTACCTCTCTCTTTTGAGGCGTTCTGAGCTGCAGACACACGTTCCTTCGGTCCTGCATCCAGGGTTAGTCCAAAACAATATGAAGCAATAGAGTATTAGGTTTATACAACCTTAGCTGTCTTGGTTCTGACTTTGGGTCTCCTAAATGAAGCCCTAGGTTGAACCGACGCCTACTGTTCCCTCGACGGGGAACGCGTCCTCACCTACTCCTCTCAGGAGAATTTACCTGTTGCCAACCGGCTCCTCCGGTTGGACTTTTGCCTAGCGTTCCTTCGCTAGGTCTTGGATACCAAGCTGTCCTTCGCCCGGTGCCTAGCAGTCCTTTGCTAGGTCTTCGTATCCTAGCAGCCCTTCACTAGGTGCCTAGCAGTCCTTCGCTAGGTCTTAGATACCAAGCTGTCCTTCGCCCGGTGCCTAGCAGTCCTTCGCTAGGACTTCGTATCCTAGCAGCCCTTCGCTAGGTGTCCAACTGTGCTTCGTCGGGACTTAGGGTTTCAGTGCCTAGCTTTCCTTCGCTAGGTGCCTAGAATTCCTTTGCTAGGACTTCAATCTGCACACTCAAGCAGCATGTTAGATAACAAATAAGACTTAACTTTTGAACCCTTTGCCATTTATCAAAACACAGGTTCGACTTGGGTGCTGTCTGCACCAACAATCTCCCCCTTTTTGATTTATGGCAACCCGGTTCAAAAAGTTAAGTTAATCAGCGTAGATGATAAACTAGTTTAGTTCCTTCCCCCTGGAAGGAATCTCCCCCTAGGTTTTTCAAAGTTTTGTGGGGTTTGAAAAATTTCTAAGTCAACATGATGGAGTTAATTTTTCAAAACTTAGAAGATTTTTCAAAAGTAAATTTTCCAAAAAAAAATTTTTATACTTAGAAATTTTTAGAAAAATAACTTAGTGAAAAAAAATTCTAAAACATCTCTTTTGAGTTTTTGAATGTACTTTTAAAAGTTTTCAATCTCTTTAGTACTTCTAAACTTTTCTAGGGAAGTTTAGAAATAGGTACTTAGTGATAGCTTAAGTTTAAGTACTTAGAAAATGCTTCATTTTGAAAATAATTTAGACTAAGTACTTTTTTCAAACAGTTTAAGAAAAAAACAGGTTAAGTACTTTGACGGAGAAAAATAGAGTAAGTATGAGTAAGTACTTTTTGAAGAAAGGAAAAAAAATTGAAAAAAAAATTAAAGCTTAAAAAATTTCCTTTCCTTTCCTGTCTCTCCCCCTTTGCCATATATCAAAAAAACAATATAGCAAAATAACAAGAATAATGTGCATATACCAGAATAATGTGCTGTACTGAACCAATGCAAGATAAACTGAATCAAACTATTTAAGTTTTCTCTATAGGGACCTGTCTAACCCAATTAGCTACTTACTACCTATTATAAACAGTAGTTTTCGCTAGGATTAGTCGAGTTAAGTGTTCTGTTCAAGTTAGATTGTCTAAGCTTGACACTTAACTTGATTACTGTATTTAGTTGTATTTAGTGCCCCAATTACTACAGATGCACTGACTTAAAGCATCTTGAATTAAGGCAAAGACCTAAGCATCTCAACCCTTTCTACGTTATCAATCAAAAGTACCTTAAGGTGCTTGTGAGATGCTGGCTTCTAAATCTATAGGTGCATACAGTTCTAGGGTTAGGGCCTAGGCTAAGTCCATTTGCGAAAAAGTCCTAGTTTTGAAAGGGGTAGTTTTTGAAAATAAAACTAAGTCGGAAATCAGAAAAAAATTTCAAACTAATTAACAGCTGATTTTGAAATTAAGTAAAGTAGTTATTATTTTAGAACCTGATTTTAAAACTCAAGTAAAGCAGTAAGAGAACCAAAAGTAGAGTTATCCTATTCTACTAAGCATAGTCAAAACAACAACTAGTCAAATCCATAAGTCATCTAGTATAATAGAGAACCAGCACAGTCACACAAGTCAAACATCAGTCAACCCTACTGAGTAGGGTAAGTCATACAATCACTAGTACAATGCTAATCAACTCTAAGAGGAGGGACCCAGATGATCAGAAGAGCCTGGCTGCCAGGATCGAAATAGCGCCATCATCTCGTGATATCGTGCGTCGTTGGTCTCCCTATCAGCTCTGAGGGCATTCATGTACTCATTGTAATAGCCCTGATTTATTTCCATTTCTTTAGCATGATTTGCCTCTACTTCCTCCCGGAGGCTCTGGACCTGTGTCTCAAGTCGGGTCACTCACTCGTAGAGTGTCGGTGGTGGGGGCTCGTCTATGTGCTCACGAACCTCTACTACCCAATCTGCGACATCGACTTCAACCTCCTCGTCTGAGTCGATCTGGGTACTACTCTCTGACGTCTCCAGGACAAAACCCCGGTAGCCGAGACCTCTATACCGGTTAGGGAAAAGTTCCTAAATCCTATCTCGTCGAAATTGGTCATCGCGGTCATTTCACCTACGGTAATGTTACGACCGTGGTGATGTAGGATAGAGGTGATGATGTGGCAGAAGGGGGTGCGTACCTGACCCTGAGTGGCGACACTGGAAGCATGTAGGATGGCGTGGAACATGTGAAGGACAATGTCAATGTCTAGGTGGTGGATCAACGCATACAATAAAAAGGTGTGAAAAGGTCGCATAGTCGCGACGTCCAGGGTGGATAAAGGTAGGAGGCAGCGGACCACAACTCTATACAGGGCGTAATCCTGGACCTGAAGGTCAACGAACTGAAATCGTCTAACTACGGGATTTCTAGCATCCCTATAGAAGTAGGAGTGGAGAGTGTCTTGGGTAATGTGTGAGTAGGGGGCATCAAATGGAGGATCCCTAGGAGGATAGCAACAAAAGGTGGACTGAGAGAATCGTAGTCCAAGGAACCGGTTAAGTAAGGAGGGTGTGATGGATAGAGGCATCCCTTGGACTGTGGTGACAAAGCTAAGCTGATCTTGTCTGACTAGATTATTATAGAATTCTGCACATAAGGTTGTGTTAATAGAATGAGTGCAGAATACTAGGTTATCGAGTTGGTAAAAGTTTATAATATTCATTGCCAATAGACATGATTGGGTGAAGAATTGTCTATTGAGATAACTAGTTTTTATGGGCTTATAGGTTGTTTGAGCAAACTTGTTACAAAGTTCTAGAGTTGGGAACCTAGGATCGGGACTAGGTTCGGTATTGGGGTTTGCCTGGTTTGCTCGGCGTTTTCTAAAGAATTGCATTAAAGAAAGTATGAAGGAATTGCATTAAAGAAAGTTGAAATTAACTTAAATGCAAATAAAATTATACCGGGTGGCAGCTCGGGGAGGCATTGTCGAGGATGAGAGCTTGAGAGAGTTGTAAGGTCTCTTGGAAGGAAGGAAGTTGAGGAAGAGAGGAGTTTTTGTTGGTACAGGAAGCACCATATCGAACCTTGTTTTGATATTGGCAAAGGATTCAAAGTTAAGTTTATTTGTGATCTAATAAAGTTACTTGAGTGTGCAGAAAAAAAGTCCTAGCGAAGGGCTGCTAGGCACCTGGCGAAGGGCTGCCAGGAAACAAAGTCCTAGCGAAGGACTGCTAGGCACCTGGCGAAGGAATGCTAGGATACAAAGCCCTAGCGAAGGACTGCTAGGCACCTGGCGAAGGGCTGCCAGGAAACAAAGTCCTAGCGAAGGGCTGCTAGGCACCTGGCGAAGGAATGCCAGGATACAAAGCCCTAGCGAAGGACTGCTAGGCACCTGGCGAAGGAATGCCAGGATACAAAGCCCTAGCGAAGGACTGCTAGGCACCTGGCGAAGGAATGCCAGGGTACAAAGACCTAGCGAAGGACTGCTAGGCACCAGGCGAAGAGCAGCTTGGTACTGAAGACCTGGCGAAGGACATGTAGGCACCTGGCAATGGACTGCTGGGCAAAAGTGCAACTAGAGGAGCCGGTTGGCATCAGGTAAATTCTCCCGAGATGAGTAGGTGAGGACGCGTTCCCCGTCGAGGGAACAGTAGGCGTCGGTTCGACCTAGAGCTCCATTTGTGTAACGACCCGAAAAATTCTCTTAATATTTTCTTAAAATATTGAGCATGTTTAGATAATTTTCCGAGGGATCTAGAAATATTAATACGAAATGTGGCCTAGAAATCCATATTTTCTCATTTAAATTGAGAAAAACTAAGTACTAATCAGTCTTATATGGGCTTTCTAGTACCACGATTATAGGTGGATTTTAGGAAAAAAAAATTAGTATAAATATAAATATGATTTAATTAGGCCTATTAGCACGATTATGGGTAAATCTTAGTCTAATATTCCTATTTAAATCGAGAAATTAGGTACTAATGAGCTTTAAATGGGCCCAAAAATGGGTATTAATTAGGTAAAATTAATATAAATATAAAAGGATTTTATTTAGGAATATTAGCATAATTATGGGTGATTTTAGGGGGGATTTTCGGAATTTAGGAACAATACAATAATAAGATAAATGAAATAAAAATAAAAATAAAAAAATAAAGGTGCATGAGCCAAGGATTGAACCTTGGACCTCTTGTACAACCATGTAGGCTCTAACCAACTCATCTAGCAAGGGAATGTTATGAGGAAATGAAGTGGATATTGGTTAAGGCTTAGAAGAAGATGAAGGGTCATGGAGAGACTCTTCATTTACCTCCTTAATGGGTGATAAATAGGGGGGTTTGGGAGTTACCTTTCCTTCCCATTACTTTGCAATTCTTCCTCCTCCTTCCCTCATCCTAGCCGAACACCTTCAAGGGAGCTCTCCCTTGGAAAAACTTCCACCAAGGTCTCATCTCCAAGATCTAAGGGGTCTTCCAAGGATACAAGGACAAGGGTGTTCAAGGGTCCAAAGATCTTACCATTTTCTTCTCTTCCAAGGTTCGAAAAATCAAGAAACCCAAGGTCAGACTCCCTCACCTATGGTATAATACTTCCTTAATATTTCCATGATTTTTAGCATGATATATTGGTTAGTTTTTGGATTTGATGTTGAAAGGAAGAAAAACCAAGAACCTTAAGTTTAAGGGTTTCGGCCACCAAGATTTAAAGGTCTATAATTATGATAAAAATCATGATAATGTTTTTTAATGTTCCCTTATGATGTTTAGAGGTTAAGTATAATTTTTGGGAATTTTTGGAGTACCCTAGGACACCCTAGGGTTTCGGCCAACATGAAAGAAACAAAACTAAGAACCCTAAGTTTAAGGGTTTCGGCCACCATGATTTAAAGGTCTATAATTATGCCAAAAATCTTGATAATGTTATTTAATGTTCCCTTATGATGTGTAGAGATTAAGTATAATTTTTGGGAATTTTTGGATTACCCTAGAGACCCTACAAGTTTCGGCCAACCTCAAGGACCCAAAGGTTAGGGTTGAGTCCTAAACTTCAAGTATATATTTTTATGTGTTGTCATGATATAAGGGTGATGGAGGGTGATTATGTGAATTTTCACATGGCCTAGAGACTCTATAAGTTTCGTCCAAGAAGGGTTAATAGGGTAAAAGTTATGATTTATTTCAAGTAAGGGCTCCAATGGCTCTATGGTAAAATGGGATTAGTGTTTAATGATTGATTGGGGATTTTAATGGAATTTTTCCATACCCCCATGGCCTTATAAGTTTTGGCCAGCCCTAGGAAAGTGGCCTAAAGCTTAGGGTTAACCCTAATCATGAGCCCCAAGGACTTCCTATGGTCTTATAAATAATGTATGGTAGTTCCTTTACCTTATGCTATATTACATGTTTATGGAAGTGATGGAACTCCACCTTAGAAGTTTCGGCCAAGCCTTGGATCTAGGGTTTGGGGGTGGAGTTAGGGTTCAAAGAATGATGGTTCATGTTCACCATAAAGTATTTATATGTATAGGATCAAGAATGTGGTAGGAATCATGTTAACCATAACCCTAAGGTTTAAGCACCATGCTTTATGGTTAATGTTTAGGTTATGACTGGATGCCATGATAAGTATGATAGGTTTATGATCATGATATGAATGATGCCGTGATAAGTATGATAGGTTTATGTTCATGATATGAATGATGAAGTATGATAGGGGTATGTTCATGATAAGAATGATGCTATGATAGGTATGTTATGTTAGGTTCATAATAAGAACGATGCCATGATAAGTATGTTATGTTTATGTTCATGATAAGAATGATGCATGCCATGTTGTATGAATAAAGATGTATGTCATGCTTATGAAAGAAGATGCATACTATGTTTATGAATGAAGATAATGCTCAGGCCTTACAGGCATCATGATGTTATGCAATAAGAATGAACAATGAAAGGACGAGCATGTGTTAAGTCATGCTTTATGTAACATGGTTATGCTATGAATGTCTTATGAATGATGAAACATGAAAAGTATTTTACTTTATGTATGGGCTTGTACCAGACCGATGTATGGGTCCAAGGGATGGGCACCTTAAGAACGCCCCGGTTTTGGACTACCGAAGCTGTCCACGGTTCTGGCACTACCGGAGCTATGCAACAGGGTTGGGCACCTTAAGAACGCCTCGGTTCGGGGACTACCGACTATGCTGTCCTTACCCTAGTAGGTCGGGGCTCGCGACCTCGGACTTGCTAAGGATGCGCGCTATGATGTATGTATGTGGTACAAGCCGGGGACCCCAAATGATGTTATGATGATTATGTTTAAGCATTTAAAAGTATGTTTTTAAAAAGTTAAGCATCCTTATGTATATGCATTCCACTCATGCATCCATTCATGTTATGCATTATGCTATGTGATAAGATTTTATACTTACGTTCATGTTAAGAAGTATGCCTGAGAATGAATGAACTATGCCATGATTATGTTAAGAAGATGTTCATATGATATGATAGGTATTATGCCATGTATTATGTCATGCATAGAATGTTCACTATGTTTATGTTTATGCTATGTATGATGCCATGCTTAGAATGTTCACTATGTTTATGTTTATGCTATGTATGATGTCATGCTTAGAATGTTTACTATGTTTATGTTTATGCCATGTATCATGCAATGTTTAGAATGTTTACTATGTTTATGTTAATGTCATGCTATGTATACGATAAGTGATGTAAGATGTTATGTTCTAAGTAGAGCACCAAGTATGTTAATGTTTCATGTGCTCATTATGAGATGATGAATGATGAATGGTTTTTGTGAGTAGGAAAGAGTCTTACTAAGCCTGTGTGCTTACAGTCTTATTTCCTTATACCACAGATCATTCAAGGGGACAATGATGGAAGCAGCAGGAGGGCGAGAACGCATGTGTGTAGTAGTGACTTGGCCCAGGAACCCATATGTTTATTGTTTATGCTAGAACTTCACCTCGATTACTTATATATTGAATAATGACTTCTGGAACCTTATGATATGATGTTATGTATGACATGATATGATGCTTAAGTTCAAAGTTAATATGCTAAGGTTCCCATGTTATTAAGTTAGGAATGGTGATAGGGCATGTATAAGTTAAAGTTATTCCGCTGCCTTATGATGTTTACATGCCCTAAGCATGTTAACGTAACGCCGCTTATGAGAAAAAAAAAGCGGGCGTTACAGGTTGGTATCAGAGCAGTAACCATCTCACTACACACACATCAGGCCCTCTTCCTGCCGCTTCCAAGTAAGTACCTCTTTACATATCTTATGGTAAGATGTTTTATGATTTAGGATATCGATGGTTATGATGAAAGGTACCTTAAGATATGTAACGATGAACGATATTTTATCTTCTTTTAGGAATTAGATGCTTAGAATAATATAGGGGTAGAAAAGGACTGATAATGATCATACTTGTCTTTGGTGAAGAAAAACATGGTTAGAAGACAGAGTAACCGACTTAACGAGGCAGCCCCACCGCCTGATCTGGTGCAATTGGTAAACCAACTTCAGCGCCAAGTCACCGAGCAGCAGCAGACTATTAACACCTTGATGAACCAACAGGAAAATTCTACTACTCCACCAGTGAACCAGACTGCTATACCTGTGGCACCTACGGTTACGCACACTCCTCTGTCGGGCTCGACCACTGTGGCACGACAGGAGGCTTATCTGATCCAATGGTTAAGGCTGAAACCGGAAAATTTTTCCTGTGCTGGCGAACCTTGGGACGCCCAGGCATGGTTCAAGACGATGGAAAGTACCCTGGAGCTGTTGGACTGGCCTGAGCATGAGAAGATCAAGTGTGCGTCATTCTGCCTGACTGGGGATGCCAGAATGTGGTGGGAAAGGGTCAAGGCCAAGAGACCGGTGGACCAGATGGCGTGGTCCGATTTCGAATTAGAGTTCTTTGAAGAATTCTTAAACCTGCGAGTCACGAACAAACACTACGATGAATTCACGGAATTCCGGCAGGGCGATCTCTCGGTTAATGAGGCCGTGAAGAAATTTAATCGACTGGCTCGGCTGTGCCCTGAGTTGGTCCGTACTGAGAAAGAGAGGGTCCGACTTATGCTAAGAATGTTGCGGCCTGAAATAGCTCTGAATGTGGCTGGTGGAGTTAACAGGCCCCAAACCGCCGAGGAACTGTTTAGTAGTGCCCTACTCACTGAGCACTACCTGAACAATATCACTCAGCAACGGAAGGCGATGAATGAAAGTAAGAGTCAAGTTCATACCGGAATCCTCGATTCTTTCTCTCATTATCCCTAATGTTCTTT
Source organism: Boesenbergia rotunda (assembly GCA_024364735.1). NCBI lineage: Eukaryota > Viridiplantae > Streptophyta > Magnoliopsida > Zingiberales > Zingiberaceae > Boesenbergia > Boesenbergia rotunda. Next base: position 284,279 of record JAGFNQ010003963.1, on the reverse strand, counting down.
CCGTTAATAATTGCTTAGGAGGACAGAGGTCCCAGAGCAACCACGCTAGCGGGAAGGGGGATCAGGGTGGTAAAAGGAAGTCATGGAACAACTCTCCAGGGGGACCAGCGAATAAACAGACCAAGTTTTCATCGTGCACGACATGCGGGAAGAATCACTCCGGAGAATGCCGCAAGGGCACGAACTGGTGTTTCACCTGTGGTGTGGAGGGACATATGGTGGCTCACTATCCTACAAAGAACCAGGCCCCTCCCCAACCACTGGCTCAGTACCAGGGTGCACCGGCGAAATTGCACTATATGCCAGCTGAGCTGGAAGGAACCCCGATGTTTGAGGCCTCTCCAACAGTGACGAATGCCAGGGTTTTCTCGGTTACCAAGGAGGACACTGCGGAAGCTTCTACGGTTGTCACAGGTCAGATACTTATTTTCAGTCAGTATGCTACCGCATTATTTGATACTGGGGCAACGCACTCGTTTATTTCTGTGCCATATACCAAGAAGATAGATAGGCATCCGCAAGAGTTGGATGGCAGGTTCTTAACGACCCTACCTTCAGGAGAGATAATGACATCTACTCAGGTACTGCGTGCGGTGCCGGTCAGAATTTCAGGAAGGGAACTTTACTACGATCTGATAGTACTTGACATGCATGATTATGATGTTATAATGGGAATGGACTTCCTGGGTAAATACAATGCTTCTATTGAGTGCCGTAAGCGAAAGGTGGTCTTTCGACCTGAGGGAAGTTCTAAGTTCGAATTTATCGGGGAGTCAAGGAAAAGAACCGGGAAATATTTATCAGCTCTCCAAGCTCAGAAGATGTTAGACAAAGGATGTACTGGATTTCTAGCATATGTGGTGGATGCCAGTCAAGGGAAGGATCGGAAGCTGGAAGATGTCCGGGTGGTATGTGATTACCCAGAGGTTTTCCCAGATGAGTTACCAGGATTACCTCCTGATAGAGAAGTGGAATTTGAGATCGAATTAATTCCTGGTACTAACCCGATCTTCAAGGCACCTTACCGTATGGCGCCGGTTGAGTTGAAGGAACTTCAGGAACAGCTACAGGAGTTGCTAGATAAGGGATTTATTCGCCCTAGTCATTCCCCGTGGGGAGCTCCAGTATTGTTTGTGAAGAAGAAAGACGGATCTATGCGTATGTGCATAGATTATCGAGCGCTGAACAACGTAACCATTAAGAACAGGTATCCCCTTCCGAGGATAGATGACCTGTTTGACCAATTAAAGGGAGCCACTGTTTTCTCAAAATTGATTTGAGGTCTGGGTACATCAAGTTTAGAGTAAAACAAGAGGATGTTCCAAAGACGGCTTTCCGAACAAGGTACGGGCATTTTGAGTTTGTTGTTATGCCTTTCGGCGTGACGAATGCCCCTGCTATGTTTATGGACCTGATGAATCGGGTGTTCTCGTCGTTCCTCGACAAATTTGTGATCGTCTTCATCGATGATATTCTTATTTATTCGAGGACCCAAGAAGAGCACACTGAACATCTGAAGAAAGTATTAGAGATTCTTCGGGAAAAGCAATTGTATGCAAATTTTCCAAATGTGAGTTCTGGCTTGACCAAGTGGGCTTTTTGGGCCATATTATCTCTAAAGACGGAGTTATGGTGGATCCAATGAAGGTTGAAGCGGTGAATAACTGGGAGCCGGCCGAAGAACGCCAGTGAGATCAGAAGTTTTCTGGGGTTGGCAGGCTATTATAGAAAATTTGTGGAGGATTTCTCGAGGATCGCAGCCCCTTTAACGGCTCTCACCCGGAAGGATAAGAAGTACGAAATGGACGGAAGACTGTGAAAAAGAGTTTCTTGGAACTAAAAAGGAGACTCACCAGTGCACCAATCCTTACCCTTCCAGAATGTAATCAGAGCTTTGACATGTATAGTGATGCCTCCAAATTAGGACTTGGAGCTGTACTTATGCAGAATGGAAAAGTTATTGCCTATGCCTCTAGACAACTCAAGGAATATGAACAGAATTACCCCACTCATGATCTGGAACTGGCCGCGGTGGTCTTCGCTCTTAAGATATGGAGGCATTATCTGTACGGAGCGCAGTGTCGAATTTATACAGACCACCAGAGTCTGCGATATTTCTTCACTCAGAAGGACCTGAATATGAGACAACGCCGATGGCTTGAGTTGGTAAAGGACTATGACTGCGAGATCTTCTATCATCCAGGGAAGGCGAACAAGGTGGCGATGCACTCAGCCGAAGTCAAGTGCCACTTTGATGTCCATATCTAAATTACCCCGACCACTTGGAAGAGAAATTATGAATTTTGGGGTCGAGGTCATCTCCGGGCGACTTTCCACCATGACAATATCGCCCGCGCTATGTGAGGACATATTGGAAAAACAAAATGGTGATCTGGGTCTCCAGAAAATAAAACAGGAGATCGTAGAAGGAAAAGGCGACGGTTTTCATATCGCCAAAGGGGGGGTACTATACCTTAGGGATCGTCTATGCATCCCTAATGATCCGGAGCTTCGAAGGAAAATACTGACGGAAGCTCACGAGACCCCTTATTCGATGCATCCAGGATCCACCAAGATGTATCAAGATCTGAAAGAGAAGTTCTGGTGGTCCGGTATGAAGAGGGATGTGGCTCAGCATGTTAGTACTTGCATGACTTGCCAACGAGTAAAAGCAGAACACCAGCGACCCGGAGGAGTTCTGCAGCCACTAGCGATTCCGGAGTGGAAATGGGAAGACATCTCTATGGATTTCATTTCAGGGCTTCCCAGGACTACGAATGGATATGATGCTATATGGGTAATTGTGGACAGACTAACGAAGTCTGCTCACTTCCTGGCGATCAAGATGACTTATTCGATTGAGCAACTGGCTCAATTGTATGTTAAGGAAGTAATNCTAGAAGATATTTGAGAGCTTGTGCCCTGGATTTCAAGGGAAGTTGGTGTCGATATCTATGCTTGGCAGAATTTGCTTACAACAATACTACCAAGCTACTATTGGAATGGCACCTTATGAAGCCTTGTATGGGAGGAGATGTAGGTCTCGCATCTGTTGGTACGAGGGTGGTGAAAAGAAGGAAATGGGGCTCACAACGGATGTTATCGACAGCGCCACCCGAGCTATACAATATTCGACAACGGATAGAAACTGCTCAGAGCCGGCAGAAGAGTTATGCCGATATCCGACGTAGACCACTGGAATTTAATGTTGGAGATGTGGTGTTTCTCAAAGTGGCTCCTATGAAAGGGGTGACCAGATTCGGGAAGAAAGGAAAACTAAGTCCGCGCTATGTGGGGCCGTACCTGATTCTAAAGAGAGTCGGTAAAGTGGCATATGAGCTGGAGCTGCCTCCAGAGATGTCAGCTATCCATAACGTATTCCATGTGTCCCTGCTTAAAAAGTGTATCCCGAATATGGACCAAGTGATCGAGCCGCAGACAGTACAAGTACAAGAGGACCTAAGTTATGAGAGCAGACCCATCCAGATTTTGGATAGGGAAGTCAAGAAGCTGAGGAATAAGGAGGTACCTCTAGTCAAGGTCTTATGGCAAAGTCAACGGTTCGAAGAAGCTACCTGGGAACGCGAGGACGAAATGAGACGCAAGTACCCGGAGTTATTCTAAGTTCGAGGACGAACTTTCACGAGGTATGGGGGATTGTAACGACCCGGAAAATTCTCTTAATATTTTCTTAAAAATATTGAGCATGTATAAATAATTTTCGAGGGACCTAGAAATAATTATATAAAATTTGGCCTAGAAATCCATATTTTCTCAATTAAATTGAGAAAACTAAGTACTAATGGGTCTTATATGGGCTTTTTAGTACCATGATTATTGGTGAATTTTAGGTGAAAAGTTATAGAAATATGAAGGGATTTTAATAAGAAATATTAACATAATTATGGGGGAATTTTTTTAGGATTTTCGAAAATTACTAGGAAAATAAAATAAAATAAGTGGAAAAAAATTGTACATTTACCAAGGATTGAACCTTGGACCTCTTGTACAACCATGTAGGCTCTAACCAACTCATCTAGCAAGGGAATGTTATGAGGAAATGAAGTGGATATTGGTTAAGGCTTAGAAGAAGATGAAGGGTCATGGAGAGACTCTTCATTTACCTCCTTAATGGGTGATAAATAGGGGGGTTTGGGAGTTACTTCTTACTTGCATTTTCTTCCTCCCTCCTCCCTCATCCTAGCCGAACACCACAAGGGTGGTTCTCCCTTGGAAAAGCTCCACAAGAAGGTCCTATCACCGAGATCTAAGGATTTTCCAAGGATACAAAGGCAAGGGGGTTCAAGGGTCCAAAGAAATTGCAATTTTATTCTCATTCAAGGTTCGAAAAATCAAGAAACCCAAGGTAAGACTCCCTCACCTGTGGTATAATGGCTTTTCTTGAAGTTTAACATGATATGAAAGTTGTGTATGATGTTTATGTTGGAAAAACCAAAGGAAACCCATGAATCTAACCTTATAGGTTTCGGCCCATGGGATTCTTGGTCTAAAATGATGGTAAAAATCCAAATCATGTTGTTTAATGTACTCTCATGATGTCTAGAGATTTAATACAATTTTTGAGAATTTTTGGGATACCCTAGAGACCCTAAACTTCAAGTATATATTTTTATATGCTGTCATGATATAAGGGTGATGGAGGGTGATTATGTGAATTTTCACATGGGCTAGAGAATCTATAAGTTTCGGCCAAGAAGGGTTAATAGGGTAAAAGTTATGATTTATTTCAAGTAAGGGCTCCAATGGCTCTATGGTATGATGTGATTAGTGTTTTATGATTGATTGGGGATTTTAATGGAATTTTTCCATACCCCCATGGCCTTATAAGTTTCGGCCAGCCCTAGGAAAGTGGCCTAAAGGTTAGGGTTAACCCTAATCATGAGCCCTAAGGACTTCCTATGGTCTCATAAATGATGTATGGTTGTTCCTTTACGTTATGCTATATTACATGTTTATGGAATTGATGGAACTCTACCTTAGAAGTTTCGGCCAAGCCTTGGATCTAGGGTTTGGGGTGGAGTTAGGGTTCAAAGAATGATGGTTCATGGTTACCATAAAGTATTTATATGTATAGGATCAAGCATGTGGTAGGAATCATGTTAACCATGACCCTAAGGTTTAAGCACCATGCTTTATGTTTCATGTTTAGGTTATGACTGGATGTCATGCTTAATAGGGTTACCATGGATGTTTATGTTTTAGGCCATGTATTTGAATGGTAGGTAGAATGTTATGGAAATCCTACCTATGTATGCTTATGTGATGTAGAGAACCATGCTAAGTTATTGTGTATGTTCATGATATGAATGATGTCATGATAAGTATGATAGGTTTATGTTCATGATATGAATGATGCCATGATAAGTAGGATAGGGTTATGTTCACGATAAGAATGATGCTATGATAGGTATGTTATGTTAGGTTCATGATAAGAACGATGCCATGATAAGTATGTTATGTTTATGTTCATGATAAGAATGATGCATGCCATGTTGTATGAATAAAGATGCATGTCATGCTTATGAAAGAAGATGCATACCATGTTTATGAATGAAGATAATGCTCATGCCTTACAGGCATCATGATGTTATGCAATAAGAATGAACAATGAAAGGATAAGCATGTGTTAAGTCATGCTTTATGTAACATGGTTATGCTATGAATGTCTTATGAATGATGAAACATGAAAAGTATTTTACTTTATGTATGGGCTTGTACCGGACCGAAGTATGGGTCCAAGGGATGGGCACCTTAAGAACGCCCCGGTTTTGGACTACCGAAGCTATCCACGGTTCTGGCACTACCGGAGCTGTGCAACAGGGATGGGCACCTTAAGAACGCCTCGGTTCGGGGACTACCGACTATGCTGTCCTTACCCTAGTAAGTCGGGGCTCGCGACCTCGGACTTGCTAGGGATGCGCGCTATGATGTATGTATGTGGTACAAGCCGGGGACCCCAAATGATGTTATGATGATTATGTTTAAGCATTTAAAAGTATGTTTTTAAAAGTTAAGCATCCTTATGTATATGCATTCCACTCATGCATCCATTCATGTTATGCATTATGCTATGTGATAAGATTTTATGCTTACGCTTCATGTTAAGAAGTGTGCATGAGAATGAATGAACTATGCCATGATTATGTTAAGAAGATGTTCATATGATATGATAGGTATTATGCCATGTATTATGCCATGCTTAGAATGTTTACTATGTGTATGTTTGTGCCATGTATCATGCCATGTTTAGAATGTTTATTATGTTTATGTTTATGTCATGTATCATGCTATGTTTAGAATGTTTACTATGTTTATGTTTATGCCATGTATCATGCCATGCTTAGAATGTTTACTATGTTTATGTTTATGCCATGTATCATGCAATGTTTAGAATGTTTACTATGTTTATGTTAATGTCATGCTATGTATACGATAAGTGATGTAAGATGTTATGTTCTAAGTAGAGCACCAAGTATGTTAATGTTTCATGTGCTCATTATGAGATGATGAATGATGAATGGTTTTTGTGAGTAGGAAAGAGTCTTACTAAGCCTGTGTGCTTATAGTCTTATTTCCTTATACCGCAGATCATTCAAGGGGACAATGATGGAAGCAACAGGAGGGCAAGAACGCATGTGTGTAGTAGTGACTTGGCCTAGGAAACTATATGTTTACTGTTTATGCTAGAACTTCACATTGGTTACTTATATGTTGGAATAATGACTTCTGGAACCTTATGATATGATGTTATGTATGACATGATATGATGCTTAAGTTCAAAGTTAATATGCTAAGGTATGCTAAGGTTCCCATGTCATTAAGTTAAGAATGGTAATAGGGTATGTATAAGTTAAAGTTATTCCGCTGCCTTATGATGTCTACATGCCCTAAGCATGTTAACGTAACGCCGCTGATGGAAAAAAAAAGCGGGCGTTACAACCTCGCACTAAATGCTTTGGAAGAACTCAACACTGATTCAGAATCAGAACCGTAAGAAAACTGCAGAACCGAAACACTATTAATATCAGAAGACGGCCAAATCATTGTGAGAGGTTATCCAAAATATCAGTTATACGATTTAATTTTCTATTTGTCACGTAAGTTGGCCAAACCCAACATCTGGGTTGAGTCCCTCCAACAAGAGGTAAAAGTCCTATAGGAGGAGGCTAACTCAAGCTCCTTGTCTGAGACTATTCATGAAGGAACCTCAACTCAAGTTCAGCAACTTGAGAAAGAGAATTCCTCCTTGAAAATTTAAGTGAAGGAACTTAGAGTTGTTCTGGAATGGCTTTCCTCAGGTTCCATGAATCATGACATGATTCTTGGAAAAGAAAAATCCGTTCTCAATCGATCCGGACTTGGTTACCGAGCCAACTCACGTTACAAATCCTATTATTCTATGGTAAACCAAACTAGAACCCGAGTCCAAGCATGGGTCCCGAAGCTACGCTTGACTAATCAAGCAGGACCAAATCACTATTGGATCCCCAAGGGCAAGATTCATATCCTAGATAGTCCATATCGAGACTTTAGTCCAAAGGGAGCCACTAGAAAAACTATTTTCATAATTAGATAATTTTCTTGTATTTTTTAATTGCTTGATGCTTATTTATTTATTTACTGCAAAAATGTCATGCTTAGGAATAGAAATGGTTAGATAAGGACCTAACTTGATTGAAACTTGCACAACCTAGTATTAGGGTGGGGCGAGATGATAGTACGTTAGGGATGTCTGTCTAAAGAGTCAGGTAAGGTAAGACATACCCTATTTGGTCTTTTTAGTCCACCAGAACTAGTCGAAGCTACCTCGCTACATCCTCGACTAGTTAGACCAGGCTTTCTCAAAAGTAACTTGAAAATAAAATTTCTTTAAAAGACTTTGTCTAGGAAAGGGTTGTTGCTCCGATAACCAAGAAGGCTCCTATGCATCGCCAAGACCTGGAAGCCGATTATTGAAATCTATTTTCAATTTACTAATTGTTAAACTTGAATCTAACTTAAGGTTCAATCAAATCATAGTTTTTAACTTAAATTCAAAGATAAAATTGATGCATCTCATAAAACAGATAAGGATACCCTGTTTTATCACTTAGAAATGGGTGAGATGCTTAGGACCCAAATGTTTAGTCCAACCCAACCAACCTTACAAAATTAGCTCATTTTGAATTCGTTTTCCATTATTTTTACAATTCTTTTAAGAAGTTTGAGTTGGTGGATCCGAAAATTATGTCGTCAACATAGATTTAGGCAATGAAGATGTCTCTTTCTGAGGTTTTAACAAAGAGAGTTGAGTCAATTTGTCCTTAGTTAAATTCTTTAGAAATGAGGTAAGTTGATAGGCGTTCATACCATGCCCTAGGTGCTTGTTTTAGTCAATAAAGTGCCTTATTATGTTTGTAAACGTAGTCGGGTTTTTCTAAGTCCTCAAAACCGGGGGGTTGTCCTACATAGACTTCTTCTTTGATGAACCCATTCAGAAAGACTGACTTAATATCCATTTGGTAAAGTTCATATCCTTTATGGGCTGCAAAGGCTAACAACATTCTAATAGACTCAAGTCTGGTTACTAGGGCATAGGTTTCGTCATAGTCTAACCCTTCGACTTGACTAAACCCTTTAGCTACTAAGCAGACTTTATTTCTAACTATTTCTCCTTGGTCATTTAGTTTATTCCTAAACACCCACTTAGTATCAATAATGGATTTGCCCTCAGGTTTAGGTACCAGTTCCCAAACTTGGTTCCTCTCAATTGGGCTAACTCCTCTTGCATGGCTATGATCCAATCAGGATCAGGTAAGGCTTCCTTTATAGTCTTAGGTTCAATTTTTGATATTAGTGCGATCTGACTACAATTTCTATAGGAGGACCTAGTTTTGACTCCTAGGGTTGGATCACCCACAATTTGATTAGAGGGGTGACTAAGTTTGGGTTTCTTAGTTCTTCTAGAACTTGGTTCGGCCTCAAGTCCGGCTGGACGGTTAGGTTCAGTATTTTGTTCAATTACTTGGGTTGATTCAATTATTGGTTCAATTGACGCAGTAGTTGGTTCAATAGTCAGTTCATTTAGAGTTTCAACTAGTGGTTCAATTGATGGTTCTATAATTTGTTCATTATCTTCTTGATCAATATTTGATAGATTCAGGTTTGGATTATCAGATTTTGAATTAGTTTCCTCATCAAATATTAAATTCGTTGTTTCTTCAATTTTATTAGTTTGTCTATTGTAGACCCTATAGGCCCTACTTGTTGTTGAATATCCTAAGAATATTTTGTAGGACCGGTGCCGTCGATAGAGGGGGGTGAATGTCGACCGTGAAAACCTTTCGCGGAGAACTCGTGAAAAACTCGTTCGTTCTAGACTTAGAATATTAGTAACGCAGCGGAAAATAAATAGAACGAAAAACAAGACAGTGACACGGCGGATTTTTACTTGGTTCCCGACCCCCCAGGGTCAGTACATCCAAGGCCTATGCACGGGAATGCCCGTCCACTATTGGTCTCCTTTCCAGACTTTCCGGAGGCGGAGAAACCCAACTTACAGTGCAGAATTACAAGCAATAATATGGAAATTTAAGTACAGTAATTAAAAAGCAAACCAACGAGAAAAGGTCTGAAGCTCGGCCGATCTGGACCTCCGAAGTGCCGCGCACCTCCTCCTGGAGCCTCTCGGTCGTAGAGCCTCGTTTCTAGCACGTTGTAGTCGGTCAGAATGATCAGAACAGTGCTTGGCAGTTGTGTCTGAAGCTGAGGGGTCGAAGCCCCTTATATAGGCCTCCTGGGGTGCCCCGGACGCTGGGGGCGCCCCGGAAGACTCGGTCAAACCTTATCCTTGCGCCTACCTCGCCGCAGGGGATAAGATCTTTGACCAGGGCGCCCCGGATGCTCCGGGCGCCCCCGTGGAGGCTTATCCTGTGTTCTGGCTTCGAAATAGCAAAACAGCTACAAATCCGAGCGCCCCGGACGCTCCGGGCGCCCCGGTTGACACCTGTTCTGCATACAACACGTTTCCTGCTTCTTTAGTACAGTCTGGGGGCGCCCCCCTTGCTGGGGACGCCCTGGTTGCATGGGGGCGCCCCCCTTGCTGGGGTCGCCCCCCTTAAAGCCTGCACACCATGTATTTTAGCTAGTTTACCTGCTTTGTCTCGGTTCTTGATACCTGCAAGATACACAAACACAAAGCATAGATACACATCATGTTAGCCTTAAGGACTTAGTTCGGACTTCGAATTTGCACGAAACCCTAGGTCGAACCGGCACGAGTTCCTATCCCCGAGAACTCGCCCTTCACCTACTCCTTTCAGGAGACGGTTGCCACCCAGTCCTTCGGATGGACTTTTGCTTAGCCTCCGATTACTCCGGATCTCGAGATGCCCGAACCCCGACCCGTCTCTACTCCTGTCCTTAGTCATCGCTCAGCTAAGTTGCTCAGTCCCTTGGACCAAGACTTCATTACCTAGCAATCCTTCACCAGGTGCCTAGCAGTCCTTCGCCAAGTCTTCATTCCCTAGCAGCCCTTCGCTAGGTGCCTAGCAGCCCTTCACTAGGTCTTCTATTCCTAGTAGTCCTTCACTAGGTGCCTAGCAGCCCTTCGCTAGGTTTTCTATGCCTAGTAGTCCTTCACTAGGTGCCTAGCAGCCCTTCGCTAGGTCTTAGGGTTACGATACCTAGCAGCCCGTCGCTAGGTGCCTAACACCCTTCGTTAGGTCTTGGGGTTACGATACCTAGCAGCCCGTCGCTAGGTGCCTAACAGCCCTTCGTTAGGTCTTGGGGTTACGATACCTAGCAGCCCTTCGCTAGGTGCCTAACAGCCCTTCGTTAGGTCTTAAGGTTTCGATGCCTAGCAGCCCTTCGCTAGGTGCCTAACAGCCCTTCGTTAGGTCTTAGGGTTTCGATGCCTAGATTAACTAGGACTTTTCTTCAGCTTAGGTCACTTCTCTCTTACTCCCCTTTGTCTGTTCAATATATCACTGACTTAAGTGTATTGTCAAACATTAAAACACTTAAAGAGGAATACCATTGATGCAACTTGCACCAACAATCTCCCCCTTTTTGATGTTTGACAATAACTTAAGTTAGATTGGTTTAAAGGGGCTAAATCACTATCCTTGGAAAAAATGAAAAAAGTTTTGAAACTATATTTTTGATCTTTGGGAGAAAATTTTTCTAACTTAAGCACACCTCTCCCCCTTTGTCATACATCAAAAATAATACTTGCACCAATAATGAGAGTATTTTTGAAGATACTTAGTATAAAATATTTTGAAAGATGATCTTTGAGGCATGCAACTACTTTTGAAAAATAATAGAGTCAGCAGTTTTTGAAAAATAATAAGTAATTTTTGAAAAATATAAGTACCTTTGAAAATTGTATAATTTTTTTTTTTGAAAAGAGTAGGTACTTTTGAAAAATATTTTTTTTTAATTAAGTACTTTTGAAAGAATATTAGGCTTTGAAAGACATAAGTACTTTTGAAAACATAATATTTGACTTACTTGGATTATTTTTCAGTCTGACACCATCCTGGGAAACCTTGTTGACTACAAGGACATTTCCTAAGTGTCCTGGAAGTTTTCCAACCCAAGTAAACATTATAAAAAATTTCATAAGTCACAGAATGTAAGTTAATTTTGAAAAGTATAAGAATTTTAAAGTTATAATACTTGATTCGGTTTATCTTCCAGTCTGACACAATCATAGGAAACCTTGTTGACTACAAGGACATTTTCCTAAGTGTCCTGGAGGATTTTTCAAACTCAAGGTATTATTTCAAATTGATCAAAATCAGATGAATTTTTAAAAATACTAGTATATTTTTTTTGAAAATTGAATTTTTGAAAATACTAGTATATTTTTTTTTTGAAAATTGATACTATTTTGAAAGAATACTTATGTTTTCAACAGGATTTGAAAATACCGCGCATGAAAACATTTGAAATTTTCAATAATTCTTTTAATTTGACCTCCCCCTAAATTTGACCCAGTCCTGGGAAGCTTGTTGACCACAAGTACTCTTCTCTAAGTCTTAAGGGTTGATTCAAATTAAGGAAATTATTTAATAATTTCAAAATAATTAATTAAACAAAATTGTTTCAGACGTTTGATTTAGACTCCCCCTAAATTTGACACGTCCTAGGAGTCCATGTAGATTATGAAGTGGACTTTCCTCTGTGTCTTTAGGGTTTATCAAAATCAAACAAGACATAAATATTTTTTTTTTCGAAAAACACATGTGATAACGATTTAAAGCTCAATTTTCGAAAAGTATTTTCAAATAATAGTAATTTTTTAAAGTGCAAATTTTTAAAAAAAAAACGAAAAGTACTCCCCCTGCACCTAATACCGTTTGACTCTAACTAAGTGCCTTAAGGAACTTTAGTGTTGTCCTAAGAGGCTTGTGTCTAATTGAGTGAGTCAAACGAATTTTTGAAAGGATATATTTTTCGAAAATGTATAATATAAATAATCAAACAGACAAGCATGAATTCCATAAAAACATTATTATGTTGAAGCACTATTTTAAAAATATATTTTTATGAAAATATTCTAATAATTTTGAAAAACAATTTTGAAAAATATTTTTCAATTCATTAGTCCTTAACATCTCACCCATTTTAGATGTATCAATACAACAAGCATAGTTGCCTTATAGGTGTATTGTGAGATGCTTGATTTATTTTTCTTAATTTATTAACTCTAAGAATTAATTGAAGCTTGTGTTAGATTTGAATTTAACAAAGAATAATTTGAATTTGAAATTCAAAAATTGGCTTCCAGGTCTTGGCGAGGCACTAGGCCTTCTTTGGCCGTAACCTTATGGGATCATCCACCCTTTCCTTGACAAAGCCGTTTAATGAAGTTTCATTTTCAAAATTAATCTTTGAAAAAGTTCTGGTCTAACTAGTTTGGGTTTTGGATCGGTAGCTTCGGCTAGTTTCACCAGTCTAAAGAGATCAAGTATACTTGATCTTATTAGAATTGGCTTCCCTAACGTACTATCATCTCACCGCCACCCAATACTAGGTTGATCAAGTTTCAATTATTCTTTTTCCTATAGCCGTTCTAATATATGCATAAAATTTAAATATGAATGATATGTCATATATTTTAAAAGAATAGGAAATGCATGTCATGGCAGTTGTGCATGAGTCAAACAAGTCAAATAATTTTATTTAAGTTTCTAAAATGTATCAAATTCCCGATTTAATACATGTCGTGTGAACCTGCGAATATGTCAACCCACTTTGACATATTTAATGTTATTAATTTTAATTATTACACTTTGGGTAAAATTTTATTTTAGTTTGAGTTTAAGTTATTTAAGATTTTAGTTGGATTCAGGTTAATTACGAATTAATTGAGGTTGAATTAATTAGAAATTAATTGATTAGGATTAAACTTAAATTAAGTGAAGTTTTAATTTGGATTCAACTTAATTTTACTTTGAATTTAATTTGAATTAAATTGATTTAATTAAGATTTAATTTAGGTTTAATTTGAATTTAATTGAATTATTTGAATTAATTCGAATTTAGTTGAATTTAATTGAATTATTTGAATTAATTGGAATTTAATTGAATTATTTGAATTAATTCGAATTTAATAGAATTATTTGAATTAATTCAATTTTATTGAATTATTTGAATTAATTCGAATTTAATTGAATTATTTGAATTAATTTGAATTTAATTCAATTTAATTGAATTATTTGAATTAATTAATTTGAATTTAATTAAGATTTAGTTTAAATTTAATTAGGATTTAATTAAGATTTAATTTGAATTTAATTAAGATTTAATTTGAATTTAATTAATATTTAATTTGAATTTAATTAATATTTAATTTGAATTTAATTAAGATTTAATTTGAATTTAATTAAGATTTAATTTGAATTTAATTAAGATTTAATTTGAATTTAATTAATATTTAATTTGAATTTAATTAATATTTAATTTGAATTTAATTAATATTTAATTTGAATGTTAATTAATATTTAATTTGAATTTAATTAATATTTAATTTGAATTTAATTAATATTTAATTTGAATTTAATTAATATTTAATTTGAATTTAATTAATATTTAATTTGAATTTAATTAATATTTAATTTGAATTTAATTAATATTTAATTTGAATTTAATTAATATTTAATTTGAATTTAATTAATATTTAATTTGAATTTAATTAATATTTAATTTGAATTTAATTAATATTTAATTTGAATTTAATTAATATTTAATTTGAATTTTAATTAATATTTAATTTGAATTTTAATTAATATTTAATTTGAATTTTAATTAATATTTAATTTGAATTTAATTAATATTTATTTGTTTTTTTTTTAATTTTAATTAATATTTAATTTGAATTTAATTAATATTTAATTTGAATTTTAATTAATATTTAATTTGAATTTAATTAATATTTAATTTGAATTTAATTAATATTTAATTTGAATTTAATTAATATTTAATTTGAATTTAATTAATATTTAATATGAATTTAATTAATTTTAATTTTAATTTAATTAATATTTAATTTGAATTTTAATTAATATTTAATTTGAATTTAATTAATATTTAATTTAGATTTAATTTGAATTTTAATTAGGATTTAATTTATTTTAATTTAATTTCGAATTAGGATTTAATTTAATTTAATTTAATTTCGAATTAGGATTTAATTTAATTTAATTTAATTTCGAATTAGGATTTAATTTAATTTTTTTTAAGGTTATAATGATTAATTAATAATTGTGGGTTTAAATTCATCATTTTCATTATTTCAAAAATTTCTTCTTCATCTTTATCTTTCTTTTCAAGTTTTTCTAATAATTTTGATTTATTTGAATTTTTGTAATTTTTATTGATTATGGCTTTTATCTTAGAAAATTCTATCTCCTCCTCAAGATTAGATTTTTCAATATTCTCACATTAGGTGGAGTAATTTGGGCCACTAAATAATGTTTTGTAATAATCTTTAATATTATCTATAATTAAATTATTATCTAGGAGAATTTTATCTTCAAAATTATCCTCAGATATATTTTCAATATTTTCAACATTAATCTCTAGATTATCTTTAAGATTTTCAGAATTAATTTCTGAATTAATCTTGAGATTTTCAGAATTACTTTCTGAATTATCCTTAAGATATTCAAATTTGAATTCGGATTTATCCTTAGGATTTTTAAATTTGAATTCCGAATTATCCTTAGGATTAATTTTGTCTGAATTAAGATTATCATAATTAATTTTATCAGATAAATTATCAGGATTAATTTTATCAGATAAATTATCAGGATTAATTTTATCAGATAAATTATCAGAGTTAATTTTAGCAATTATTGAATTGATATTAATAATTAAATAGTTAATTTTGGATATCTTAATCATATCCGTATTTTCTAATCTTTCATGCAAAATATTTAATCTACTATCCAGTAAATTTAATTTATCAGAAAAATTAACTGAATTATCTAAAGACAGTGCAGGAAATTGTAAAACTTTTGGAACGTAAATCTTACGTACCTTCGCCGGACACTTGTTTTTGTAATGTCCGTATTTCTTGCATTTGAAACATCTGATGTGATTTTTATCCCTCCGGCTTCCTGGCGCTGGTGCCTCCTTTGCTACCGGTGATGTAGACCGAATCTTACGAGTAGGGCACTGATTTTTATAGTGCCCTCTCTCCCTGCACTTGAAACAAATAATATGCAATTTAAAACTGGACATTTTAAACTAAAAATACCTGATTCACCCCTGAGCTCCCCCTCAACTCCTGGCGTCGTTGCTCCATCGGCGGTTAGTCCGGTGAAGAGCGGCTCGGCTCTGATACCAATTGTAGGACCGGTGCCATCGATAGAGGGGGGTGAATGTCGACCGTGAAAACCTTTCACGGAGAACTCGTGAAAAACTCGTTCGTTCTAGACTTAGAATATTAGTAACGCAGCGGAAAATAAATAGAACGAAAAACAAGACAGTGACACGGCGGATTTTTACTTGGTTCCCGACCCCCCAGGATCAGTACATCCAAGGCCTATGCACGGGAACGCCCGTCCACTATTTGTCTCCTTTCCAGACTTTCCGGAGGCGGAGAAACCCGACTTACAGTGCAGAATTACAAGCAATAATATGGAAATTTAAGTACAGTAATTAAAAAGCAAACCAACGAGAAAAGGTCTGAAGCTCGGCCGATCTGGACCTCCAAAGTGCCGCGCACCTCCTCCTGGAGTCTCCCGGTCGTAGAGCCTCGTTTCTAGCGCGTTGTCGTCGGTCAGAATGATCAGAACAGTGCTTGGCAGTTGTGTCTGAAGCTGAGGGGTCGAAGCCCCTTATATAGGCCTCCTGGGGGTGCCTCGGACGCTGGGGGCGCCCCGGAAGACTCGGTCAAACCTTATCCTTGCGCCTACCTCGCCGCAGGGGATAAGATCTTTGACCAGGGCGCCCCGGATGCTCCAGGCGCCCCCGTGGAGGCTTATCCTGTGTTCTGTCTTCGAAACAGCAAAACAGCTACAAATCCGGGCGCCCCGGACGCTCCGGGCACCCCAGTTGACACCTGTTCTGCATACAACACGTTTCCTGCTTCTTTAGTACAGTCTGGGGGTGCCCCCCTTGTTGGGGGCGCCCTGGTTGCATGGGGGCACCCCCCTTGCTAGGGGCGCCCCCCTTAAAGCCTGCACACCATGTATTTTAGCTAGTTTACCTGCTTTGTCTCTGGTTCTTGATACCTGCAAGATACACAAACACAAAGCATAGATACACATCATGTTAGCCTTAAGGACTTGGTTCGGACTTCGGATTTGCATGAAACCCTAGGTCAAACCGGCACGAGTTCCTATCCCCGAGAACTCGCCCTTCACCTACTCCTTTCGGGAGACGGTTGCCACCCAGTCCTTCGGATGGACTTTTGCTTAGCCTCCGATTACTCCGGATCTCGAGACGCCCGAACCCCGACCCGTCTCTACTCCTGTCCTTAGTCATCGCTCAGCTAAGTTGCTCAGTCCCTTGGACCAAGACTTCATTACCTAGCAATCCTTCGCCAGGTGCCTAGCAGTCCTTCTCCAGGTCTTCATTCCTTAGCAGCCCTTCGCTAGGTGCCTAGCAGCCCTTCGCTAGGTGCCTAGCAGCCCTTCGCTAGGTCTTCTATGCCTAGTAATCCTTCACTAGGTGCCTAGCAGCCCTTCGCTAGGTTTTCTATGCCTAGTAGTCCTTCACTAGGTGCCTAGCAGCCCTTCGCTAGGTCTTAGGGTTACGATACCTAGCAGCCCGTCGCTAGGTGCCTAACAACCCTTCGTTAGGTCTTGGGGTTACGATACCTAGCAGCCCGTCGCTAGGTGCCTAACAGCCCTTCGTTAGGTCTTGGGGTTACGATACCTAGCAGCCCTTCGCTAGGTGCCTAACATCCCTTCGTTAGGTCTTAGGGTTTCGATGCCTAGCAGCCCTTCGCTAGGTGCCTAACAGCCCTTCGTTAGGTCTTAGGGTTTCGATGCCTAGATTAACTAGGACTTTTCTTCAGCTTAGGTCACTTCTCTCTTACTCCCCTTTGTCTGTTCAATATATCACTGACTTAAGTGTATTGTCAAACATTAAAATACTTAAAGAGGAATACCATTGATGCAACTTGCACCAACATATTCCAGGGGTTGACTTAGACTAAAATTTACCTAGGTAGTCTTTGGTGTTTAGGATATGGACTTTACACCTAAAGACTCTTAGGTAATGTAGGTTTGGGAGTCTATGGTAATATAGTTCATAGGGAGTTTTGTTATGTCATTTGTTAATTAGGACCCTATTTTGAATATAGCAATCCGTACTTATTGCTTCTGCCCAAAATTGGTTAGCTAGGTTGAATTCATTGAGCATAGTCCTAGCGGCTTCTTGTAGGGTTCTATTCTTCCTTTCGACTATTCTATTTTGCTGGGGGGTTCTAGGACACGAAAATTCATGGATATACCCGTTTATTCTACAAAATTCCTCAATCCTTTGATTCTCAAACTCTCCCCCGTGATCACTTCTTAGTCTTTTGATTTTTGTATCATTTGATTTTCAATTATCTTACAAAAATTAATAAACAGGTTTAGGGTTTCATCCTTAATCTTTAGGAACCTAACCCAAGTGAACCTAGAGTAGTCGTCGACAATAACTAAGGAGTATCGATTTCCGCTTAGTGACTTGGCTCCATGTGAATCAAATAGGTCAAGGTGCAGGAGCTCAAGTGTGGTTTGAGTTAGGTCTGATTGAATTGACTTGTGATTAGACTTGGTTTGTTTACCTTGGTTGCATGAATTACATATTGTGTTTTCATAGTTCTTAATTTTTGGTACTCCTTTAATTAGACCAAGTTTAGTGACTTTTGAAATTAGTCTAACATTTGTATGACCTAATCTCCTATGCTAGAGGTTGGATTCTTCTAACTGAGTTAAGAGGCATTTAGGTACTAAGGGTAGATTGATAGTATAAACATTATTTTTCCTAGTGCCCTTATGCATGACTTCTGAGTCTTGCAAATTTCTAATCAGGCAGACAGAGTTGGTAAATGTAACTACATAGCCAGTATCACATAACTGACTTATACTAAGCAAATTAAATTTAAAGTTCTCAACCAAGAGTACCTTTTTAATCACAAAATCATATTTGAGTTCAATGTTACCTGACCCAATGACGTTGAGTGTAGCATTATTGTCAAATGCTACTGAGCCTAGGTTCTTGAACTTGAGTTTGGGGAATTTCAATTTGTCTCTAGTCATGTGTCTGGAGCATCCTCTATCCAACATCCATTGGTCCAAATCTTTATGTTCCTACACATAAAGTATTTATTGATTTGGATCCAATTAGAATTAAGGATAGCTTAAATTGATTTTCACAACCTAGTCTGTCTCACCCAATCTAGAGTTATCAATCACGTTAACCTTATGGGTTTTGTGAGACAGGTTTTAACAGAAATGAAGATTTTAATTTGAAATCATGGTTAATTTTAAAAGGTTGAATTAATTTTAAAAACAATTAAGTTTTAAATTTGTTTTGAAAAATGGTTGAATCTAAGATTAATTAAAATTTGTGTTAGATTAAAATCTGACAATAGTAAAGTGAATTTGGTTTTCAATAATCGGCTTCCAGGTCTTGGCGAGGCACTAGCCTTCTTTGACTGTAGCCTTATTGGATCATCAACCCTTTCCTTGATAAAGTCTTTTATTGAAAATTCATCTTCAAGTTACTCCTTGAAAGATTTTGGTCTAACTAGTTTGGGTCTTGGATCGGTAGCTTCGGCTAGTTCCACCAAGATGGCTTCCCTAACGTACTATCATCTCACCTCCACCCAATACTATGCTATTCAAATTTCAGTTAAATCATTTCAATCCTTAGTCTAACCAGTCATAGGTCTAAACATAATAATTTGCAGAAACAAATAAACAATCAAGCATGCAATTAAAACTTAGAAATAAAAGAAATTTATCTAATTATGAAAATCATTTTTAAATTGGCTCCCCTTGGACTAAAGCCACGGTAATGATTGGGCAAGATGTGAATCTTGTCCTTGGGGATCCAATATTGGTTTTTCCAACTTGATTGTTCAAGCACAGTTTGGGTACACATGCTTGATCTTTGGGTCTTGATTGGTTCAATACAGCATAGTATGACCGTTGTCTCGATTTGGTTCGATACCCTAACCCAAATCGATTTAGAATGGACTTCTATTTTCCAAGGATCATGTCAAGACCCTTGGAACCCGAAGTAAATCATTCTATAGCTGCTCTAAGGTCCTTGACTTGAGTTTTCAAGGAGGAGTTCTCTTTCTCAAGCTTTTCAACTTGAGTAGAGGTTCCTTCTTGAACCTTCTCGGTCAAGGATCTAGAGTCAACTCCCTCTTTCAGGAGTTTTACTTCCTGTCGGAGGGATTCGACTCGGATTTTGGCTTTCGCCAAGTTATGAGATAAGTATGCTATTAATTTAGCTAATTCAGTTTCGGAATAGCCTCTTACCGTTATTTTGTCGTTCTCCGAAATTGTGAGCTTTCCATCATCTGGCTCCGATTCCGATCCGGTGTCGATGTCTTCCGAAGAGGTCAAGGCGAGAAGATTTGACTGTGGGGCCTCTTTTTCTTTGGAGGAGGAAGATTCATCCCACGTGGCTTGAAGAGTCTTCTTCCTTCGAGTCTTCTTGGCTTCCTTTAGATTGGTGCACTCTGATTTGTAGTGTCCCTTCTTGTTGCATTCGTAGCAGGTCACATTTGGTTTCGTCTTTGAAGTTGAAGGTTCAGCTGGATCTTCCTTTCTTTGGCTGGCTTTCCTTCTGTTGGTCTAATGCTTCAGCTCCTTGTAGTAGTCCCAGGCTAGCCGAACCAGCTTGGGTCGATCCCCTTCACTATCTTCTGAGTCTGAGTCTGAGTCAGACTCGGGTGCAGGTTGAGGCTTTTTCTTGGCTACCTTTCCTTGGGTTTTACCTGCAAAAAAAGCAATACCTTTCTCGGCCAAAGTGCAGTTAGTCTGTTCATGTAATTCTAATTCTGAAAATAATTCATCTAATTTTATTTTTGAAAAATCCCTAAAAACCTTGTAAGCATCTACCATAGATGCCCACAGAGTATTTCTTAGGAAAGCATTTAAGGTATACCTGATAAGGTCATGATTTTCTACCTTGTGACTGATTGTGTGCAGACCGTTCATCGGCTCCTGGATTCTGGCGTGGAGCTGTGCTGCTGATTCGCCCTCATTCATCTTTATAGTGTAGAGTCTGTTCAGCAACAGATCCCATTTGCTGATTCTGGTGTCGGAGGTGCCTTCGTGCAGTTCAATTAGTTTGCTCCAGAGTTCTTTAGCACTGTTGAAGGGACCCGCCCGGTTCATTCTACCTTGGTTAATCTGCATTGCAGCGTCTAGGTTGCCTTTGCATTAGCCTTGATCTTTTTCTTCAGCGAGGCATCCCATTCTGAGTAGTGGTGTGCCACTCCTTCAATGTTCTTGGGGATTTCAAGGCCAGATTGGATAATAATCCACATATCCACCTGAGTTTTCAGGTGGACTTCCATCCATCTTTTCCAGTAGGAGAAATCTTCTCCACTGAATAGTGGTGGTCTGGCTGTGTTGAAACCCTCTTGCATGGCCATAATAATTTTCAGAAAAAAACAAAAACAAAGAAACTCTGTCCCAAGACTTGGTCTTGGATTAGTAGTGCGGGGAAAAAAATTAATCGAAATGAAAGCGATCGAGTGGTGTTGCACCAACCTCGATTAACGAGAAAAATTTGAAAAAGAAATTAAAATTTTCATAAAATCTGGAAAAAAACTCTCAAATTAGTGGTTGCACCAAATTTGAGCCACCCGCTCTGATACCACTTGTTGGATCGAAGAAAACGATAGGAGGGGTGAATATCGTTATCAAAATTTTTCAGACAGTTAAAGAATATACGCAGCGGAATGAAATAAAGTACACAAGAACACAAGTTGATTTTTTACTTGGTTCGGAGTGCGGCTCCTACTCCAAGGCCCACAGTCCTTGACTGTTTACTTTGGGCAATTCTATATTCGGAAAGATTTTTACAGGTTGATAGTACAGATATAGAATTTGAAAAACTAAATCACAACACTTTCGTAAAATGAAATTTTACCGACGCCCGAGGTGGATCAAATTTCGGAGCAGAGGGTCATCATCGGTGCTGGAATCTCGAAATCGAACTTTGCCGGAGCGCAGCACTTGAGCGAAAGTGTTTGGAGCCTTGGAAAGAATGGATGTCGAAGCCTTGGGGTGAACCCCCTTTTATAGCACCCATGGGGGCGCCTGGTTCGGTGGGGGTGCCTGACATGTGCCTCATCCTACGAGAATCTCCATCCGGGGGCTCGATCAGCGCTTATCCCCTTCGACTCCGCACCTGGGTTGACTGGGGCGCCCGGGATCTCTCGGGCGCCTGGGTTGACCTGGTCCATTCGCTTCGTGGCAGATTTGCTTCGATGGCTGCTTTGGCTTTGACCTTGGGCGCCCGGGACCTCCCGGGCGCCTAGCCCAGTGTAGTTCGAAGCAGTCTTGCTTCCTTGATGTTTTGGCTCTTTACCTTGGGTGCCCGGGTCCTCCCGGGCGCCTAGCCCAGTGACCTACCCCATTCCTGTTGGGACCGGGTGCAAGTCGACAAGGATACGGGTTCGTAAAATTTTAAATTTTTACGTGCAGCGGAAGAATTAGCATAAAATAATTTTCTAAATTATTTTAACCATGTATCTAGCATGCAACCTTATGATGTGTTGACATAATCATAAATTAAAACTTTGCGGAAAGGTAAACTAATTTACTAAGTACCTCTCGTAACTCGAAGTAAGGGACGAGATCCAACCGTAGCGTCCCTTGGAAGCTCCGCCTCTATTCGCGTCCACGCCGAGTTCTCTTCGGGACGACTTCGCAAAGTCACGAGTTTTGTGCCGACGAGAACTACTAGATTCTCTAAAGGCACAACTAGAAGATCAAGAAAGAAGAAAGGAAACTAACCACCAAGTAAACGGAATCTAAATTCCGAGAAGGAAGGAGAGAGCCGCGATCCGCTTCTTCTTCTTCTTCGACACGAACTTGGTGGAGGAAACTCTCGGCCAACCTTGGGATGTGCGCCGGCCCTAGGGGAGGAGAGAGAGCCGTCCCTAGAGAGAGAAAGGGCACCGGCCCTAGAGAGAGAGAGAGTTTAGAGAGAGAGAGGGAGAGCTAATTAATCTCTTGATTAATTGATTGGAATTAAGGGCCTGCTTTTGGTTCCTTTATATAGTAGCATCTCCCTTGCCAAGTCTCCCACTTAACGGAATTTTTTATAAGAAATTTATCCTATAAACTCTCTTATTAATTATTCCGTTTAAGCCAAGTTTTATTATAACTAATTTTATAATAAAACAAATACCTTCTCTCCTTTTATTATGGAATAAATTTTATAAGAAATTTATAAACTTTCTTATTATGAAAAAATCAATTCATAATTGATTTTATAAAATTTAAATAAACCATTTCATGGATCATTTTAATTTCCATAAAAAGAATAAATTTATATAAATTTATTTATATAAATTTCTTTATACAAATTTATTTATCCATAATTTATAAAACAAATCGCGCTAGATTTATTTTATTAATTAAACCAAATAAATTGGTTTCTCCCCATTGATGTGGTCGGCCAAACCAAAGAGGGTGGGCACCCTCTTTGGCCGGCCACTCCAAGCCGAACCATCGCAAATTAAACTCATTTAATTCGCCCAATAAGCCTTCAAAAGACTTAGCCAATTTTAGTTTCCGTTGCGCCTCTGATTAACTCAGATTCGACTTATTTCTCTTGATTGGAAAATCCAATTTTCAACTCGTTTTAAATCCCTCGGATTACTCGTAGTGCGTGTGACTAAATAGGCTTTCGATTTATGTTGGTCGTCTATAATCAACTAATTATAGAACGATCATGAGTGGCACCTAGTAGTACATCATGACCCCCAATTAATCGAAAGATCAACGGTTTGACCTCAGAAGTAATTCTGAAACCTTTCAGCAGCTCTAATGAATCGTGCCTCATTCCCTTCACCATCTTATACCCACTTGGTTCAGGACATGGTCTATGTGTGTCAGTCCCCACTAGGCTGACTATGTCACACCTAGCCCAAGTAGTGTCTTTCTCGTCCTTTGGATTTCTAATTACTCTCATGTATTTAAGAGACTCGCACTCTAAACATGATATGCTCTGGCCAGAGGCTTTGAGTAACAATCCGACGATAGGCCTGGGTATACATCTCCTCGCAAGGAGTGGTGAATCCTTTGTAGGCTATTCAAACATCTTCGGGCACTTCGGCTTATACCCAACCATCCTGGGTCCACACCTCCTAGGAGATGCTTGCTTAAGATGTTAAAGTATAAGTCTCCATGACCAAGATGACTTGAACACCGCAAGTCAAAGGAACATCGCACTTAAGCCGCAGTAAGAACTTTATTGACATATCTATATAGATTACCATATGAAGTTTTACAGCTAGTCACTCCAATGAACTAGTTCCCTTAACTAGCATCCATGTTTATCTCCGGACATCCCAATGTCACCAGCCAGTGAGAATCAGCTGATTAGAGAATAACCCATGCTAGTCTCAACAGAATTGATAGTGTCCGTATTTATCAATTCATCGACTAGGGATATTTTCAATACTTCACATTTGCACATTTAGAGATAGTCACTAGTTGTGATCCCATCACAAATTCTCTTATGCTGTGAATTGTATTGCGGACATTCAGTAGATGAGTTTAAGATCCCAATCAAATACACAAACATGTATACTCAAATAGTGAATTATCATTTATTAAAATAAATGTTTACAATCATAAGGCGATTGCCTTAGGACACTTCTCTCATATCACTAACAAACTCCCACTTGGCCTAATGCCAATCGCTACGGTATCCAATACCATAGGCTCAAACATGACCCTCAAACTTGTTTTGAGGCAAGGCCTTAGTTAAAGGATCCGCTAAATTCCTTTCAGTGGGAATTTTCTCAATTTGTATATCATTCCTACTTATAATCTCTCTGATCAGATGATAGCGGCGAAGCACGTGTTTGGATCGCTGATGAGACCTTGGTTCCTTTGCTTGTGCAATGGCTCCATTGTTGTCGTAGTAAACCGGCACTGCTTCATCAATGGTTGGAACCACATCAAGTTCTGAGACAAACTTCTTGATCCAAACTGCTTCCGTGGTATAATCCGCTACAGTGTCTTGTTTGGAACTGTTCCAACTTATTGCGCCTCCATTCAAAGTAAATACGTATCCAGACTCAGATTTGGAGTCATCCTTATCTGTCTGGAAACTGGCATTTGTATACCCACGTATTACCATATCTCCTTCTCCATATATTAGGAACACATCCTTAGTTCTTCTTAAGTACTTAAGGATTGTCTTAACAGCCGCCCAATGATCCATTCCTGGATCCGACTGGTATCTGCTTGTGACGCTCAAAGCATATGATACATCGGGCCTTGTACATAACATAGCATACATGATAGATCCTATCGCGGATGCATAGGGAATCTTATTCATGAAAATCCTCTCGTCTTCTGTGCGCGGACACATAGACTTTGAAAGGTTGATCCCATGCCTGATGGGAAGGTAACCTTTCTTGGATTCCGACATGCTAAACCCTTTTAGCACTGGGTCTATATATGTAGACTACGAAAGACCAAGCAACCGTTTTGATCTATCTCTATAGATTCTAATCCCAAGGATATAGGTTGCTTCTCCCAGGTCTTTCATGGAGAAAGTTTTGGACAACCAAATTTTAACTGTCTGTAAAACTGATATGTCGTTTCCTATAAGTAATATGTCATCGACATACAATACTAGGAATACGACAGCACTCCCACTAACCTTCTTGTACACACAAGGTTTGTCAGGATTTTGTGAGAAATCAAACTCTTTGATTGTCTCATCAAAACGGATGTTCCAGCTCCTGGATGCTTGCTTCAGTCCATATATGGATCGTCGAAGCTTGCATACTTTGGTTTTATCAACCGATGTGAAACCTTCAGGTTGTATCATGTACACATCCTCAAGCAGGTTTCCATTAAGGAAAGCTGTTTTCACATCCATTTGTCATATCTCATAATCATAATGAGCTGCTATGGCTAGGAGCATCCGAATGGATTTAAGCATAGCTACTGGCGAATAGGTTTCGTCATAATCAATTCCTTGTTTTTGACGATATCCTTTTGCCACTAATCTAGCCTTAAAGGTAACAACATTACCTTCCATGTCGGTTTTCTTCTTGAAAACCCATTTGCACCCAATGGGCTTAATCCCTTCAGGTGGGTTAACCAAGTCCCATACTTGATTTTCGTACATGGAATCCATTTCCGACTTCATGGCTTCAAGCCATTTGTCCCTTTCTGAATTTTTTCAGAACAACTTCATAACTGATAGGTTCGTCATCGCTTATGAGTAACACGTCATTCGATTCGCTTATGAGAAATCCGTATCTCTCTGGAATATTGCGTGTCCTATCAGACCTACGAAGAGGTGGTGTTGTTTTAGGTTCAACTGATAGCTCATCATTATGAGTTATTGGTTGTGGGTCTAGACTAGGTGTCTCTGTAATGTCTATTGGAGTTTCTTGAACTTCATCAAGTTCAATGCCACTCCCACTGTTTTCTTGTAAAAGAAATTCTTTTTCTAGAAACACAGCATGCCTTGAAACAAACACCTTTTGTTCCAAGGGATGATAGAATTGGTAACCCTTCGTTTCCTTAGGGTATCCAATAAATAGACATTTATCAGACTTAGCATCCAATTTGTCTGATACAGTCCGCTTCACATAAGCAGGACAACCCCATATCTTAAGGTGAGTTAAGTGAGGTTTCTTACTATTCTACCTCTCATATGGAGTAGTAGAGACTACCTTGGTCGGGACTCTGTTTAGCAAGTAAACAGCTGTCTTAAGTGCATAGCCCCAAAAGGATTTTGGAAGAGTTGCATGATTCATCATTGACCTAACCATGTCCATCAAGGTTCGGTTGCGCCTCTCAGATACACCATTATGCTGTGGTGTATACGGCGGAGTCCATTGGGACAATATCCCATTGTCCCTAAGATAATCTTGAAACTCTTGACTTAAGTATTCACCACCCCGATCGGATCGAAGTATCTTAATACTTTTGCCAAGCTGTTTCTCTACTTCATTTCTGAACTCTTTGAATTTCTCAAAAGCTTCAGATTTGTGTTTCATCAAGAACACATACCCGAATCGTGAGTGATCATCGATAAAGGTGATGAACTAGCTATAGCCTCCTTGTGCAAGAGTTGACATTGGTCCACATACATCAGTATGTATTAGACCAAGCAATTCTCCCACTGGATTACCTTTTCCGGAAAAGGGTAATTTGGCCATCTTGCCTTTTAAGCATGATTCACATGTATCAAATGAACCGGGTCAAATGATTCCAAAATTCCACATCGGTGTAATTTGGTCATGCGTTTCTTACTTACATGGAAAAGACGACAATGCCACGTGTAGGAGTCTATTCGATTATCTATTCGAGCACGTTTGTTGCTAACTTCGATATTGAAAACATCACCGGATAAATCTAACGTGTAGATACCATTGCATAAAGTTCCATTCCCATAAAGAACGCCATTTAAAGTTATGTAACAACAATTGTTACTAAAAGTTAAATGATAACCCTTTTCATTCAAACATGAAACAGATACAATGTTCTTTATTAACGAAGGAACAAAATAACAATTATCCAATTCTAAGACACGTCCAGTAGGGAGCTTTAGCAAATATGTCCCGATGGCAACAGCAGCAATCTTTGCTCCATTTCCAACTCGCAAATTCGCTTCTCCTTTGACGAGTCTTCTTCTATTCCTTAGCCCATGTATGTCATTACATATATGTGAGCTACACCCAGTATCAAGTACCCAGGTGTTAGAGGAAATAGAGTGACATTCAATAACGAAGATACTTGAAGAGGATGGGGCATCGGATGCCTTCTCTTTCAAGGACTCAGGATAAACCTTGCAGTTTCTTCACTAGTGACCCTCCTTGCCACAATGATGGCAAGTGCCTTTTGGTGTCTTTTCAGTGTTTTTGGCCTTTTTCTTCTTTCCTTTATTCTGTTCTTTGGCCTTCCTCTTAGAACCTTTCTTCGAGGAACCAACTAACAGTACCTGTTGAAGCAATCGGCCCTTTGAATGATTGGAAGATCATGGTTTTGATGTGTGGGCAAATAAGTTTAAAGTTAGAGTGTCATGTTGTATTTGATTTGTGTGATTGAGTTTGCAGGACTTGGAGAATCACACTTGGTGGACCTATCCGAGGGACGAGAGCCGAGGGAGGAGAGCTTCAAGGGCAAGCCGGGAAGTGGACTTCAAAGGGCACACGTGAAGGGTGGCATGAAGGCAAGCCGAGAGAAGGCTTGTGTGCGCATCCGAGGGACGATAGCCAGAGGAAGAGGACTTCAAGGGGCGAGCCAAGGGAGCAGACCTGAAGGCATACGCGAAGGAGAAGGTTCGGAGCGGCTGGAGCTAAGCTGGGAGGCAGGGCAGTCGACTGGCCCGTGGCAGTCGACTGCCAAAACCCACAGAGAGTTCGCAGCCTCGACCAGTCGACTGGCCAAGGGCAGTCGACTGGTAAACCCCAAAACTAGCCGTTGGCTAGCTGTTTGCTAGCCGTTGGCCGGCATTTAATGCCGGGCTAGTCGACTGCCATGGGGCAGTCGACTGGTGGGCGCCTGGACAGGTTGCGAATCTGTCCTGTTCACCTATAAAAGGAGGCCTCGTTACACGTGTCTGTACCGTTCCGTACAGTAACGAAGTGCTGCCAAATTGTTGAGTGAATTCTAGCTTTCTCTATCTCAATTCTTCTCTGTAAAGAGGAAGCTCTTGCTGTAAAGGTTTCTCCACCTGAAGGAGACTTTTCGATAGTGAAAAGTGGGCTCGCGGTGTGGATCCTTGGACTAGTCACCCATCTGGGTGGATACCAAGTAACTGAACGTGTTAGCATTGTTTGTATATTTCTTTTACATATTATTTCCGCTGCGCTAACAAGACTGCAGAGTTCAAAGATCCGAAAAAGTGCATTCACCCCCCCCCTCTGCACGCCTACATCGATCCTACAGTACCATCTTTTGATCCTGCTTCACAGAAGGCTCTACAGTCTTCAGCAGGTTGAGCAACTCAGGAAACTGGTCTGGAGTTGCATTTTCAGGAGGACGGTTGGAAGGTTGATCTTCAAGGACATAAGCAAGCTTCTCTGCCTTGAGGACTATCCTCAGGTTTCGAAGCCAGTCCATGAAGTTTGGCCCAGTCAGTTTATTGGTGTCCAAAATGGAACGCAAATTCAGAGAAGACATGATCGAGTGATTATCCTAGAAATACAAATTGAGCTTATGTGAGAAGAATGATTAAAGAATGTATCAACATACATTAATTAAAAAAATCCTATTTATTTTTCAAATTGAATAACCCTTTTTATCAATTCGGGAGATCGTAGGAACATCTCCAAATAGGTTGATATCCAACCATAGATAAGAACAACCATGACTGTGGCCATCATGTTATTCTTAGCTATGAAGGTAGGTAATTATACCGATTACATATCACATATATGTAACTATCACTTTATGCTATCAACTAATTGAATGTTTGCATAAATCATTGGGTT
Source organism: Boesenbergia rotunda (assembly GCA_024364735.1). Lineage (NCBI taxonomy): Eukaryota > Viridiplantae > Streptophyta > Magnoliopsida > Zingiberales > Zingiberaceae > Boesenbergia > Boesenbergia rotunda. The sequence continues at coordinate 255,106 of JAGFNQ010003963.1, read as the reverse complement.
GTTAACTCATTAACAAGTATGTAACATTATACATAGCACCCAACTGCACCTCTCTTTACATCGACCTTGGCTGTGGCACAACAAATCGATGCTCCAAGCTTAAGGCTGACCCATTAATCAAAAATTAGTTTTAATATGGTTGGAGCTCATTCAACCGTTTAGTCAGGCTTGGATGTGTCCAACAACCAAAACTAAGGATTGACCTCTGACTCCAACTATATTATTCATAAACTAATTCTATGGTTTGAACATGTTAAGGTTCAAGTCGGGCATGGATGTGTCCATCAACCCAAACGAGAAACAAAACTCCGGTTCTAACCATATTAATGGAAGGTGTTGGCCTTAATATTTTGTAAGGGGTTTTGGTCTCATCTTTTCTTTTAATGCACATTCATGACATATAATTATGTCATGACTAACGATATCCTTAATAAAGTATGTATGTGACTTAAGTTATCAAGTCTCATTAATTGAATTAGGAACCGGATTTCCTCATTCCAATTTTATACTTTATTAAAGGAATTATTTTGGGAAATAATTTCCTAAATTGTCATAATTTATTTCGGAAATAATATGTTTTAAGACTTTGATTTCTCTAAATCAAATCTTATTAAATTAAGAGAGAGATTCCCTTAATCTAACCACATATTATTTTCATGAAAATCTCATTTAAGAAACTCTATAGGAACCATTTCCTAATTAATTTTGGAGACAACAATATGTAAGAGCATCACCTCTTAAACCATATTTTATTCATGGATTTAATTAATTACAACAAATCGTTTTCTAAGGGTGGCTCCCCGAGGCTCAGATACCCAAAGAAAAGTAATTTGTCGTAAATCCAATTTGGTCCGTTTCGGAAACGCAACCAAATCAAACATGACAATTTCATTCAAAATTGGGAAATTAAATTACAACAACTAACTTTAATTTGGGTGGCTCCCCGAGGCACAGATACCCAAAGAAAAGAATTTTGTTAATAATTTAAAGCCAATTCGAATTTGAAATTGTCAACTAATTATCCATAAATTTGTCTAGACTTTCTTAAAAGAAAGTGCCCAAAATTGCGAGATTTCATAACAGGTTTTCAGAATAATTGTAAGTTTCTGGTACAAAGAAAACTTACATATTTCCAAAATTGGAAAATTTCTAAAATAGAAAATTTCCAAAATTGGAAAGTTTCCAAAGATGGGAAGTTTTCACAATTATCATAAAATTTCATAAACTAGGATATTTCAAACGTTTGCGAAATTTCATGAGGATTTCCAAACTTTGAAATTCCTAAATCTAAAACTTATAATAATTGGAAAATTTCCATAATTGAAAATTTTTCCAAAATTGAGATTATGACAAAGTTTTCCGTAAAACAATTATATGATTATGTCGAACACTAACCTCGCTCTGATACCACTGTTGGGACCGGGTGCATGTCGACAAGGATACGGGTTCGTAAAATTTTAAATTTTTACGTGCAGCGGAAGAATTAGCATAAAATAATTTCCTAAATTATTTTAACCATGTATCTAGCATGCAACCTTATGATGTGTTGACATAATCATAAATTAAAACTTTGCGGAAAAGTAAACTAATTTACTAAGTACCTCTCGTAACTCGAAGTAAGGGACGAGATCCAACCGTAGCGTCCCTTGGAAGCTCCGCCTCTATTCGCGTCCACGCCGAGTTCTCTTCGGGACGACTTCGCAAAGTCACGAGTTTTGTGCCGACGAGAACTACTAGATTCTCTAAAGGCACAACTAGAAGATCAAGAAAGAAGAAAGGAAACTAACCACCAAGTAAACGGAATCTAAATTCCGAGAAGGAAGGAGAGAGCCGCGATCCGCTTCTTCTTCTTCTTCGACACGAACTTGGTGGAGGAAACTCTCGGCCAACCTTGGGATGTGCGCCGGCCCTAGGGGAGGAGAGAGAGCCGGCCCTAGAGAGAGAAAGGGCGCCGGCCCTAGAGAGAGAGAGAGAGTTTAGAGAGAGAGGGAGAGCTAATTAATCTCTTGATTAATTGATTGGAATTAAGGGCTTGCCTTTGGTTCCTTTATATAGTAGCATCTCCCTTGCCAAGTCTCCCTCTTAACGGAATTTTTCATAAGAAATTTATCCTATAAACTCTCTTATTAATTATTCCGTTTAAGCCAAGTTTTATTATAACTAATTTTATAATAAAACAAATACCTTCTCTCCTTTTATTATGGAATAAATTTTATAAGAAATTTATAAACTTTCTTATTATGAAAAAATCAATTCATAATTGATTTTATAAAATTAAAATAAACCATTTCATGGATCATTTTAATTTCCATAAAAAGAATAAATTTCTATAAATTTATTTATATAAATTTCTTTATACAAATTTATTTATCCATAATTTATAAAACAAATCGCGCTAGATTTATTTTATTAATTAAACCAAATAAATTAGTTTCTCCCCATTGATGTGGCCGGCCAAACCAAAGAGGGTGGGCACCCTCTTTGGCCGGCCACTCCAAGCCGAACCATCGCGAATTAAACTCATTTAATTCGCCCAATAAGCCTTCAAAAGACTTAGCCAATTTTAGTTTCCGTTGCGCCTCTGATTAACTCAGATTCGACTTATTTCTCTTGATTGGAAAATCTAATTTTCAACTCGTTTTAAATCCCTCGGATTACTCGTAGTGCGTGTGACTAAATAGGCTTTCGATTTATGTTGGCCGTCTATAATCAACTAATTATAGAACGATCATGAGTGGCACCTAGTAGTACATCATGACCCCCAATTAATCGAAAGATCAACGGTTTGACCTCAGAAGTAATTCTGAAACCATTCAGCAGCTCTAATAAATCGTGCCTCATTCCCTTCACCATCTTATACCCACTTGGTTCAGGACATGGTCTATGTGTGTCAGTCCCCACTAGGCTGACTATGTCACTCCTAGCCCAAGTAGTGTCTTTCTCGTCCTTTGGATTTCTAATTACTCTTATGTATTTAAGAGACTCGCACTCTAAACATGATATGCTCTGGCCAGAGGCTTTGAGTAACAATCCGACGATAGGCCTGGGTATACATCTCCTCGCAAGGAGTGGTGAATCCTTTGTAGGTTGTTCAAACATCTTCGGGCACTTCGGCTTATACCCAACCATCCTGGGTCCACACCTCCTAGGAGATGCTTGCTTAAGATGTTAAAGTATAAGTCTCCATGACCAAGATGACTTGAACACCGCAAGTCAAAGGAACATCGCACTTAAGCCGCAGTAAGAACTTCATTGACATATCTATATAGATTACCATATGAAGTTTTACAGCTAGTCACTCCAATGAACTAGTTCCCTTAACTAGCATCCATGTTTATCTCCGGACATCCCAATGTCACCAGCCAGTGAGAATCAGCTGATTAGAGAATAACCCATGCTAGTCTCAACAGAATTGATAGTGTCCGTATTTATCAATTCATCGACTAGGGATATTTTCAATACTTCATATTTGCACATTTAGAGATAGTCACTAGTTGTGATCCCATCACAAATTCTCTTATGCTGTGAATTGTATTGCGGACATTCAGTAGATGAGTTTAAGATCCCAATCAAATACACAAACATGTTACTCAAATAGTGAATTATCATTTATTAAAATAAATGTTTACAATCATAAGGCGATTGCCTTAGGACACTTCTCTCATATCACTAACAATTCCTTTGGGGCGTTCTGAGCTGCAGAAACACAATCCTTCGGTCCCTACAACCAAGGTTAGTTCCAAAACAAACTAAGCAAGACTGTTAGTCATTATTTACAGTCTTAGCTATCTTGGTTCTAACTTCGGGTCTCCCAAATGGAACCCTAGGTCAAACCGACGCCTACTATTCCCTCAACGGGGAACGCGTCCTCACCTACTCCTCTCAGGAGAGTTTACCTTTTGTCAACCGGCTCCTCCGGTTGGACTTTTGCCCAATGCACCTGACCAGGTCTTCATGCCCAACATCCGGTCTGGTCTTCATGCCCAACTTCCGGTCAGGTCTTCGGTGCCCAACCCCTTACAAGGACTTCTTGCCCAGTCCTCGACCAGGACTTCTTTGCCTGACTTCCGGTCAGGTCTTCTTGCCCAATCCTTAACCAGGACTTCTTTGCCCAACCCTTTGCCAGGATTTCTTGCCTAGTGTACCTAGGACTTCTTCCTGCACACTCAGTGAACATGTTAGATCACAATAACATCTTAACTTCTGAACCCTTTGCCATTATCAAAACCCAGGTTTGACTTAGGTGTTGCCTGCACCAACAGAGTCTACGGATATGGACGCGGCTGAACCAGTGACGTGGAGGGCGCCCCTATAGCCACTCAGGTGCCCGAGATTAAGTATAAAAGGGGTTTCACCCCTTGCCTCCAGAAATCAACTCAAGCTCTCGAAATCTCAGTGATAAAGCGTCCATTCTTGAGTTCTCTGCACCTAAGAAGTTCAAGATCGATGACACACCGCTTTTGCAACAAAATTCTTTCTTTAAGTATCGTTGGTATAATTTTATTTTTTTTGTACTTAATTATCATTATTGTACTTCATTTATGTCTTATAGTATTGCCCAACGAAAATGGTCAAGGACTGTGGGCTTTGGACTAGGAGCCATCACAGACTCCGAACCAAGTAACAAACAAGGTGTTAGCTGTGTTTGACTTATTTACTTCCACTGCATTTAATTTAATTTATCTGATAAATCATTATCGATATTCACTCCCCTCTCTATCTATCACATTGATCCCATGGTGTCCTCTAGTCAAAATTTTGTATGATATGATTCGTTATTTGATGTGAAAATTAGCCAAATCTAATGTTCGCGTGAAGTCACTCTAAAAGAAGATAAAAGCTCTTAAGGAGGAAACTAACCCAAATTCTTTAACTGAGCAAGTTCAAAGTGGAACTTCAAGTCAAGTTCAATTACTTGAGAAAGAAAATTCCACTATGAAAGGTAAAGAATCATTGGAATGATTTACTTAGGTTCCAAAAATCTTGATATGATACTTGAAAAATAAAGGGTCATGTACAATCGATCCAGACTAGGATACAAAGCTAAGACTCATTTTAAATCAATCTATCAATTGAAAATCAAATTGCAAAAAACCAAGTCCAAGCATGAGTCCCTGAAACAAGCTTAATTAATCAAGTTAGACTAAACCAATATTGGATCCTCAAAGGTTAAATTCATTACCTAGATAGACCATATGAGGTCTAATCAGGAGAGCCAATAGAAAGCTATTTTTTTATTAGATAAATTTGCATTACAGCTTTCCTTGAATGCCTATTTTTCTACTTAATTTAGAATGGTTGGATAAGTACTTGGGCTTTCTTGTCACTTGCTCAACCTAGTACATGAATGGGACGAGATGATAGTATATTAGGCAAGCTTGATTTAGGGAGTCAGGTAGGGTAAGACATACCCTACTTGGTCTACATAGCTAAGTAGAATTAACTGAAGCTACCTTGCTACATCTTAGACTAGTTAGACTAGAGTTTTTCAAAAAGAAAGTTGTGTATAATTTCCTTAAAATGATTTGTCTAGAAGTGGTTCTTATTTTTATAACCAAGAAGTCCACTGTGTCTCACCATAGCTTGGAAACTCATTTTTGAAATGTGCACTTAACTTGTAACGCCCGCCCTTATATCTACTCTCGGGGCGGGGTTACATACTACTCATTCATATAATTTTAATCATAAAAGAAAAACATAAGTGCTAAGCCTATTAGTCAGTGCATGCCAGTCAGATATCATGCTTTAATGTTTAGAACATTTTATTTCTTTGGAGCATAGTCCTAGGTTTCTATGCATCTTAAGTTCACAAGTAATTCAACTCAAACATATAAGAGTGATCACTAATATTCAAAAGTACCAACTCTAATCACTAGCATTTATCATTAAAGGAAACATAGGCATAGTAATGTAGATATGGGAATCTTTCTTTCCCGAGCCACCACCCCACACATCTTCAGCCTTCCTGCCTCTTCCTCTAGTTCGAGTGTTCTTTACCTTTATCTGCAGCATAAGACAACACATAACTAGTAAGCATAAAAGCTTAGTAAGGATCCGGTCCTACTCGTAAAATCCATACGAAAGCATACAGCATGTGCACATCATAAATCATAAGCATGAGTTCATCATAGCATACTAAACATCAAAGTTTCTAAGCAAGCAGTATAAAGTATGGAATGCATATACATAAGGATGCTTAACTTTTAAAATCATACTTTTAAATACTTAAAAATCATCGTATCATCATTGGGGGTCCCCGGCTTGTACCACATACATACATCATAAGCGCGCATCCCTAAGTAGATACGAGGTAGCGAGCCCCGACCTACTAGGGTAAGGACAGCATAGTCGGTAGTCCCAGAACCGGGGCGTTCTTAAGGTGCACATCCCTGTTGCACAGCTACGGTAGTGCCAGAACCGTGGACAGCATAGTCGGTAGTCCAGAACCGGGGCGTTCTTAAGGTACCCATCCCTTGGACCCATACTTTGGTCCGGTACAAGCCCATTCATAAAGTAAAATACTTTACATGCTTTTACATATATGCTAAGGAGTACTTCCACATTCATTCTCAAGGGACACACCACTCTTCAAGGGTGCTCATGATCCCTTAGGGACACACCACACAACATAAGGGGTGCTCTTGATCCATACTTAATGAAGTATCCTTTCAAGCATCTTATTATACACATCACATGCATTTCATAAAGGTGCCCCCCAGGGGCTATAAGGCATGCTCATACATAGATCATAATTCAACCCCTTTAAACATATCTTATATATGACAAGGTTGATCACATAAATCATATTCATATCATAGGAAGTGGTAGCATGCTTCATGGGTAAATCAAATGGTTCCTAACCCTAAAACTAGGGTTTTGGCCGAAACTCAAGGGTAGGGGTAGATTAGGTTTTTGACATCAAAATATCCCCTACAAGCATCCCATATATATATATATATATATCATGTATCATCCAATAGCATACACCATGGGAGAAAATCAAGCAACCCTATCCCTAATCTAGGGTTGGCCGAAAGTCATCACTAGGGAAGTCCAAGTTTTTCCAATCAAGCATTCCATTTATTCATCACATGCATTCACATATCATCTCCCTAACATAATCATATCACATAGGATAATTTAACCTTTATAAACCTAATATTTCATGCTTGGTCGAATATCACATGCTAGGGACATTTAGTTTCCAAATCAATATTCCATTTAAACATTACTTACACATACATATCATCATAGCAACCCTAAGCATATCTCATAGGATACATCCCATACAATCATCACATATCATATATATATCATGCATCATGGGAAGAAAATCAAGCAACCCTAAACCTTAACCTAGGGTGGCCGAAACTTGTAGGATGGTTAGGCTAGGTTTTTGACTTCAAATATCCACACAAGCATTTACACAAACACCTTACTTATACTATTAAGCATGGATATATCATAGGGAAAATCATACAACCTTAAACCCTAATTCCTCTAGGGTGGCCGAATGGTGTAAGGGTAGGGTAGGCTAGGTTTTTGACATCCAATCTTCACACAAACATTTACACAAACACTTTATCTACACTACTAATCATGGACACATCATAGGATAGCAAGCAACCCAAAAAGCCTAACCTTTCTCCTCTTGGCCGAAAGTTGTAGGGTGGCTAACTCTACTTTTTTGTTATCACAATATGATGGGAAGTCATCATACATATGTACCCTAAGTCCCAAGGGTCTCCTCATGCATCAAAAGTAGCCAAGGCCTCCCCTTAAGGGGGTGGCCGAAACTCACCTAAAGGGAAAACTCCCTTTTTCGAAAACAAAACATGAAGAATACATTCAATAACCATTACACTGCAGGCGAGGGGATACTTACATCCTTTCGCTTGAGATTCTACTTCTTTAAGTCCCTTAGGGTACCCTTGGTTGAAGGAGAAGTGAAGGTTCCTCTTACTCTTTCTTCTCTAGACTCCTTGGCCCTAATAGAGGGCAAGAGCCTTCTTCCTTCCAATCCCCTAGGGTTAGAACCCTAGGGAGCACTTTTCGAAAAATGGAAAAGAGGAGAGGAGAAGAAGGAATTTGGGTGGGGAAGAGAAAGGAAGAAGAAGAGGAAGTTACTCACACCTCTTCCCTCTCTTATTTATACTTTTCTCATGAAAAGACATGTCTCTTCACTATTACATGCTTAACAAGCATGTTTCTTATTCTCTCAACAAGAAACAATGCTTGGTGTAGTGGTTAAGACATGGAGAGTGCAACTAGGAGGTTCAAAGTTCAATCCTTGCTTCCTCCCTTCTACTTCTTCTTCTTATCACAATTTGCACTAATCCATATCAAAGCCCTTTAAGCCAAGCCTATCATGAAATTTCATAATATTAATAATATTTCATGAATTCATAATATTTCATAATATTCCATAAATATTATTTCATAATATTTTTAATATTTCATATTCATGAATCTATAATACTTCATGAATCCCATAATATTTCATAATGAATTCACAATATTATTCACATAATATTTCATAATGAATTTACAATATTATTCATGGTGAAATTTTGGGGTGTTACATAACTGACCAATTGTTAAACTTGAATCTAACTCAAACGTCAATCAATTCTTAGGATTCAAATTAAATTCACAGAGATAAAATTAACAACCATCTCACAAAACCTATAAAGTTTCATGTTTGAAAACCTTAAATAGGTGAAATGGACTTAGGAATTAATTAGCTTGATCCTACTTAAGTAACCTAAATTAAAGTGTAACAATTAGTATCAATTAATCTAAACTTAACTTAACATAAAATTTAATTTAAACTTAACTTTAACTTATCATCAGAACTTAATTAATCATACGTAAGCAATCTTAATAATCAAAATCCACCTAATCGACCAAATTACACAAAATTAAAATAATTAAAATATAATAAAAAACTTAATTAATTAATACTTAATAAACCTTGATCAATTAATCTTAAATAAACCTTAATCAATCTAATCAATTTAACTCAAGTAATGAATTCAATCAACTAACTTAACGTTAATTAAATAATCCTAAATCAATTAAACTTAAAACTAGATTAATATTAAGTCTAACTGATAATTAACAATGTTTAAATTTAACATATTCTTTATTCAAAAGATTAACTAAACCAACCTAAATTTAAATTAAAGTTTAAAATATTTAAAAAAAATAATGATTTTAATCTAACCTTTAAACTTAAGTTAAACTTATCCTTAAATCTAATGTAATCTTAATAATGTAACTTAATTCAATTAATTAAAAGTTTTATTTAATCGTAACCTAAAACCTTAATAATCAGTTAAACTTCAATTTAAAAATAATCCTAATTAATTAATTTGTTAAAATTAATCTTAAACACAATAAAATTATTAAGTTAATCTAATTAACATTAAACTTATTTTAATAAACGTAAACTTATTTAATAAACTTAATAAATCCTAAATTGACTTAAAATTGTTATCCGAATTTAACTTATTGGTCTAAATAAAAATTAATTAATCTAAATTAATCTATCCAATTTTAGTCAATCCAAAACTACTTAAATATAATTAATTTAAGAATGAACTAAAATTAGTTAATCGTAGTTAAATATCTAATCCAAACATAAAATAATATTTAAACTTAATTTTTTTTTATATGAAACCAAAGTTAAAAGCTTAATGAAAAAGGTTAGACATTTTAAAGGGAAATTGATAAGTTATTTTCAAATATTGTATTTCCTAAACTTAGTCATTTTGTAATTTTAAATCAATCTTGCATGGACTATAGGATACTTTAATTAATGTTTAGTTGAACACTATTTCATTTGTGATTCATTGTCTAAATCATTTTTGATAAAAGAATGTTTTAAAAAAATCCCTTTTCAAAATTCTTTGAAATGTTTTTCAAATTTTTTTTAAAATTTTATTCTTCAAGTGCTCTTCAAAAATTCATTTTGAAAATTAAACCGTCTTTCAAAATTCTTTTAAAAATTTAGTCATGAAATGTGTTGTGAAAATTTGTTCTTAAAGTTTTTTTTAAATTTCCCTTCAAATTAAATCTTAACTTGTTTTTCAAAATCTCTTTTAAAAAAATTAAGCCTCAAACTACTTTTCAAAAGAAAATTGAAATATGAAGAGTATATAAAATTTAAGTATTTTAGTATAAAGATAAGTGTTTTTCAAAAGAAACCCCTTCAATATTAAATTCGGGGGAGAGATCAAATTAAAAAGGAGGAAGAATTTGTTGAAACTGACTTAGCTATTTATGCCTTACTTATTTCTTTATATGAGTTTTTACATAATTTTGAACTAGTTTGTCATAATTAGAAAGGGAAAAATTGTTGGTGTAAGAAATACTAGATAATTCAACCTAATTTTGCTATTGGTAAAAGGTTTAAAGTTAAGTTGTATTGTGATCTAATGATGTTAACTAAGTGTTCAGGTAGATCAACCAAAAAGTTATAGTAGGTTAAGTTGACTAAAAACTAAGCAAGGCAAAAGTCCTAGTGGATACTAAGCAAAGGTAAATGTCTTAGTAGGTCAAGCTGACTGGATACTAGATAAAGAAAAGCCCTAGTAGGTCAGCTAGACCAGATACTAGGCAGAAGACTTGGCAGATCGAGTACACTAAATGGGAAGTCTAGACGGGTTTAGAGGACCGGATGTCTAGCATATCGATAGGTCTAGAGGACCAGACATTGAGAGTAAGTCTTAGGGGTTGGAGGATCGAACATCGAGCAGGAAGTCCAAATAGGTCTAGAAGACCAGATGTTTGGCAAATCAAGAGACTCTACTGAGAGGAGTAAGGACGTGTTCCCTTGAAGCGAACAATTGTCATCAGCTTGACCTAGGATTTCACTAAAACTACAAAAGTCAAAATTAGACAGTCTCAAGATTGTCAAAATATTTTATACCTATCTTTATTAGTATTCCTAATGTGATAACATTGTGATGCAGGAGAGGTTTCTAGACCAGCTGGTCTAGGCACCTAGAATAGTTCCAAGCTCCAGAAACAAGCTAATTTGGGTGCCTGGAAAAGTGTCGTGCACCTGGAATGGTTGTTATTCGATAGGGGAATTGGTAGGCTCTGGTTGGCTGGAGCACATTAGCTTCAAGCATCCGAAAGGGATACAGGCACCTAGGAAGGGATAACGGAGACTCTGATAAAACTTTGCCTAGGTACAACCACATCATTAATCCAAGCGTCCGGTGGTGATCTAGGCGCTCAGAGATTGATATGTCAATGTCAAAAGTGGATCGGCCATTAAAAGTGGCTCAGAGCTAGTCCAGGAGCCTGGAATAGGCCATTAAAAGGACCTTTGACTAGGATCTTAGTATCCATTCTTCTACACTCAAACAATTTTTGTACTGCTCCAAAATACTACTACAACATTAAAACTCCTCATCAACAACAATGCTCTACTTCATGTTTCCTTAAAGTTGCCAGTATTGCTTATTTGGTTAGTTAATTATTTTACATATTGAACTTCATGTACATGATGTATTGATAGTGAATTAGCCAATAAAAGCAATCAACAATCGTGTGCCTTAGACAAGCAGCGTAGGATGTGAGCCCAGTAAAAAGAAAGGTATTAGTATTGTTTATATTTTCTATTTTCGTTGTTATCTCTTAATGTTTTCAAAACCCCTAAAAAAGTAACACGTGTTATGCACCCCACCCCCCTCTAGTGCTTCTTTGATCCTATAAATAGCATAATCCTTAGTGAGGAGGGCTCTATCAAGAGCAATTAGAAAGTTATATCCTAAGATCAAGTGTATATTCAGGTGCAGTAAAGGTTTAATCCATAATTTAGAAAGTGATAGGGGAATACAAAAAGTATCATAGTTATTATTGTAACGACACTCTCTTCTTAACCTTCACCTTAGAGGGAGGTCACAATTTCTTATTCTTTTTCTTTTACATTACTCCTAGTCAACTGATGATAAGTGCAGTCGACTAGTGCCAGTCGACTCCTAGGCCAAATCACTCCCCCAATTTTCTGTTCGAAATTTAGCCCTGGATCAGTCGACTGGTGGAACTACCAGTCGACTCTCAGTTGACTGAGACTGGATTTCACTCGACCAATCTTTCTGTTCCCTCGAATTCACTGAGGCAGTCGACTGCTATCTTGAGCAGTCAATTGATACTTCTGGAATTTCAAGTCCAGGCTTTAGAACATTTGAATAACTCAATGAAGACACTCCTACTACTTCAACTATAGTTAGAACGCATATTCATAGTTCATGAATCATCTATAGCAACTCAAATAGTAAGATATAAAACAACTCAATATTATAATCTTTGCGGAATTAACACTACTATCATGAAACATAAGTAATAAACAATAAAGTTCTAGAGCACTAGCAAGTCTCATCCCAAGTTCTCACTCCACGGTTCCGCCGCCACTGACACCAATTATCCTTCCGTTAACCTTCTTGACTTACATCCTTTCTATACCTTTATCTACAGTAAAAGGATGTAAACTATAAGCAAATCACTTAGTAAATAGATCCTACTATCACAAACCATGCAATCGATATTAAAGATGTTGATGATAAAGAATGCTTGCTTTAAAAACATATGCAACTGGAAATGCCATGCTTATCATGAATATGCTCATGAATACGCTTGTAACGAATGCTTGCATTTGAAAACCTTGCTTGAAATGGAAGATGCTTAACATGCTTGGAACAAATGTTAGCTTTTGAAAACATGAAAATTTGTATACTCTTATACTTTAAAATAGATAAACATCCTGCTTTTGGGCCCGATATAGTACCAATGCGTGCATCCCTAATAGGTTTCGGGGTAGCTAACCACCAAACCCTACTAGAGCGTCTCTACTAGGCTCGCCTAGATCTCTGTGGGCCTTGGCCTGGTACATGCCACTTAAAAAGTAACATACTTAAATCTTGTAATGCTTATACTTAAAATGCTTAAACTTAGCACATATCTTGCACATAGAAAGTAATGTTCCCAAGACTCGTTTCGGGACATCTCAAGACCTTGGTCTTGTACTCATCAATGCACCTTGTGTGCCTTACTCCCTGAACTCGTTCTAGGACGTAGTAAGACCTCGGTCTTACTCTGTACTTTCATCGAGCACCTTGCGTGGCCTAATCCCAAAACTCGTTTTGGGGCAAATCAAGACCTTGGTCTTGCAATACTCAGATCACACACACAAAATGCTTAGAATCAAGTTATACAAAAATCATACAAAGAACAACTTTTACTGCAAGTGAGTGATCTACTTACTTGATGCTTCCTACTCACTATACCGAATACGAAGCCTAGTGTCAAATCCCTTCATCCACGTCTTTCGCACGGTCGCCGGATCTTAGGCAAAAGTGTATAAGGAGAAACCCTAGTTTCTTTCTCAAGAGGAAGAAGAAGAAAGTGAGATAACCCTTAGTTTCCTCTTCTTTCTATTCCTTTATATACTAAGTGGAAGTTGAAGCAACATCCATGAATAGGTGCTTTGCTTACTGGCACATATCTTCAATTGTTTCCATATCCCAATTTGATGCTTTACCACCACCTAATGGAAACTTAAACTAATAATAAACTAAGGGTCCTTAGTTTGAGCCTCGACTCCGACCCTTTTTTACTCCACAAAAGAAATTTTTATATTTCTTTTTATTTTTGAAAATTATGAAAAATTTCCGGGCATTACAATCCTCCCTACCTTATAAAAAGTTCATCCTCAAACTTAGAATAGCTCCAGATACTTTTGCCTCATGCTATCTTCTGTTTACCAAGTTGCCTCCTTAAACTTCTGGTTTAGCCATAGAACCTTCACTAGGGGTACCTCTTTGTTCCTCAGTTTCTTGATTGCCCGATCTATAATCTAAATAGGTCGACTTTCATAACAGAGATCTTCTTGAACTTGTACCGTCTGTGGCTCAATTACTTAGTTGGTATCGGGAACATGTTTCTTCAGCATTGAGACATGAAACACATTATGAATAGCTGACATCTCTAGAGGTAGTTCTAACTCGTAAGCTACTTTGCCAACTCTTTTCGTTACTAGGTTGGGTCCTATGTAACGAGGACTTAGCTTGCCCTTTTTGCCGAATCTCATTACGCCTTTCATGGGAGCTACTTTGAGGAAAACTGTATCCCCAACTTCGATCTCCGGCGGTCTACGACGCACATCTGCATAACTCTTCTGCCTACTCTGAGCAATTTCTATCCTTTGTTGGATGCTCTTTATAGCTTCTGTGGTATCATTAATAAGGTCCATCTGATACCCCATTTATTTCTTCTCACTCCTTTCATACCAACAGATAGGAGATCTGCACCTTCTACCATAAAGAGCTTCATAAGGTACCATGCCAATAGTAGCTTGGTAACTGTTATTGTAGGCGAACTCAGCTAAACATAAATACTTGCACCAACTGCTCCTTAAAATCTAATGCACAAGCTCTAAGTATATCTTCTAATACTTGATTTACTCTTTCTGTCTGCCCATCAGACTAAGGATGGAAAGTTATGCTAAATCTCAGTTTGGTACCAAGTGTTGTCTGTATACACTCCCAAAAGTGCGAAGTGAAACGACCATCTCTATCGGAGATAATGGTCTTCGGAACTCTGTGCAGTCGGATCACTTCCTGTACATATAACTAAGCTAGTCTTTCTATTGAGTAAGACACTTTGATTACCAAGAAGTGTGCAGACTTGGTCAATTTGTCTACAATTACTCAGATAGCATCGTAGCCATTTGTTGGCTTCGGTAGACCAATAATGAAGTCCATGGTTATATCATCCCATTTCCACTTGGCAATCTGTATGGGCTGTAGGACTCCTCCTGGCCTCTGGTGTTCTGCTTTAACTCTTTGACATATCAGGCAGGTACTGACATATTTAGCTACATCTCTTTTCGTTCTAAACCACCAAAATCTTCTTTTCAAATCCTGGTATATTTTGGTAGAACCAGAGTGCATAAAGTAGGGAGTTCTATGGGCTTCTTCAAGAATTTTCTTTCTCAGCTCTTCATTGTTGGGGACACATAGACGGTCACCATAATAGAGTATTCCACTATCAGATACTCTAAATTCTTTACTTTCTCCTTCTTGCATCTCTTGCTTGATCTTTTGAATATTAGAATCTTGATCTTGCTTTTTCTGTATATCCTCAAGCAGAGTTGACTCTAGTGTCAATACTGAGAGTTGCCTATGTATGATTTCAACTCCATAATCTACTATCTCTTTCTGTAGTAGTGGTGACAGTGATGACAGGGACATCAAGGTTGTGCAAGTCTTTCTACTTAATGTATCAGCCACTTTATTCGCTTTACCAGGGTGGTAGAGGATTTCACAGTCATAATCTTTGACTAACTCCAGCCACCTTCACTGTCTCATATTTAGGTCCTTCTAAGTGAAGAAATATCTCAGACTCTGATGATCTGTGTAAATCTTGCACTGGACTCCGTACAGATAATGACTTCACATTTTGAGAGCGAAGACTACTGCTGTTAACTCTAGATCATGAGTAGGGTAGTTCTTTTCATAATCCTTGAGTTGCCTGGAAGCATAAGCAATGACCTTGCCTTCTTGCATGAGTACAACTCCAAGTCCCAGCTTTGATGCATCACTATATATATCGAAGCTTCTGTCACTTTCGGGAACTATAAGAATGGGAGCATTTGTCAGTCTTTTCTTTAGCTCAATAAAACTCTGCTCATAATCATTAGTCCACTCATATTTCTTATTCATTTTGGTAAGGGTTGTTAGTGGTGAAGCTATTTTTGAAGTCCTCCATGAATCTTCTGTAATACCTTGCTAAACCCAGAAAGCTTTTGATCTCACTGACATTCATTGGTTGACCCCAGTTACTAACTGCTTCAATCTTTGCTGGGTCTACCATAATACCTTCCTTGGAAATGATGTGGCCTAAAAACGCCACTTCGTCAAGCCAGAATTCACACTTTGAAAATTTGGCGTACAATTTCTTCTGCTGTAAGGTCTTCAATACTACCCTCAGATGTTCATCATGTTCTTCCTGAGACTTTGAATAAACTAGAATATAATCAATGAAGACTATGACGAAACTTATCAAGAAACTCCATGAATACTCGATTGATTAGATCCATGAATGTTGCAGGGGCGTTTGTCACTCCAAAGGGCATGACTACAAACACGTAGTGTCCATACCGCGTTCGGAAAGTAGTTCTCAGCACATCACTCTCCTTAACTTTGAGTTGCTCGATCAGGAGGGAGTCCTGGTAACTCTTCAGGAAACACCTCCAGATAGTCACAAACTACCCGCACTTCTTCTTTCTTTAGCCCTTCTCTTTGTCTTGCATCTACTATATGAGCTAAATAACCAGAACATCCATTATCTAACATCCTCTGAGCTTGTAAGGTAGATAGAAACCTTTTTGTCTTTCATTTTGGGTCTCCAACAAACTCAAACGGAAGTTCTGCTTTTGGTGTGAACTTTACTTTCATTTTGCGGCATTCAATAGAGGCACTGTACTTGCTCAAGAAATCCATCCCCAAAATGATATTGTAATCCTTTATATCAAGGACTAAATCACCATAGAGTTCTCGGTTGGAAATCCAAATTGGCATAGCTCTTAGCCACTGAGTAGATGCCATGACATCTCCCGAAGGTAATGCCATTAAGAACATATCCTTTAGCATTTCCGGTGGAATCCCTAGCTTCTTGGAGAATGGCATAGACACAAAAGAATGTGTTGCCCCAACATCGAATAGCACACTAGCATAATGAGATAAGATGAGTATTCGACCTGTGACCACGGTAGGAGAATTTGCCACCTCTTCCTTGGTGATGGCGAAAATTTTGGCGTTGGTCGTGACTGGGGAGGCTTCCACTCTCCCTTGACTAATGTAGGGTCCTTCCGATGCTGGCTACATATGGTGCAACTGTGCGGACTTTCCCCCATACTAAATAAGCTGTGGTGAGGTGGATTTGCTTTGGTAGGGCAAGCCTTGGCCATATGCTCTTCTACTCCACAGATATAGCACCCGCTCATGCCTTGGCAAAATACTCTGGGTGCATCCTCCCACATTTTGAGCATTGAGGATATTTGGGGTACTTGCTTGATGAACTTCCTCTATTGCTTCCAGAAGTCTTTTGGTCCCACAGTTTCCTTTTATTTGGATTCCCTTTCCAGTTCTGTGGGTTACCCTGGCATTTCTGGACTGGTACTTACTTCTGTTGCATACTGGTGGCCTTTATACTGTTTAAGTAATGCTCAGTGATTAATGCACTACTTATCAGTTCTTCTGAGGTTCGCGGCCTATTAACACCGCTGGCCACAATTAAAGCTATCTGAGGCCTTAACATCTTCAGCATTAGCCTGACTCTTTCACTTTCAGTGCCAACTAGTGTAACACCCGAACTTTTCAAAATAAACAAAAAATAACTAATTTTTTTTTTAAATGGTCAGAGTGAGGGATCGAACCTGCGACCCACGGCTTGCGGTTAGTTTTAAATTACCAATCAAGTAAGTGTTCTTTTCATTAGAATATGGAATCAATATTAAATAAGTAATAGTAAGCATCTTTTATGAGTGATGCTTCAACTTCCACTTAGCATATAAAGGAATGGAAGAAGAGAAACCCAAGAGTTTTCTCATTCTTCTTCTTCTTTGCCGAAAACAAGAAAAGAATTAGGGTTTCTCCTCTTCTTTTCTTGCGCCCAAGATCCGGATCGTGCAAAGGAAGTGGACGAGGAGTACCACGCTAGATCCTACGTCGGTATAGTGAGTTCTAAGCGTAAGGATGTAAGTAGATCTCTCACCTGCAGTAACAGTAGTTCTCAATGAGTTTTAAACATGATTTTCAAGTCTTTTGTATGATGTGATCCTAGTATAGCAAGACCAAGGTCTTGATTTGCCCAAACGTGAGGTTTTGGGATTTCGGCACGCAAGGTGTTCGATACCGATGTTCTGAGTAAGACCAAGGTCTTACTAAGCCCTAGAACGAGTTCTGGGACTAAGAAATGAGATAAGAAACAAGACCGAGGTCTTGTTGTGTCCTAAAATAAGTTTTGGGAACATTACCTTTTTAAGTGCTAAGTTATGCATTTTAAATACAAGCATGAGTACAAGTTAAGTATATTACTTTGAAAGACCGAGGTCTTTTTGGCATGTACCGGGCCGAGGCCCATGAGATCTAGGTGAGCTAGTAAGATGCTATTAGGATTCGGTGGCTAGCTACCCCGAACCTATTAGGGATGCGTGTATTGGTACTATGCCAGGCCCAATGGAGGATGTTTATTATTTTGAAGTATAAGAAGTATAAGTGTATAAGTTTCAAGTTTTTCAATAGCAAGAAATCATTTCAAGCATGTTACACTTTTTCATTTCAAGCAAAGTTTCCAAATGCAAACATTTGTTACAAGTGTATTCAAGAGCTTATTCATTTTAAGCATAGCATTTTCAGTACATATGTTTAAAAGCAAGCATTCTTAACCAAGAGCATGTTTGATATCGATTGCATATTTTTGTGAGATAGGTATCTACTTACTAAGCTATTTACTTATAGTTGCATCCTTTTACTGTAGATAAAGGTAAAGGGAAGATGTAAGGCAAGGAGGCTCAAGGATGGATGATTCATGTCAGTGGCGGTGGAACCGTGGAGTAGGATCCTTCGAGGGATGATTTTTGTTTAGCGTTTAAAACTCTAAACAATAGAACTTTATGAGTATTTTCTTTTGAGTTTATGTTAGTAGTTTACTTTCGCAAAGACTTTAAGTTTGAGTAATTAATTTGGAGTTTGAAATGCATGCAAATAGAGTATAATTATGGTTATTATGTTTGTGAGTCTATAATCTTGTTATGTAGTTGAAGTAGAATGTATATATATACTTGAACGGTGTTTCTGAAACCTGGAAACTACAGTTCCAGGCGTATCAGTCGACTAATGCAGGTATCAGTCGACTGGTCGAGGGAACAGAAACATTTGGATGAGTGAGTCTCAAGTGCAGTCAACTGCATCAGTCGACTGGTGCCAGTGTAAAACAAAAGGTGTTGTAGGGATGATGGTTAGTGCTTCAGTCTTGCAACGAAGAGGTTTATGGATCAAATCATGGCAAAGCCAATAAAATTAAAGATTTTTATTTTGGCTGGCCCAACAGTAAAGTCAACGTAACGACCCTATAAGGTCAAAGTTAGCAAGAGAGGGTCGTTACAGGTTTGGTATCAAAGCAAGTTCCGGCCTTCCTCCACACTGACATCGAGCATCAATCCGGCCTCCTACCAAGTAAGAAAGTGCATATGTTTAATTTTTATATACATGTCTTTATTTGATTGTTAGTCTTGACATATGCTATTATGTGCATGATTAGTAAATGCTATTATGAGTATGATGATAAGTAATGCTATTATGAGTATAATGACAGTATGATGATATAAGTATGATGATAGTATGATGATATGACATATGATATAACATATGCTATATGAGTATGATGATAGTATGATGATGAGGATGATGATAGTATGATGATATGACATATGCCATATGAGTATAATGATATGAGTAGAATGATAGTGAAGTAATGAAATATCCTTATTGATGAAATGTCCTTATTAAAGTAATGTCCTGTCTCTATGAGTATGATGATAAGTAATGTCATTATCCTCTTTATGATATATAGTAAGAGAATGACAAGAGGACGTCCTAGAAAGACCCAAAACGAGGAGCGAGCTCCTAGAGGGCAAGAGGATAATGTCATTATCCTCTTTATGATATATAGTAAGAGAATGACAAGAGGACGTCCTAGAAAGGCCCAAAACAAGGAGCGAACTCCTAGAGGGCAAGAGACAGAGTCAGTACCCCCACCAAATCTCTTAGAGGTGGTGGCTTAGTTACAGAGACAGATAACAGAACAACAGCAAGTTATTGCCACCATGATGGCTAACTAGCAGACCTCTCCCATTACCCCGCCGGTGGAGAATATGTAGTGGTACCAGTTGTGACCGAAGACCCATCGATTACATCTGTAGTCCTGGCAAGGGGGGTAAGGCAAGAAGCATACATCATCCAGTGGCAAAAATTGAAGCTAGAGGACTTCTCAGGCACAAGCGAACCATGGGATGCTCAAGCACGGTTCAAAACTTAGGAAAGCATAGTAGAACTACTGGACTGGCCTGAGGTAGAGAAGATAAAGTGCGCCTCCTTCTGCCTTACCGGAGATGCTAGAATGTGGTGGGAGAGAGTCAAGACCAAGAGGAATGTCAGCCAGATGACATGGGCCAACTTCGAGACTGAGTTCTTCGAAGAATATTTTCACATGCGAGTAACCAATAAGCATTATGATGAATTTACGGAGTTCAGACAAGGAAAACTATCCGTGGATGAAGCAGTGAGAAAGTTCAACCGGTTAGCTCGTCTGTGGCCAAAGCTAGTTAGCATAGAAAAAGAGAGAGTCAGGCTAATGCTCACGATATTAAGGCCTGAGATAGCGTTAAATGTGGCCAGCGGTGTTAAGAGGTCGCAGACCTCCGAAGAACTGATAAGTAGTACTTTGATCACTGAGCACTACTTAAACAGTATAAAGGCCACCAGAAATGTTGAATGATGAAGTTCTTAACAACCTTACCTTCGGGAGTGGTCATGACATCTACTCAGTGGCTAAGAGCTGTATTAATTCGGATTTCCAACCGAGAACTCTATAGTGATTTAGTAGTCCCTGAGATGAAGTATTACGATATCATTTTAGGGATGGATTTCTTGAGCAAGTACAGTGCCGCTATTGAATGCCGCAGAAGAAGAGTAAAGTTCACACCAGAAGCAGAACTTACATTCGAGTTTGTCGTAGACCCAAAGAGAAAGACAAAAAGGTTTCTTTCTAACCTACAAGCTCACAAGATGTTAGATAATGGATGTTCTGGTTATTTAGCACATATAGTAGATGCAAGGCGAAGAGAAGAGTTAAAGAAAGAAGAAGTACAGGTAGTTGTGACTATCCGGAGGTGTTTCCTGAAGAGTTACCAGGACTGCCTCCCAATCGAGAAATTGAGTTTGAAATTGAGTTGGCTCCAGGGACCAACCCAATTGCAAAGGCACCGTATCATATGGCGCCAGCAGAATTGAAAGAGCTGTAGGAACAATTACAAGAGATGCTCGACAAGTGTTTCATCTGCCCTAGTCATTCATCTTGGGGAGCTCCTGTGTTGTTTGTCAAGAAGAAGGATGGATCTATGTGGGTGTGCATAGATTATCAAGCCTTGAACAAGGTGACTATCAAGAACAGATATCCTCTACCAAGGATAGATGATTTATTTGATCGGTTGAAGGGGGCAACCGTGTTTTCCAAGATAAATTTGCGGTCAGGGTACCATCAACTCAAAGTCAAGGAGAGTGATGTGCTGAGAATGGCTTTCTGAACAAGATATGGACACTACGAGTTTGTGGTCATGCCTTTTGGAGTGACAAATGCCCCTGCAACGTTTATGGATCTAATGAATCGAGTATTCAAGGAGTTTCATGATAAGTTCATCATAGTCTTCATTGATGATATCCTAGTCTATTCAAAGTCTCAGGAAGAACATGACGAACATCTGAGGGTAGTGTTGAAGACGCTACAACAGCAGAAATTATATGCCAAGTTTTCAAAGTGTGAATTTTGGCTTGACCGAGTGGTTTTCCTAGGCCACATCATTTCCATTTTTAAAAAAAACTAAGTATTTGTTTAGAAAATATTCTAAAAGACACTATGTACTTTAAAAAATATTGCACCAATAATATATGAATTTTAAAAAGAATTTGAACTTCCTAAGTCTGACACAATCCTAGGAATCTTGTTGACCACAAGAAAATTCCTATGTGTCTTAGGGATTTTCCATAAATGAAATTATGTGATATTTTCAACATATAGTTTGAATAGATTTCTTAATTTGGTTTCATTTCCAGTCTGACACAATCCTAGGAAACCTTGTTGACTACAAGGAAAATTTTCCTAAGTTTCCAAACTCAAGTAAGAAAATTTTCTAAGGAATTTTGACGATGTTCAACAGGATGAAAATGTTTACAAAAATTGTTCATAAAGATGAAAGAGTTTTTCAACACATGTTTTGAAAAATGATAATATTGGATTTTCGAATGTAGAGTATTTTTAAAAGTATTTTTTTTAAAAAAGATAGTGGTTGAAAATATGATATTTTTGAAACCTCTAATGGTTCTTTTAATTTGAACCTCCTCCTAAACCTGACGTAGTCCTAAGAATCTTGATGACCATAAGTTGATCTTCCTCTGAGTCTTAGAGTTTAATTCAAATGAAAAGAATTACTATAGAAATTTTAAAATAATCAGAAATAAAAATACATTAATTTCTTTTGATTAACACTCCCCCTAAACCTGACACAATCATAGGAATCCATAGATCATAAAGGAAACTTCCTATGTGTATTTAGAGTTCTTCCAAATCATAAGAACAATTAACGCATATTTTAGAAAAATATTTTTGAAGGAATATGATAGTATTTGAAGAAGTATTTGAATACGTAGTTTTCAAAAAAAAATTTGAAATACATAATAACTTTTTGAAACACATTTTTCGAAAAGCATTTTGAAAGACATAAAATTTTTTGAAAGATATAAATTTTTGAAAAGAATAATTATTGAAAAATACTTTTTCAAAAGAAATATCGACTCCCCCTGAACCTGACACCTTCTGGCTACCCTTGTTAACTACAAGGACCTCTTCCTAAGTGTCTTAAGGGACTTTAGTGTTGACCTAGAAGGCTTGTGTCTATATGTAGGTCAAACAACTTTCGAAAAAATATATAATTTTTGAAATATGTATTTATAGGTAAGCACCCAAACAAGCATGAAATTCATTAAAACATTATTATATTTAAACATTATTTTGAAAATAGATTTTTAAGAAAATATCCTAAGGATTTTGAAAACATTTTGAATGACATTTGTCATTAATTAGTCCTTAACAACTCACCCATTCTAAGTGTCGCAATACAAACAAACACGGTTGTCTTATGGGTGTTGTGAGATGCTTGAATAATTTTTTTCAATTTTAATTTTATAGATTGCTTGACTTTGAGTTAGATTCAAGTTTAACAATTAGTAAATTAAAAGTAAATTTCAATAATTGGCTTCTAGGTCTTGGTGAGGCACAGAGACCTTCTTTGGCCGTAGCCTTATTGGATCATCAACCCTTTCCTTAGACAAAACCTTTTAAAGAAATGATACTTTCAATTTACTCTTTTGAAAACTTTGGTCTAACTAGTCTAGGATGTGGCAAGGTAGCTTCGGCTAGTTCCACTTAGCTAAGTCGACCAGGTCGGGTACTCCTTACCCTCCCTGACTTCCTAGACCAAGCATCCCTAATGTACTATCATCTCACCCCACCCTGGTACTATCTTAGGCAAGAATCAACCAATCTTTTTCCTATCTATCCATTCTAAAATAAACAGAAAATAAACTAGCATGAATGATATGACAGATATGTATATTAACAAAAAAGATGCATGAGCATAGCAGATATGCATGTATCAATCAAGTCAAATCATTTTAATTTGTTTTCTAATAAAGTATCAAATTCTCAATTTAATACAGAATGTGTGAACCCGCGTATATGTCAACCCTCTTTGACATATTTATTATTATTAAGCTAAATAACTAAGTTGGGTAGGATTTTATTTAGTTTCACAATTGAAGGTAATTAATTAGAATTTAGTTCATAGATTTTGTTGAATTAAGGATTAAAGTTAAATCATTAATGAATTAAGTTTAAGAGTTAATAAAAATTTAAGTTGTAGAATTAATTAATGATTAATTAGTTTAAGAATTAACTAAGGATTAATTTATTAACAATTAATTAAGGTTTAAATTATTAAGAATTAATTGAAGTTTAAATTATTAAGAATTAATTAGAGTTTAAATCACTAACAATTAATTAGAGTTTAAATTATTAAGAATTAATTAGAGTTTAAATTATTAGAATTAATTTAGGTTATTTTAAATTGTTAAGAATTAATTAGAGTATAAATTATTAAGAATTAATTTAGGTTATTAAGAATTAATTAAAGTTTAAATTGTTAAGAATTAATTATTAATAATTAATTTAAGTTATTAAAGATGTTATGAATTTTGTGTCTAGTTGCATCATTTCCATTAATTCAACAATTTCTTATTCATCTATTATTTCTTTTGGATTTAAGTTTTCAATTTTGTTTAATACATCTGTTTTATTTGAATTCTTGTAAGCCTTATTAAACATAGCTTTAATTTTAATGAATTCCTCTTTATCTTAATCATCAAAGTTATATTCAGAATTATTAATTAAATTGTATTATTATTGTCACAATAGGTTGAATAATTTTCAAGATTATTAATTAAGGTTGTAGCATTATATTCAAAATTGGTAGAATTAACTAAGGGTTGACTATTATCCTCACCATTATCTTCAAAAATAGATTGAGTATTATTATCAATATTATCAACATCATCAATATTATCTTCAGAAATGGGTTGAGAAATATCATCAATATTATCTTGAGTATTATCATCAACATTATCTTGAGTATTATGTTCAGAAATATTAAAATTGACAGCAATAATATTAATCAACGTTTCATCGCTATCTTTAGAATTATTAGAAATATTATTAAGTAAAGTATTGGAATTAATTTTACAAATTGTAGCATTAATATTAAGGATTAATGAATTAATATTTTATATTTTAATATTTGTCAATATTTGATAATTTGTCATGCAATATATTTAATTTCTTATGTAAATAATCTATCTTAACAGGAAGATCATAAGAAGAATTATCTAACTTAACAGACGAATCATCTAATTCTACAGGTTGAAAAAAAGCTTTGCAAAAATTAATTTTCCGTACCTTCATTACCTTTGTGGCATTTTTCGGCATTGTGGATCGAGCCACTTTCCAGTCTGGGCACTGGTTCTTGTAATGTCCCAGCTTTTGGCATTTGAAGCAACAGATGTGACTCTTGTCCCTCCGGTCTTCTGTCGATTCCTTCGTTGCCGCCGGTGGTGACGTTTGAATCTTACGAGTAAGACATTGGTTTTTATAATGTCCTCTCTCCCTGCACTCAAAACAAATAATATTGAATTTGAAAATTGACATAATAAAAATTATACCTGTATTCACCCTTGCTCCCCCTCAATTTCTGGAGTTGTTGCTCCTTCGGCTGTTAGTCCGGTGAAGAGCGACCTACTTTGATACCACTTGTAGGATCGGTGTCTGTCGATAGAGGGGGAGTGGGTGAATATCGACTAGAATTTTCATCGGAAAACATCGTCGTTCGATTGTCTTTCTATCAAAGTTAGTACGTAGCAGAAATAAAATAAAAAGAAAGACAGCAGAAAAACTCGCGGGATTTACTTGCTTCCCAACCCCCCAGGGTCAGTACGTCTAAGGCCTAAGTACTTGGCGTGAGTCCACTAGTGGTCTCCTTTCCGAACTTTCCGAAGGCAGAGAAACTCATCTTATAGTTTAGATTTGCAAGTACAAATGAATAAAAGAATGTACAGCTTGTAAACGGAAAAGAAAACCAATGAAAAATGAAGATCCGACCAATCAGGAAGTTCGAAGTGCAGGGCACTTCCTCCTGGAGCATCCTTGGTCACAGAGCTTCGACCTGAGCGCTTTTGCTTTGCACAAAATGACTTAGCAGATCTGAAACATGATTACTTGAGATGAGGGGTCGAACCCTTTTATATACTGTGTTCTCGGGCATCTCAAGGCTCTTGGGTGCCTAGCACGTGTTGTTAAAGTTCATCTGTAAAAACAAAACCCGCGTATGGATAGAATTTGCCCTTCCCAGGCACTTGGGAAGCTCTCAGGCGCTTGGAAAGCTCCCAGGCGCCTGGGAAAGGCTCTCTTGGGCGCCTAATACCAATCAAGCGCCTAGGAAGGCCTCTTCCCAGGTCAGTTTTTCCTGCGGTTGTTCTCCTATCTTGCCTTCAACTCCAGGTACCTGTAAGACAACAAACACAAGACAAACATACAAATAATCTTAGCCTTAATTAATTGGTTCTGACTTTGGATTTCACCTGAAACCCTAAGTCGAACCGATGCCTAATGTTCCCTTTCTCATAGAGCGCGTCCTCACTTACTCCACCCTGGAGAAGTTACCTTTCCCAACCGGCGCCTTCGGTTGGACTTTTGCTCAGCCTCCAATAACTCGGATCTCGAGATGACCGACCTAGACCCATCTCTACTTCGGTCCACGATCCCCGCTTGGCAAAAGATTTTGCCCGA
The DNA here is from genome assembly GCA_024364735.1 of Boesenbergia rotunda. Lineage (NCBI taxonomy): Eukaryota > Viridiplantae > Streptophyta > Magnoliopsida > Zingiberales > Zingiberaceae > Boesenbergia > Boesenbergia rotunda. Next base: position 228,862 of record JAGFNQ010003963.1, on the reverse strand, counting down.
TCCTCAACCAGGACTTCGTGCTCAGCCTCCGGGACTCCCGGGTCTCGAGACGTCCGACCTCAACCCGTCTCTACTTCTGTCCTTAGTTTTCGCTCGATTTAGACTCTGTTGCCTGATCCCTGACCAGGACTTCGTGCTCAGTCCCCCGAACCAAGACTTCATGCCCAGCTTCACTCACCAGGACTTCGTCCACCTAGCTTCACTCACTATGACCCAGCTTCACTCACCAGGATTTCTTCCACCTAGCTTCACTCACTAGGATTTCTTCCACCTAGCTTCGCTCACTAGGACCCAGCTTCACTGAATAAGATTTCTTCCACCATAAACACTTCTTTGCTAGTCATCTTAATCCTGACTAGACTTCTTCTAACCTTCAGGTAAGTATATCCCAAACCTCAAGTCCGGTTTGGTTTAATCCCTTGGTCAAAATGAACAACCCTGGGTTCTATTCACTCTGCCAAACATCAGATTCAGTTTGGCTAATCCCTTTGTCAAACTGATCAAACCTGGGTTTACCCTACCAAACATAAGGTCCTGTTTGGTTTAATCCTTGATCAATTTGACTAAGCCTAAGTATATTGTTACTTATAGTTCTGCCAAACATTAGGTCATGTTTGGCTAACCCTTTGTCAAGCTTGATCAAACCTAGGTTTATCCTACCAAACATCAGGTTCTGTTTGGCTAACCCTTTGTCAAGCATGATCAAACCTAGGTTTATCCTACCAAACATCAGGTCCTGTTTGGCTTAACCTATGATCACATTGACTAACTTAGTATATTGTCAAACATCGAAACCCTAAAGGATGACTGTTCATCACTGATGCTCTTTGCACCAACATAGTACTCTCCCCCTTTTCCCTTAGAATATTTTCAATATTTTTGAAAAACTTAGCAAAAATTTGAAATATTGCATAAAGCTTTTTTTAATTGAAAATCTCCCCTTGAAGCTTTTGAAAACATGTAATTTTCTATTTTGAAAGTTTTTTTAAGTATTGAAAATAAGTCTAAGTATGATTGAAAACTTCTGAGTGACAAAGAAACTCTTGAGAAAAACATTAAGTAAAAATATTTTTGAGAACTTCTAAGGTCAAAAAGAATTTTCATGAAAGAGTTTAACTTTTTGAAGAATATTTTCTCAAAAGATTTTTCAGAATCAAAGTGTTTTTTACTTTCACTTTCTAGAAAAAGAAGGGAAAAAAATAGATTTTTAACCTTACTTTTTTCAAAAAAGATAGATTTTGAGGGAAAAAATTTTTAACTTTACTTTTTCTACTCTCCCCCTTTGCCATATATAAAAAAAATGAAAATATGTTTGGTATGAAAAAATAGTTGTGTATCAGAGCCTGCTTGCTTTGTAAAGATAATAAAAGAAATTGACAGGCAGCAGGTAATAGAAATGAACTAAGTTTGACCCAAGTAATAAGTTTTGAACCTAGTTAATATTCTAGTGAGTCCAAGCATAAAAAAGAAATTTTCATGAAAAAAAATTTTAAAAAATGGATCAAATTAATTTCTTCTGGTCCCTATCTAACCCAGTTTGCTACATACTAACTGTTATATAACAGCAGCTTTCACTTGGGTTAGTCATGTTAAGTAGTCTAATTAAGTTATACTTTCTAAGCTTGAATACTTAACTTGATTGTTGTTCAATTGTATTTATCACCCCAACTGCTCTTGATGCACTGACTTAAAGTATCTTGAGTCAAGGCATAGACCTAAGCATCTCAACCCAATCTAGGTTATCAATCAAAGTACCCTAATGTGCTTGTGAGATGTTGACTTCTAGATCTATAGGAGCATGCAATGCTAGGGTTAAATCCTACGCTAAATTCATTTCGTAGAAAACCCCTAGTTTTTGAAGAGGTAAAAAAAACTACGTCGGAAAAATATTTTTTAAAACAATATGATTTTAAAAACAAATTTGTAAGATAAAAAAGAACAAAAAAACAAGTCCTATTTGTTGGGAACGAGATGGCTATAGAGGGGGGTGAATATAGACAATCGCTTGCCCCTTGAAAACTTATCACGATTTCTGCAACTCAAATATCAGTAGCACAGCGGAAAGAATGGAAAACAGAGTATGCAGAAAAACAAATGAGAGCAAAGCACACACAACTAGCAAGATCGCTAACAAGGAGGGTTTACAAGGTTCGGGGATAACTTGCCCCTACTCCTTGGCGTGCCCTTGAGGTGGGCGATCTCTTGATCGTCGGCAGATCAAGCCCCGGTTAACATCGGATATGAAGCAACCTCCTTCTCGGTGGAGAAACCTCTCCACAGTGTGTTTCAAACAATGATATATAATGAGCACAATGAAACAACAACAAGAAAGATCTTACTCAAACACTTAGCAAGGATTAAACACAGCAAGCTTCCCGAGCTCCACCCAGTGGCGATCTCACACAGACCCCTGTCTGCTTCGTGTCTTCCCACTGTCGGACTCCCAGCTTCTTGTTTTCTCCTTCAAGCGCTCAAGTATGATGAATGCTTCTCAATAGCTTGCTTAGAATGGATGAAGAACTCAAGAACAGCAAGCTTCTAGTAGCAGAACGCAAGAACACACAGGTTTTCAAAACTAAATCTGATACTGAACTCAACTCTCGCGTTCCTTTTTGTTTCTCCGCCAAGCGATAGGTGACACCATCTCTGTAGCTCCCAGCTACTCCTCTGCCAACGCCAGCCTCTACTGAGCTATCTCTGGACTCACTGAGCTCCTCAGTCGAGCTCCAGTCTTAGCTCCAGTCCGCAGCTCGCCGTTGCAACCTGAGATGGGAAAAGGGACAAACCTGCTCCAAGGAAAGCACTCTTTGACTTCTCCTTGAGTGTTTGAATCCTCCCCTGTCACCTGAAACTCAATCAGAGCATTAGAGCAGAAGATCACAAAGCATATCACATACATCAGCAAATCGGATACGATCAGACGCTCTGACGACGTCTGACAGTGAAATTTGAATTAAAGTGATCGGTCACCGGACCGATCCAGGGTGTGTGGATCGATCACCAGACCGATCCACTGCTTTGCTGGGATTCCCAGCTCTCCAGCTATACACGCCTGATCGGTCACCGGACCGATCAGGGTGAATCCTGACCGGTCACCAGACCGATCAGATTGGATCCTGATCGGTCACCCAGACCGATCAGAGCAGATGAACAGTTGTTTTTTAATCAATTCCAAGATCCCTGATCGGTCACCAGACCGATCCAAGACTCTGATTTGCAAGGGAACTCACTCACCGTTTGCTCCCTGATCGGTCGCCAGACCGATCAGGAGCAAGACAGCAAGGAAGCAGCCTGCTCCCTGATCAGTCTCCGGATCGATCAGGAGCCACACAGTAGATTCCCAATCTCACTGTGCGCTCCCTGATCGGTCACCAGTCCGATTAGACATAGCTGGATCGGTCACCAGACCGATCCACTAAGGAGCAGCGTGCCAACAGTCCCTGATCGGTCACCAAACCGATCCAGTGACTCTACCCAGCCCTCCAAGCTAGGGATTCATCCACCTTAGCCCTCCAAGCTAAGGATTTTTCCATCTAACTCTCCAAGTTGGGAATTTGCACCTAACCCTCCAAGTTAGGACTTTTCACCTAGCCCTCCAAGCTAGGACTTTTCACCTAGCCCTCCAAGCTAGGACTTTTCACCTAGCCCTCCAAGCTAGGACTTTTCACCCAACTCTTCCGAGTTAGAACATCATCCAACCTAGCCCTCCAAGCTAGGCACCTGACCCTCCAAGCCAGGACTTTTTCACCTAATTCTCCAGGATGGGAATTTGCACCTAACCCTCCAGGTTAGGACTTTTCACCTAGCCCTCCAAGCTAGGACTTTTCACCCAACCCTTCCGAATTAGGACTTTTCCAACACCTAACCTCCCAGGTTAGGATTTTCAACACCTAGCCTTCCAAGCTAGGATTTTCCACACCTAACCTCCCAGGTTAGGATTTTCCAACATCATGCCTAATCCTCGATTAGGACTTAATCATAATCATCACACTCATCACACTTAACCTCCCAGGTTAGGGTTTTCCATATCATGCCTAATCCTCGATCAGGACTTAATCATAATCCACCTAACCTCCCAGATTAGGATTTTCCATATCATAATCATCCTCCTAAACTAAAATCGTTGTCAACACTAAAACAACAATCAGGGCCAGACTGCATCAACACTATTCTACTACGCACATTCCAAAAGATGAGCAACTCAGTAAAGAAGAATGCATAAATCTAAAGTAGATGATCAAGTCAACCCTTACAAATAAGGAAGGTCAGAAAATAGATTCCTAGTACAATGTTAAGCTAAGGAGACAAGCCCGGATGCTAAGAAGGGCCTGGATGCCAAGATCGAAACATAGACATCATCTCCTCATGTCCGGCTTGATCTACTGCGAGTCTCTCATCATGTCAGGCTTGTAGGGCATCCATCTACTCGACATGACAGGCCTCCATCTCCTCTCGAAGACTATGAACCTCCAGCTCTATCCATGTAAGGCGCTGGTCTGTAGTCATCCAAGGAGGAGGTGGCAGAGACTCCCTCAGCTGCTCCTCAATCTCGGCGGTGACATCTGCTACATCAAAGTCTACCTCGTCATCCAAGTCAACCTGGGGTGGAGCACCTCGTCGTCTCCACGATATGACCCCTATGGCCGAGATATCTACAGCGGCTAGGGAAAAGTTACTAATTCCAATTTCGTCAAACTCGGTCATCGTGATGATCTCTCCAATAGAAACGTCACGACCGTAATGATGGAAGAGTGCGGTCAGGATGTGACAGTAGGGTGCCCACACTCTAGAGTGAGTGGAGATGCTGAGGCATAGATGATCATCTGAAACATATGTAGACTGATGTCTATGTCCAGATGGTGGATCATCGTGTAAAGTAAGAATGAGTGAAAGGATCGCATAACCGCTACATCCCGTGAAGTCAGGGGAAGAATACAGTGGACCAGAACTTGATAAAGGGTGTAGTCTTGGATGGGCATATCAAAAATTCTGAACCGTCCGATCTCTCTCACCTCTGAAAAAATAAAAGTAGAGAATGTCGAGGGTAATGTGGGAGTAAGGAGCAGGAAAGGGAAGATCTATAGGAGGATAACAAAAGAAGGTGGACTGAGAGGATCGTAGTCCAAGAAATCTAGTAAATAAAGAAGGAGAAATGGTAAGTGGAAAGGTCTGAATAGTAGTAGTGTAGCATAAGTCATCGACTTTGACCAAGTTGTTATAAAACTCAACACACAAAGTCGTGTTTATGGAACCATTACAGTATACTAATTGCTCTAGTTGGTAGTAAGTAATAAAATCTATGGCTATGGGACATTACTGGGTAAAGAATCCCCTATTCATATAACTGGTGTTTAAGGGTTTGTACGTAGTAGTAGCAAACTTATTAAAAAGGGCTAACGTAGGAAACCTAAGATCAGGGCTAGGCTCGGTACCGGGGTCGATTTCAGTAACATGACATTTGCTAATTATAATGATCAACAAATATATCGATTAATAATAATAATTTGAAAAAGTCAAGCTCTTAAAAAACATACCGAGGAGGCATCGTAGGAGAGGAAGAAGAGAAGAAGGATTGGGATGCTTGGGAAGGCCTTAGAAGTGACGAAGAGGTTGTGTTTTGGTGTGGAAAGGGTGCCATGGGCAAGGGCTTATAAAGCCCTTCCCGGGCACCCGTGAGGGTCATGAGGCGTCCGTGGCAGAGATGAGGCACCCGAGAGATTACTCGGGCGCCTGTGAATAGGCATGGCAGCCTTTGACTACCTCGTATGGTGGAAACATTTCGAGCGCCCGTGAGGGTCTCGGGCGACTGGCTGACCACAATTTGATCAGATTTAATAAATTCAATCAAAGCCTAACTTGGATGAATTTTGAAACGGTGATATTTAGTTTGATTGGATTTGAATGATTAATTAACTTACATTTTGAAACATGAATGTGAAAAATCATTAGGTAGAATTAAGTTAGATTAAGTTAGATTTTGAAAATATTAAGTTTGTTTTCTGAAAATATCAAGTTAGATTTTTGAAAATATTAAGTTGGATTTTTGAAAATATTAAGTTGGATTTTTGAAAATATTAAGTTTGATTTTTGAAAAATTAAGTTGGATTTTTAAAAATATTAAGTTGTATTTTTGAAAATATTAAGTTTGATTTTTGAAAATATTAAGTTGGATTTTTGAAAATATTAAGTTTGATTTTTGAAAATATTAAGTTGGATTTTTGAAAATTTTAAGTTGAATTTCTTGAAAATATTAAGTTGGATTTTTGAAAATATTAAGTTGAATTTCTTGAAAATATTAGGTTGAATTTTTGGAAATATTAAGTTGAATTTAAGAAAATATTAAGTTGAATATTTTTAAAAATATTAAGATGAATTTAAGTTAAATTTTTGTTTTGAAGATTTTGAATTTTTAAACTTTAATTAAGTTGAATTGAATGTATATTAAAGGTGAAATTAATTGAGTTGGTTGGGTAGGACTACATTATTAGGTCCTACACATCTCACCCATTTCTAAGTGACAAAACAGGTATCCTTATCTGTTTTGTGAGATATATTAATTTTATCTTTGATTTTATGTTAACACTATGATTTGATTGAAACATATGTTAGATTCAGGTTTATCAATTAATAAATTGATAATAAATTTCGATAATTAGCTTCCAGGTCTTGGCGAGACACAGAGGTCTTCTTTGGTCGTAGCCTTATTGGATCATCAACCCTTTCCTAGACAAAGCCTTTTAAAGAAATTTTATTCTCAAATTACTTTTTGAGAAATCATGGTCTAACTTGTTGAGGATTTGGCGAGGTAGCTTCGGTTATTCCACTTGACTAATAGTACCAAATAGAGTACGTCTTACCCTACCTGACTTTTTAGACAGACTTCCCTAACGTACTATTATCTCGGCCTACCCTATACTAGGTTGTGTAAGTTTCAGTCAAGTCAGATCCTTATCTAACCATTTCTAAGTCTAAACATAATATTTTTGCAGAAACAAAATAAACAAGCATAAAACAACAAGAAAAGAAATAATTTATCTAAGTATAAAAATGATTTTTATATTGGCTCCCCCTGGACTGATGCCTCGATATGGGCTAGGTAAGATGTGAATCTCGTTCTTGGGAATCCCATATTGGTTTTACCCCGCTTGATTTGTCAAGCATAATTTTGGGACCCATGCTTGGACTCGGGTTCTACTTTGGTTCAAAACAGAGTAATATGATTTGTACCGTGAATTGGTCCGATATCCAAGTCCAATTCGGTTTATAACTGATTTTTGTTTTCCAAGAATCATGTAAAGATTCTTGGAACCCAAGGTGAATCATTCTAATGCAACTCTAAGTTCCTTTACCTGAGATTTCAAGGAGGAATTCTCCTCCTCAAGTTTTTGGACTTGAGGGGAGGTTCCTTCCTGAACTAGTTCAGTTAAGGAGCTAGAGTTTGTTGGTGCAAGAAGCACCATATCGAACCTTGTTTTGATATTGGCAAAGGGTTCAAAGTTAAGTATCATTTGTGATCTAATAAAGTTACTCAAGTGTGCAGGAAAGTCCTAGGTAATCTAGGCAATAAATCCTAGCCGTGGGCTGGCCAACTAAATCCTGACATAAGGTTGGGCAATAAGTCCTGGTCGTGGACTGGGCGCTAAGTCCTGGCCGAGGGCTGGGCACCTAAGACCTGACCAAGGGTTGGGCACTAAGACCTGGCCGAGGGCTGGGCACCGAAGACCTGGTTCGAGGAATTGGGCACTAAGACCTGGCCGGGGGCTGGGCACCGAAGACCTGCTCGGAAAGTGGGCACTAAGACTTGGTCGCGGATTAGGCACGAAGACCTGGTGAGTAAAGCTGGGCAAAAGTCCAACCAGAGGAGCCGGTTGGCAAAAGGTAAACTCTCCTGAGAGGAGTAGGTGAGGATGCATTCCCCATCGAGGGAACAGTAGGCGTCGGCTCGACCTAGGGCTCCATTTTGGAGACCCAAAGTCAGAACCAAGACAGCTAAGGCTGTATAAACCTAATACTTGATTGCTTTGTGTTGTTTTGGACTAACCCTGGATGCAAGACCCAAGGAATGAGTTTATGCAGCTCAGAACTGTAGGACCGGTGCCGTCGATAGAGGGGGGGTGAATATCGATCGTGAAAAATCTTTCGGAATTCTTCGTAAAACTTTCGTTCGTTCTGGACTTAGAGTATTAGTAGCGCATTGGAAAATAAATAGAACGAAAAAACAAAGCAAAGGACACAGCGGATTTTTACTTGGTTCCCGATCCCCCAGGGTCAGTACATCCAAGGCCTATGCACGGGAATGCCCGTCCACTATTGGTCTCCTTCCCGGACTTTCTGGAGGCGGAGAAACCCAACTTACAGTGCAGGATTACAAGCAATAATATAGAAACTTAAGTACGGTAATTAAATAAAAGCAAACCAACAAGACAAGGTCTGAAGCTCGGCCGATCTGGACCTCCGAAGTGCTGCGCACCTCCTCCTGGAGCCTCCCGGTCGTAGAGCCTCATCTCTAGCGTGTTGTCGTCGGTCAGAATGCTTGGAATCGCTCTTGGAAGTTGTTGTTGAAGCAGAGGGGTCGAAGCCCCTTATATAGGCCTCCTGGGGGCGCCCTGGACGTTGGGGGCGCCCCGATAAACCCGGTCAACTCTTATCCCTGCGCCGACCTCGCCGCAGCTGATAAGACTTTTGACCAGGGCGCCTCGGATGCTCCGGGCGCCCCCATGAAGGTTTATCTGTGTTTCAGACTCAAAACCGCCAAAACAGCTTTGAACCCGGGCGCCCCGGACGCTCCGGGCGCCCCGCTTGACACCTGTTCTGCCTGCTTCAGTTAACTGCATGTTTTAGCTTTGCCTGGGGGCGCCCCCACTGTTGGGGGCGCCCTGGTTGCATGGGGGCGTCCTCAATGATGGGGGCGCCCTGCTTAAGGCTTCCAGCAGCTTGCAACATCTTTCACTCTTGGTACCTGCAAGATACATAACCACATAGCACATATACATGTAATTTTAGTCTTAAGGACTTGGTTCGGACTTCGGATCTCCACAAAACCCTAGGTTGAACCGGCGCAAGTTCTCATCCCCCGAGAACGCGCCTTTCACCTACTCATTTCAGGAGACGGTTGCCACCCAGTCCTTCGGGTGGACTTTAGCTTAGCCTCCGATTACTCCAGATCTCGAGACGCCCGAACCCCGACCCGTCTCTACTCCTGTCCTTAGTCATCGCTCAGCTAAGTTGCTCGGTCCCTTGGACCAAGACTTCATTACCTAGCAATCCTTCACCAGGTGCCTAGCAGTCCTTCGCTAGGTCTTCTATGCCTAGCAGCCCTTCACTAGGTGCCTAGAAGCCCTTCGCTAGGTCTTGGGGTTTCGATGCCTAGCAGCCCTTCGCTAGGTGCCTAGCAGCCCTTCGCTAGGTCTTGGTGTTTCGATACCTAGCAGCCCTTCGCTAGGTGCCCAGCAGCCCTTCGCCGGGTCTTAGGGTTTCGATGCCTAGGTTAACTAGGACTTTTCTTCATCTTGGTTACTTCACTCCTAACTCCCCTTTGTTTGTTTACTGTATCACTGACTTAAGTGTATTGTCAAACATTAAAACACTTTAGAGGAGGACATCCTTGATGCAACTTGCACCAACAATCTCCCCCTTTTTGATGTTTGACAATAACTTAAGTTAGATTGGTTTAAAGGGGTAACTTACTATCCTTCGAAAAAAAAAAGATAATATAAGTTTTGAAACTATATTTTTGATCTTTGGGAGAAGAAAATTTTTCTAACTTAAGCACACCTCTCCCCCTTTGTCATACATCAAAAAAAATCAAAAAAACTTACACCAACAATGAAAAACCTGTGGTTCTTTTTGAAAATACTTAGTGCAAATTTTTGAAAACATTGTATTTTGAAAAATATATTGCATTTTTGAAAGATGCATAATTTTGAAAAATGCTATGAGCTTTGAAAAGTATAAGTACTTTGAAAATTATTATGATCTTTTAAAGAATTCAAGTACTTTTGAAAGATTATGTAATTTTTAAGAAACATAAGTACCTTTGAAAAATGTATTGAATTTTTTGAAAAATTAAGTACTTTTTGAAAAACGCATAATTTTTGAAAGAATGCTATTTCAAAAAATATAAATACTATGCATATTTTGTAAGTACTAACTATTTTTGAAAAAAGATGAGACTTTGAAAAATATAAGTAATTTTTGAAACATAATATTTTACTTGACTAGGTTTCTTTTCCAGTCTGACACAATCCTAGGAAACCTTGTTAACCACAAGGATATTTTCCTAAGTGTCCTGGAAATTCTACATACTCAAGTGAATATTAACAGAATTTTGCCAAAAAGAAAAATAATAGTACTTTTGAAAATATATGCTAGTGCATTTTGAAAAATGTGTGAACTTTTGAAGACGCAATATTTTACTTGACTTGGTTTATTTTTCAGTCTGACACCATCCTGGGAAACCTTGTTGACTACAAGGGCATTTCCTAAGTGTCTTGGAAATTCTCCAACCCAAGTAAATATTATTTCAAAAATAATTTACATGTCACACAAATTCTAACAAATAGAATAATAGTATTTTGAAAGACTTAGATTTTTATTAGGATTTTGAAAACATGTTATTAAATTATTCTTTTAATTTAACCTCCCCCTAAACTTGACCCAGTCCTGGGAAGCTTGTTGACCACAAGTAATCTTTCTCTGAGTCTTAAGGTTTGATTCAGATTAACAAGAAATATTTAACAAAACAAAAAAACTTTTCTGAAATTCTTCTTTTGACTCAGACTTCCCCTAAATTTGACACATCCTAGGAGTCCTAGAAGATCATGAAGTGGACCTTTCCTCTGTGTCTTTAGGGTTTATCAAAGTCAAAGAAACAGGTAAATTTTTGAACATATAAGTTTTACAACATAAACCTTTTTTCGAACACTCAAGTAATAATGATTTAAAGTATAGTTTTCGAAAACAAAAAAAAATTGAAAAGCACTCCCCCTGTACCCGATACCGTTTGACTCTATCTAAGTGCCTTAAGGAACATTAGTGTTGTCCTAAGAGGCTTGTGTCTAATTGTGTGAGTCAAACAATTTTTGAAAAGATATATTTTTGAAAACATATAATATGTATATTCAATCAGACAAGCATGAATTCCATAAAAACATTATTATGTTGAAACACTATTTTAAAAATATATTTTTAGGAAAATATTCTAACAGTTTTGAAAAATAATTTTGAAAAAAATTCATTAGTCCTTAACATCTCACCCATTTTAGATGTATCAATACAACAAGCATGGTTGCCTTATAGGTGTATTGTGAGATGCTTGAATTATTTTTATTTTTAATTCTAAGATTTAATTGAAGCATGTGTTAGATTTGAATTTGACAAGAAGTAACTTGAATTTGAATTTCAAAAATTGGCTTCCAGGTCTTGGCGAGACACTAGGCCTTCTTTGGCCGTAGCCTTATTGGATCATCAACCCTTTCCTTGACAAAGCCTTTTAATGAAATTTCATTTTCAAAATTACTTTTTGAAAAATTCTGGTCTAACTAGTTTGGATCTTGGATCGGTAGCTTCGGCTAGTTTCACCAGTCTAAAGAGACCAAGTAGAGAATTCTTGACCTTATTAGAATTGGCTTCCCTAACGTACTATCATCTCACCGCCACCCAATACTAGGCTAATCAAGTTTCAATTATTCTTTTTCCTATAGCCGTTCTAAATTATGCATAAGAATTAAATATGAATGCCATAAGATATATTTAATTGAAATAACAAATGCATGACATGGCAATTATGCATGAGTCAAACAAGTCCAAGGCATTTTAATTATGTTTCTAAAAATGTATCAAATTCCCGATTTGATACATGTCGTGTGAACCCGCGAATATGTCAACCCACTTTGACATATTTAATTTTATTAAGTTGATTGTTGCGGTTTGGGTAAGATTTTAGTTTAGTTCAAGTTTAATTTATTTAAGAGTTAGTTGGATTCAAGTTAATTAAGAATTAATTGAAGTTTAAATTAATTTGAAATTGATTGATTTGAATTAATTAAACTTAATTTGAATTAATTTTAATTAAGATGATTTAATTTAATTAGAATTAATTTGAATTAAGATAATTTAATTTAATTTAATTAAGATTTAATTGAATTTAATTCAAATTAATTTATATTTAATTGATTAATTAAATATTTAATTAATTTAATTGATTTTAATTTGTATTTCATTTAATTTGAATTTAATTTGATTTGAATTTAATTTGATTTGAATTTAATTTAATTCGAATTTAATTTAATTTGAATTTAATTTAATTTGAATTTAATTTGATTTAAATTTGGATTTAATTAGGATTTAATTAATTTTAATTTGAATAATTAAGATTTAATTAATATGAATTTGAATAATTAAGATTTAATTACTTTGAATTTGAATTTAATTTGAATTTAATTGAATTTGAATTTAATTTAATTTGAGGTTAATTTAATTTAATTTGAATTTAATTTAATTTAAATTTACTTTGAATTTAATTAAATTAAGATTTGATTTGAATTTAATTTGATTTGAATTTAATTTAATTCGAATTTAATTTAAATTGAATTTAATTTAATTTGAATTTAATTTGATTTAAATTTGGATTTAATTAGGATTTAATTAATTATGATTTGAATAATTAATATTTAATTCGAATTTGAATAATTAAGATTTAATTAATTTGAATTTGAATAATTAAGATTTAATTACTTTGAATTTGAATTTAATTTAATTTAATTTAATTTAATTTGAGGTTATTTTTTTGAATTTAATTTAATTTGAATTTAATTTAATATAAATTTTATTTAATTTAAATTAATTTGAATTTAATTTAATTTAATTTAATTTAATTTAAATTTACTTTGAATTTAATTAAATTAAGATTTAATTTGAATTTAATTAATATTTAATTTGAAGTAAATTAAGATTTAATTTCGAATTTAATTAGGAATAAATTAAATTTTTAAGGTTATAATGATTAATTAATAATTGTGGGTTTAAATTCATCATTTTCATTATTTCGAAAATTTCTTCTGCATCTTTATCTTTCTTTTCAAGTTTTTCTAATAATTTTGATTTATTTGAATTTTTAAAATTTTTATTGATTATGGCCTTTATCTTAGATAGTTTCATATCCTCCTTAAGATTAGATCTTTCTATATCCTCACAGTAGGTGGAGTAAAATGGGCCAGTAGTTAATTTTTCAGGATTATCTAAGGGAATAATTAAATTATTATCTAAAGAGATATCATCTCCACTATCTTTAGAATTATCCTTAGATTTATCTTTAGAATTATCTTTATAAATTTCAGTTTCAAATTTGGGTTCAGGTTTGTACAAAGGGTTTTCAAATTTGAATTCATAATTATCTAAGAGATTTTCATATTTTAATTCAAAATTATCAGAGTTAAAATTAAGATTAATTTCAGAATTATCATCAAGAATTTTAACATTATCTGATTTAATTTTATCAGAATTAAAGTTATCAGAATTAATTTTATCAGAAAAATTATCAGAATTAATTTTATCAGAAAAATTATCATAATTAATTTTATCAGAAAAATTATCAGAATTAATTTTATCAGAAAAATTATCAGAATTAATTTTATCAGAATTAAAATTATGATAATTTATTTTAGAAATTTCTGAATTGATATTCTGAATTAAACAATTAATTTCGGATATTTTGGTCATATTCACGTTTTGTAATTTAACATGCAAAAAGTTAATTTTACTATGCAGTAAATCTAATTTATCAGAAAAATTAACTACTTTATCACATGACAGTGCAGGAAATTTAAAGATTTTTGGAACATAAATCTTGCGTACCTTCGCCGGACATTTGTTCTTGTAGTGTCCGGATTTTCCGCACTTGAAGCAGTGTACGTGATCCTTGTTTTTCCGGACTCCTGGCGCTGGTGTCTCCTTCGCCACCGGTGATGTAGACCGAATCTTACGAGTAGGGCACTGATTTTTATAGTGCCCTCTTTCCCTGCATGTGAAGCATGTAATATGAAATTTAAAAACAGACATTTAAATAAAATATACCTGATTCACCCAAGGCTCCCCCTCAACTCCTGGCGTCGTTGCTCCATCGACGGTTAGTCCGGTGAAGAGCGGCTCGGCTCTGATACCACTTGTAGGACCGGTGTCGTCGATAGAGGGGGGGTGAATATCGATCGTGAAAAATCTTTCGGAATTCTTCATAAAACTTTCGTTCGTTCTGGACTTAGAGTATTAGTAGCGCAGCGGAAAATAAATAGAACGAAAAAACAAAGCAAAGGACACAGCGGATTTTTACTTGGTTCCCGACCCCCCAGGGTCAGTACATCCAAGGCCATATAGCACGGGAACGCCCGTCCACTATTGGTCTCCTTCCAGTTTGTGGCTTCTTCTTTGTTGACCTTCCAGTTTTTCCTGCAACAAAGGCAATACCTTTCTCGGTCAAATTACAGTTAGTTTGTTCATGCAGTTCTAATTTGGAAAACAATTCATCTAATTTTATTTTTGAAAGATCCCTTGAGACCTTGTATGCATCTACCATAGATGCCCACAAGGTGTTTCTAGGGAAAGCATTTAAGGCATACCTTATTAGGTCACGGTTTTCGACCTTGTGACCAATAGTATGTAGACCGTTCATAAGTTCCTGGATTCGGGCGTGAAGCTGAGCGACCGTTTCGTTGTCGGTCATTTTTATTGTATACAGCTTGTTCAGGAGCAGATCTCTCTTACTGATCCGAGTGTCTGATGTTCCTTCGTGCAGCTCGATCAGTTTTACCCACATCTCCTTGGCACTGTTGAAGGGGCCCACCCGGTTCAGCTCCTCCTTTGTTAAGCCACATTGAAGGGTCTGAGTCGCCTTTACATCGGCTTCAATTTTGCGCTTCAGAGCGTTGTCCCATTCTGAGTAGGTTTGCGGTACTTCTTCAGCGTTCTTCGGAATCTCCAATCCGGACTGGATGATTATCCACATGTCCACCTGAGTTTTCAGGTGGACCTCCATTCGACTTTTCCAGTAGGAAAAGTCTTCTCCACTGAAAAGTGGAGGTCTGGCAGTGCTGAATCCTTCTTGCATGGCCATTAGGGATTGTATCTGAAAAAAAAACTAAGAAACGAACTTTGTCCCAAGACTTGGTCTTGGATTAGTAGTGCTGGATAAGGAAAATAAAATATCGAGGGGTGTTGCACCAACCTCGATTAACAAGAGGAAATTCGAACGAAGAATATATTAGAAAAAATTCGAATGAAAAAAAAATAAGAATAAATCCGAAAAAAATTTCAAACTGGTGGTTGCACCAAATTTGAACTTCCCCGCTCTGATACCACTTGTTGGATTGAGAGAACCGATAGAGGGGGGGTGAATATCGGAAAGCATTCGGATTTGAAAAGAGAATGCGTAGCGGAAGATTAAAAACAAAAACACGCAAACACAGATATTTTTACTTGGTTTGGAGCTTAGGTCGACTCCTACTCCAAGGCCCACGGTCGCTGACCGTTTACTGCGGGAAATACTATAATCACGTAAAAAATAGTTACAGAAATGGAATTACAATTCAAGTACAGTACTGAAATTGAGCTTTCTTTTTACCGACGTCCGATGTAGATTACTTTTTCCGGAGCAGTAGGACGTCGTCGGCGCTTGTATCTTGAGTCGGGAGGTTGCCGGAGCAGAGCGCGGAAGCCGAAGAGCGTAGAAGCGTTGAAAGAATTCGTTGTACCAAGCCTCGGGGTCGAGGGCCCTTTTATAGGCCCTGGGGGCGCCCGAAACGTCGGGGGCGCCCCCCTATGTGTCGGCCGATCCGCCTTTCCCTCGGTCAACTTCTGATCCCTTCAAACTCGGGATCACATCTTGACCGGGGCGCCCGGGACGCTGGGGGCACCCGGGTTGACCGGGTAAAATCATATCCCTTTGGCTTGGCTGGCTTCTCTTCGTTGGCTTGCACTGGGCCGCCCGGAGCGCTGGGGGCGCCTGGGAGCAGCGAGGGCGCCCGGGAGCATGGGGGCGCCCGGGAGATGAGCTGTCAAAGCCTGCCTTTGTTTTGTGTGTTTTGTGTTCACCTTGGGGGCGCCCGGGACACTCCGGGCACCCTGGTCAGCTGTTGCCTCATTCCTTTGAGGCTCTCTGAGCTGCAGACACTCGTTCCTTCGGTCCTGCATCCAGGGTTAGTCCAAAACACCATAAAACAATAAGATGTTAGTTTATACAGCCTTAGTTGTCTTGGTTCTGACTTCCAAAATTGAGCCCTAGGTCGAACCGACACCTACTGTTCCCTCGACGGGGAACGTGTCCTCATCTACTCCTCTCAAGAGAATGTACCTTATGCCAACCACTCCTCTGGTTGGACTTTTGCCTGGCGGTCCTTTGCCAGGTCTTGGATACCGAGCTGTCCTTCGCCCGGTGCCTAGCATTCCTTCGCTAGGGCTTCAGTCCCAAGCTGTCCTTCGCCTGGCGCCTAGCAGTCCTTCACTAGGGCTTCAGTACCCTGGCATTCCTTCGCCAGTGCCTAGCAGTCCTTCGCTAGGGCTTTTTACCCTGCACACTAGAGTGACATGTTAGATAGCAAGTATGACTTAACTTTTGAGCCCTGTTGCCATTATCAAAACTCAGGTTCGACTTGGGTGCTTTCTCCACCAACACCATATAGCTTTCTTTGCCACCTCAGAGGCTGCCAAATACTCAGCATCCATGGTGGAGTCTGCCACGCAACCGCTGTGCGACACTCCTCCAAACTATGGTTCTACCTCCTAAAGTAAACACAAAACCCCAAGCAATACTTATTTTTGCCCCTATCTGATTGGAAGTCTGTATCCATATAACCCATAGGAAATAATTGGTCTGTCCGATAAACCAGCATATAATCCTTAGTCCTTCTCAGCACTAATATATGCTTTTACCACAATATAATTTCCTTGACCTGGGTTAGTTTGATATCTGCTAACTATGCCCATGACAAAGCAGATATTCGGTCTCGTGTACTACATATCATATATGAGGCTTCCTACAGCCAAAGCATAAGGAACTACCTTCTCTATCTCCTTTGATGTTTTAGGACACATCTCCTTAGATAAAGGAACTCCACACCTGAAAAGGTACAAAACCTTTCTTGGAGTTTTATGCTAAAATGAGCTAGGACAGTGTCTTTGTATAAAGCTTGGGATAAGCACAACATCCTTTTCTGGCGATCCCTTAGAACTTTGATCCCAAGGGTGTGTCCTGCTTCTCCTAAGTCCTTCATATCAACTGTTTGGAAAACCATACCCTTACGACTGATAATTCTTTGTTATTGTTGCCAATCAATAAAATATTATCAACGTATAGTACAAGAATACCACTACGTTTTCGTCATATTTCTTACATACACAAATCTCATCTGTCCTTTGAACAAATCCATATGACTAGAATATCTCTTCAAAGCGGATGTTCCTTATCATAGGTCCAGGGATCTTGATTCATGGTCGCCAGGAATCAAGTCCGAAGACTCTACTGTTAGATGTATACTAAAAGACTTGTCCTTTTATATAAAACATCTACATTTTGAAAGAGAATCATGACAACACAGTTGCATGTTTACATTAGTATATGCATAATAGTCTCATACTCTGCATTGTAGATAACATGGTGTGTGGTGGCACACAGAAGATCATGTTATCAGTTCCTTGAATAGTATAAGAAGAGGCTCACAACCGAGATGGAGTTGGACAAACCATCGGGATGGTTGTAGTGTAATTAGGTGTGGTTTATCTTGCCCATAGAATTACACTAGTGTGCATTGTGTGCATTGAGCAGGACCAAAATAGAGGTGATCCAATTTGTACTGACTTTATAACTGGATCGAACCTCAGATTATTATGGAGTACAATCTCTAATCCCGATATAATAATGGGCACGTGTATATAATAGTTATTTCTTTGATTTACCAATGGACGAGATTTATTCTGCTAAATCAATAGGCCCGATAAGTTGGAAAATAATATTATTTACATGGTATGCCATTAATTATTGATGGAATTCGTGTCCTGGTGAGTCAGGATGATGATACCCCCTTGATGAGCTCATAAGGTTCATCATATTAAACCCTGCAAGTGAATTTGATCCAACATGATGATAAGGTTGAGTGGTACTAGTCATGGAGTCAGAAGTTGATTAATTAAAATTTTCAGTAATTTAAATTAATCGACGGGCTTTCGATATCTTAAACACGGGGAGATGGATGTACTCATAATAGGTGGAGCTCATATGAAAATATGGGGGTTGGTGAGGAAGTTCAATGGAGATCCTTTAGTGGAATGGATCTTCATTAATGAATCGGATTTGGATCCATTAGTGGGCCAAGACCCAACTCCTCCTCATGGTCCCTACCTTAGCCCTATATATACCCCATGGAATCAAGAATCCAAGGCTTAATCCAATTGATCATCCAAACCAAGGCTTTTCATTCTCTCCCTCTCCTTCTCTCTCCTAGGGCAACCGGCCGACGCAAGGATTAGAGAGGATCACCTCCTCTTTTCTTCCTCCCTTCTTCTCCTACTCTTGGCCAAAATTCACAAGGCCAAAGAGGAGTCTTCCTCTTCCTTTTGTGGTGCTCGATAGCAAGGAA
This sequence comes from Boesenbergia rotunda, assembly GCA_024364735.1. Classification (NCBI taxonomy): domain Eukaryota; kingdom Viridiplantae; phylum Streptophyta; class Magnoliopsida; order Zingiberales; family Zingiberaceae; genus Boesenbergia; species Boesenbergia rotunda. The sequence continues at coordinate 210,239 of JAGFNQ010003963.1, read as the reverse complement.
GAGGAGGCCGGCGGCTGGAAGGAGGCGGCACAAGGTGTTCGTCGGCGGCGCCGCAAGCACAAGAGGAGGAAGGGGTTCGGCCAGTTGTTTTGGCAAAGGAGAAGCTTGTTTCTCTCCTTCTTCATCTTCCCCTCGGAGCTTCTCTTGTGGCCGGTGGGCTTGGGAGCCATTGGAGGCTGACGACGTAAGGATTGGAGGGGAAGTGGTCGGCGGTAGTAAACCCTAGGGCTAGGGTTTTGCTAGGCGAGAAGAAGTGATCAATTGGAGCCCCATGGTGATTCAGGTTCATGGTAGCTCATCAGCCACACGATGTCCAGGAGGGAAGGGACATAAGGTAGAAGACTACGAGATAAAGAGGGGTATGTTTCTCTCTTGCTTCCCTTGATTAGTTCTATCATTTTATGTGTAGATTAATTAATTATCATGTTCATTATTATTTGTTAATTATTGTTGATAATTAATTAATTGGACCCCGATAATAAACACAATAACCGGTGATCCACTAGTCGTCTTTTCCGCGGTTGATCGATTAGGCGAATTACAAGGCTCGATCTTTTAGATCGGCTAAGTTGTAATTTGAATCAAATGATACGATGACGAGATGGTCGTTTGGGAGACGGGTCTTCATTCGGATTAATTTTTAATCCGTAGACATGGAGAGATCCCTGTGTTGGTGCCGAAAGCGCCAAAGTCAAACCTATGTTTTGATAATGGCAAAGGGTTCAGAAGTTAATAGTTGGTTGTGATCTAACAAGCTTATTAAGTGTGCAGGAAAGTCCTAGGTATACTAGGCACTAAGTCCTGGTTCTTTGAACTGCGCACTAAGTCCTGGCCGCGGGCTAGGCAACTAAGTCCTGACGTAAGGTTGGGCAATAAGACCTGGTGAGTGAGGACTAGGCACCGAAGACCTGGTGAGTGAAGCTGGGCACTGTGACTTGGTCGAGGATTGGGCATCGAAGACCTGGTGAGTGAAGCTGGGCAAAAGTCCAACCGGAGGAGCCGGTTGGCAAAAAGGTAAATTCTCCCGAGAGGAGTAGGTGAGGACACGTTCTCCGTAGGAGGGAACATTAGGCGTCGGTTCGACCTAGGGTTCCATTTGGGAGACCCAAAGTCAGAACCAAGACAACTTAGGCTATAAATATATTTCATGTATATTTGCTTCTTGTGTTTGGAACTAACCCTGGTTGCAGGAAACGAAGGGACTGTGTTGGATCGAGAAATGCGAGAGAGGGGGGGGGGGTGAATGTCGCAATTCGTTCGGATTTAAAAAGAGCGGGTGCGCAGCGGAAATAAAAGAGAACACAACAACGCAAACACAGCCGGTTTACTTGGTTCGGAGCCTGGGTCGACTCCTACTCCAAGGCCCACGGTCGTTGACCGTTTTCTGCGGGCAATTCTATAAGTTCGCAAAAGTTTACACACAAATAATAATAAAAATATTCTCGTAAACTTAAATACAACTCTTGTTACCGACGTCCGGTGAAGATTGAAGTTCTGGAGCAGCGGGACGTCGTCGGCTTGAGTTGGCAGCTTTCTGGAGCGTGTCGTGGAAGCAGAAGAGTGTAGAATTGTCGAAGGAATTGGTTGTTCAAGAATAGGGTCGAGGCCCTCTTTATATAGGGCAGGGGGCGCCCGACATGCTCGGGGCGCCCCCCACGTGGCTCTTGATCCGGCGAGCCCTCTGGTCAAGGCTGATCTCTTCATCTTCGGGATCAGTTTTGACCGGGGCGCTCGACGCGCGCGGGGCGCCCGGTTGACCGGTCAAAGCTTCATCTTCAGGGCTTCGCGAGAGTGAGCTGCAGCAGCCTTCAGTGGCGTGGCACAGTGGGCGCCCGAGACACGCGGGGCGCCTGACATGCGGGGCGCCCGACACACGCGGGGCGCCCCCAATTGCGCTGCTGTCGGGGCGTTTACCTCTCTGCTGACTTTGGGTTGACTCTGGGGCTCCCGACACATCCGGGGCGCCCTGCTCAGCTACGGCCTCACTCCTTTGAGGCTCTCTGAGCTGCAGAAACACAGTCCTTCGGTCCTGCATCCAGGGTTAGTCCAAAACAGCAAATAATAAGTTAGTTAAAACAGCCTTAGCTGTCTTGGTTCTGACTTTGGATCTCCAAAATGGAGCCCTAGGTCGAACCGACGCCTAATGTTCCCTCTAGGGGAACGCGTCCTCACCTACTCCTCTCGGGAGAGTTTTACCTGGTGCCAACCGGATCCTCCAGTTGGACTTTTGCCCGGCAGTCCTTCGCCAGGTCTTGAGGTACCAAGCTGCCCTTCGCTTGGTGCCTAGCAGCCCTTCGCTAGGTCTTTTCTTCTGGCAGTCCTTCGCCAGTGCCTAGCATTCCTTCGCTAGGGCTTTGTCCATTCTGGCAGTCCTTCGCCAGTGCCTAGCATTCCTTCGCTAGGGCTTTTCCATTCTGGCAGTCCTTCGCCAGTGCCTAGTATTCCTTCGCTAGGGCTTTGTCCATTCTGGCAGTCCTTCGCCAGTGCCTAGCATTCCTTCGCTAGGGCTTTTCCTGTCTGGCAGTCCTTCGCCAGTGCCTAGCATTCCATCGCTAGGGCTTTCTTTCCTGGCATTCCTTTACCAGTGCCTAGCAGTCCTTCGCTAGGGCTTTTTCTGCACACTCAGTGAACAACGTTAGATCACAAATAAACTTAACTTTGAATCCTTTGCCAATATCAAAACCAGGTTCGATATGGTGCTTCCTGCACCAACAGACTGTGTTTCTGCAGCTCAGGCTCCTCATTGGAAGGAGGCACCTCACTGGGCTAGGCGCCTGTATGGATACAGGCGCCCCAGTGCAAGGCAAAACCAAGCCATCGAAGCAAACTGCCACGAAAGCCTTTGGACCAAGTCAAGCTAGGCGCCTGTGTTAACATAGGCACCCCAGTCAGCTCAGGCGCCTCAATGAAGAGGATAAGCGCTGACCAAGCCTGCGGATTAGAGTTCGCGCAGGAGAGGCCACGTGTCAGAAGCCTCCTTCAACACAGGCGCCCCAGCGACCAGTATAAATAGGGGTTCATCCCCAAGGCTTCAGAACAACTTGTAAATCTCGCTCTCAACACTTTCGCTCAAGCGCTACGCTCCGCACTCGCGATTCAAGCGCCGACAACGACCCGCTGCTCCGAAATTCCATCCACTCCGGTCATTGGTAAAAGCTTAAATTTCTTAAGTGTTGTATCTTCCTTTTTTTAATTCTATATCTATACTCCAAATTGTAATGATTCTTCGAATATAGAATTGCCCATCGTAAATGGTCAAGGAATGTAGGCCTTGGAGTAGGAGCCAACCGCGACTCCGAACCAAGTAAAACAAACCGTGTTAGCAACTTTGTTTTACTCTTTCCGCTGCATAATTTCTCTTAATTGTCTGAAAATTTTCCGATCGATATTCACCCCCCCTCTCTCGATTTACTCTGATCCAACAAGTGGTATCAGAGCGGGTGGCTCAAACTTGGTGCAACCACTAGTTTGAGAATTTTTTTTTCAGATTTACGAATTTTAAATTTTTGTTTCACTCGAATTTTCTCGTTAATCGAGGTTGGTGCAACACCACTCGATCTTTTACCATTATTAATATTTTTTCCACACTGCTAATCCAAGACCTAGTCTTGGGACAAGTTTTTTTGTAATTTTTTAGAAAAATTCAATGACCATGCAAGAGGGGTACATCATTGCCAGGCCTCCTCTTTTTGGTGGAGAAGTCTTCTCCTACTGGAAAAGCAAGATGGATGTCCACCTGAAAACTCAGGTGGACATGTGGATAATCATCCAGTCTGGGCTGGAAATTTCCATAAATGCACAAGGTGTGGTGCAACATTATACCGAGTGGGACGACCCACTAAAGAAGAAAATCGAGGCCGATGCAAAGGCGACCCAAACTTTGCAATGTGGCTTAACCAAGGAGGAGCTGAACCAGGTGGGACCCTTCAACAGCGCGAAGGAGCTTTGGAACAAGCTGATCGAGCTGCACGAAGGCACTTCCGACACAAGGATCAGCAAAAGAGATCTGTTGCTGAACAGACTCTATACAATTAAGATGCACGACGGTGAGATGACAACCCAACTCCACGCCAGAATTCAGGAGCTGATGAATGGGCAGCACACGATAGGTAACAAGGTTGAAAACAGTGACCTGATAAGGTATACGCTAAATTCTTTTCCTAGAAACTCACTGTGGGCGTCTATGGTGGATGCCTACAAAGTTTCAAGGAACTTATCTGAAATCAAATTAGACGAACTCTTTTCTGAACTAGAACTGCACGAACAGACTAACACTACCCGAGAAAGGTATAGCTTTTGTTGCAGGTAAATCTCAAGGGAAAGCTCCCAAGAAGAAGACTCAACTAGCACTCGAGTCTGACTCAGACTCAAACTCAGAATCAGAAGATAGTGAAGGGGATCGACCCAAGTTGGTTCGGCTAGCTCGGGATTACTACAAGGAACTCAAGTACCAAACGAGCAGAAAGAAATCGAGCCAAAGAAAAGAAGATCCAGCAGAACCTTCAACGAGCTCGAAGAGTAAGAACAACATTACTTGCTACGAATGCAACAAAAAGGGGCACATCAAGTCAGAGTGCCCCAACCTGAAGGAAACCAAGAAGGCTCGAAGAAAGAAGGCTCTCCAAGCCACCTGGGACGAATCCTCCTCCTCCTCCTCCGAAGAAGTCCCGCATGCGAATCTCCTCACCCTAACCGCCTCAGAAGACGTCAACTCCGGATCAGAATCGAAACTAGACGATGGAAGACTCACAATATCGGACAACGGGCAAATCACTGTAAGAGGTTATTCAGAATATGAATTGTCAAAATTAATTTCATATTTATCTCGTAACTTGGCGAAAGCCAAAATCCGGGTTGAGTCCCTCCGACAAGAAGTAAAACTCCTGAAAGAGGTAGTCAACTCGAGGTCCTTGATCGAGTAAATTCAGGAAGGAAACTCAACTGAAGTCCAAAAACTTGAGGATGAGAATTCCTCCCTGAAGACTCAAGTCAAGGAGCTCAGAGTTGCCTTAGAATGGTTCACTTCAGGTTCCAAGGGTCTTGACATGATCCTTGGAAAGCAGAAGTCCGTTCTTAATCGATCCGGACTCGGTTATCGAACCAAGTCAAGACAACATTCTTATTATTCTGTATTGAACCAACCTAGAACCCAAGTCAAAGCATGGGTCCCCAAGCTATGTTTAACTAAACAAGCTGGACCAAACCAGTATTGGATTCCCAAGGACAAGATTCACATCTTGCCTAACCCTTATCGAGGCTTTAGTCCACAGGGAGCCTATACAAAAACCATTTTTATAAGTAGATGATCTATTACTTAATTGCTTGCCTGATTGTTTGTCTTTTTTTTTTAATTTTTTTTATCATGCTTAGATTTAGGATTTGTTAGACTAAGGACAAAAGATTTAATTAAAAATTTAACAACATAGTATTGGGTGGAGGTGAGATGATAGTATGTTAAGGATGCCCTTCTAATAAGGTCAAGTATATCCTACTTGGTCTGTTTAGTCTGGTGGAACTAGCTGAAGCTACCGATCCAAGACCCAAACTAGTTAGACCAAAATTTTTCAAGAAGTAACTTGAAGATGAATTTTCAGTAATAGACTTTGTTAAGGAAAGGGTTGTTGTTCCAATAAGGCTACGGCCAAAGAAGGCCTTGTGCCTCGCCAAGACCTAGAAGCCAATTACTGAAAACCAAATTCACCTTACTACTTGTTAAATTTGAATCTAACACAAATTTCAATTAATCCTAGATTTAACACATTTTTCAAAATCAATGAACTTAACCTTATAATTTTTTTTAAAATTAATTTAATGTCTTCAAAATTAACCATGTTTTTCTAAAATTAAAATATTTTTGAAAACCTGTCTCACAAAACCAATAAGGTTAACATGTTTGATCATGTAGAACTGGGTGAGATATCTAGGACCTAAGAGTATAATTCACTATCCTTTTAAAATAAAACTCAAAAGGTTTTCAAAGAGTTGTTCAAAATTATCTCAATTTTTTCAGTTTATTGAACCCTACTTTTTCAACTCTAACATTTTTTTAATACTGAATTTCATGTTAAATATCACAATAAACTTATTTTAAATAGAATCTAGGACTTGATTGATTTAGTTATTGGTTGGTCAAACATAGTCAATTGAGTCAAACTTGGTCAACATAGTCAATCCTGGTCAACGATTAAACTGGTCAAAGGTCAAACCTCGGTCAACCCGGGCGCCCGAGACCTTACGGGCGCCCAATGCTTTATCGTGGTTCAAGGCAGCCAAAGCTGCCAAAAGGGCTGACACCCTGACATAGGCGCCCGAGAGGCTCTCAAGCGCCTCAATCATCATGGGCGCCCGGGATCCCTTACGGGCGCCCGTGAATCTGTATATAAACAACCTAACTCTTCATCTTCCACCACACCAATCCGAAGTTACCTGTCATCCCTCTTACTTCCAAGGCGCCCAAAAACTCATCCTTTGCCCTCGAACGCCCTACTCCAACAATGCCTCCACGGTATGATTTTATTATGCATTTCCGATCAATTTATTGTTTCTTGTGCAAATACATACCTTCTTCCTACATCATTAGTAAATGCATAATTTTTCTAGAAAATGTCGTGTTATACAAGCTGACCCTGGGACCGAACCTAGCCCGGATCCTAGGTTCCCAACCCTAGCTTTGTTCAACAAATTCGCATCCACCACCTACAAACCTATCAAGACTAGCTTCTTGAATAGGCAATTCTTTAGTCAATCCTGCCCAGTAGCTACGGATGCTATAAATTTTTATCAACTAGACCATCTTGTCTACTATACACATCCAGTAAATTCAACATTATGTGTCGAATTCTACAATAATTTGGTCAAAATTGATGACCTCTGCTACTCGACCACTGTACAGGGCATTCCTCTTACTATTTCACCATCTTTGTTTAACCGATTCCTCGGTCTATGACAGTCACAGTCAATCTTTTGTTGCTATCCTCCAGCTGACCTTCCCATTGCTCCCCCCTATTCGCACATCAACCTAGACACTCTTTATTCCTACTTTTTCTGGAGATGTGCAAAACCCGTTGGTGCGACGATTTCAGTCCGTCGACCTCCGCATCCAGGACTACGCTCTTTATAGAGTTATAGTTCGTTGTGTTCTTCCACTGACCACCCGGGACGTCGCGACCATGCGACCTTTTCACACTTTCCTCCTCTACGCTATGATCCATCAATTGGATATAGATATTGGCCTTCACATGTTCCACACCATTATTTACGCATCGAGCGTATCTACTCACTCCCGAGTGTGGACGCCATATTATCATATATCACCGCCATCCTTCACCACCATGGTCGCGACGTCACCGCTAGGAGGTCATCCTGATGACCGAGTTTGATGAAATCGGGTCTAGAAATTTTTCGTTAGTGGGCATAGAGATTTTGGCCACCAGGGTCCTATCGTGGAGACGGGAGAGGGCTCAACGTCAGGACGACTCAGATGAGGAGATAGAGGTAGACGTTGCCGATCTCACAGCCGAGATCAACGAGCACTTGCAGGAGCCTCCTCCACCGACCACCGACCAGCGCCTGACACTACTGCAGACGGAGATCCACAGCCTCCGAGAGGAGATGGAGTCCCGTCACGCCGAGTTTGTAGATGCCCTACAGGTAGAACACAATGTGAACCAGGGCTACCACACCGAATACATGGACAATCTTCGAGCCGATCGCAAGGCAAATGAGGCTCGACACAATGAAATGATGTCCATGTTCCGGTCATGGCAGCCCGGTCCATTCTTCCCCCCGGGCCCTCCTCGTAGATCTGAGTGATTTTCCATCTAGTTTACTGTACTTGAACTATTTTGACTTGCCCTACCTAGTAGGGTTGACCTGTGGTTAACTTTACTGGTCCTTGTGATTGTCCAGTTGACTTTTATTCAGCTATTGTATATACTGGCTAGTTACTTACCTGATGAGTTATCTGCTTTATGACCTGCTTTATGCCTTGATTATTTGTTTAACTGCTATGTTATTAACTTCATCATAAGTTAGGGTTGTGCTTAGTAGAATAGGACTGATCTATATTGTTTTCTTAAAAACTTTTCCTATGTTTCTTAATTTTTTCGAAAATTAGCAAATTTATCATTTCATTTATCTAGTTTTTGAAATTTAAAATGATTTTCTGACTTAGTTTTCTTTCAAAAACTACTCCCTTCAAAACTAGGGCTTTTTCGCAAATGGACTTAGCATAGGCCATAACCCTAGAACTGCATGCACCTATAGATCTAGAAGCCAACATCTCACTAGAACCTTAGGGTACTTTTGAATGATAACCTAGACTGGGTTGAGATGCTTAGGTCTATGCCTTGATTCAAGATGTTTTATGTCAGTGCATCTGTAGTAATTGGGGCAATAAATACAAGTTGAACAACAATTAGGTTAAGTGTCAAGCTTAGAAAATCTAACTTGATCAGATCACTTAACTTGACTAACCCTAGCGAAAGCTATTGTTTATGACAGTTAGTAAGTAGCTAACTAAGCTAGACAGGATCCAAATAAGATCAGTTTAAATTGGTTTGGTTCTCTTCTATTGCTTGCTGAAATTCACTAGAGTTGGTTCAATACAGAGTTCCAATTTATTTAACTAGCTCTAATTCAAAAATGAATTACAATAGTTTTTTTGATATATGGCAAAGGGAGAGAGAAAGAAAAGAGAGAAATTTTTAATTTTTCAAAATTTTTAAAAATTTTTTT
>JAGFNQ010003963.1:172570-199599 GCA_024364735.1 Boesenbergia rotunda | reverse complement strand
ACCTGCGTTCTGGGTATCATCAGCTAAAGGTTAAAGAAAGTGACATCCAGGACGGCCTTCAGGACAAGATACGGCCACTACGAATTTGTAGTGATGCCTTTTGGAGTCACCAATGCTCCAGCAGTCTTCATGGAGCTGATGAACCACATCTTCAGGGAGTATCTCGATAAATTCGTCATTGTATTTATTGATGATATTCTCATATACTCACAGACTCCAGAGGACTATGCTACACACTTGAGGATAGTGCTGCAGACCCTTCCGCAGGAGAAGCTCTATGCAAAATTCTCAAAGTGTGAGTTTTGGCTAGATCAGGTGACCTTCCTAGGTCACATTGTATCCAAAGAAGGCATTCAAGTTGATCCAGCCAAGATAGAAGCAGTCAGCAACTGGTGTAGACCCAAGAATGCCAGTGAAATCAGAAGCTTCTTAGGCCTGGCAGAATATTACAGAAAATTTGTGGAGGACTTTTCCAGAATAGCCTCTCCACTCACGGCCCTGACCAGAAAGAATCAGAAGTTTGAGTGGTCAGATAAATGCGAGCATAGCTTCCTGGAACTGAAGAAAAGATTGACTAGTGCTCCCATCCTGACGGTTCCAGAGAGTGACAAGGCCTTTGACATCTACAGTGATGCATCCAAGATGGGCCTTGCAGCTGTCCTCATGCAAGACGGAAAAGTAATAGCATATGCCTCCAGACAGCTCAAGGACTATGAGAAGAATTACCCTACTCATGACCTTGAGCTAGCAGCTGTGGTTTTTGCACTGAAGCTCTGGAGACACTACCTGTATGGAGTGCAGTGCAGAATCTTCATAGACCATCAGAGTCTGAAGTACTTCTTCACTCAGAAGGATCTGAATATGAGGCAGCGCAGGTGGCTAGAGTTGGTCAAAGATTATGACTGTGAAATCCTCTACCACCCAGGTAAAGCTAATAAAGTGGCAGATGCACTGAGCAGAAAATCCTGTGCAGCACTGATGTCCCTATCATCACTGTCTCTACCACTTCAGAAAGAAATAAAGGATTTTGGAGTCGAGGTTATGGTTGGGCAATTTTTTGCATTGACCCTAGAGTCAACTCTGCTTATAGATATACAAGAAAAGCAAGATCAAGACCCAGAGATCCAGAAGTCAAGCAGGGGATCCAAGAGGCAGAAAATTTAGAGTTTCGAGTATCAGACAGTGGCATCCTCTACCTTGGAGACCGCCTTTGCGTCCCCAATGACGAGGAACTGAGAAAGAGCATCTTGGAAGAAGCCCACAGTACTCCTTATTCGATGCATCCAGGTTCCACCAAGATGTATCAAGATCTAAGGAAAAGATTCTGGTGGTCTGGACTCAAGCGAGACGTGGCCAGATATATCAGTACCTGCTTGACCTGCCAGAGAGTCAAGGCAGAGCACCAGAGACCAGGAGGAGTTCTACAGCCACTTCCCATTCCAGAGTGGAAGTGGGAAGAAATATCCATGGACTTTATCACAGGTCTTCCAAGAACCACCCATGGACACGATGCAATTTGGGTGATAGTGGACAGATTGACCAAGTCTGCCCACTTTCTAGCCATCAAGGTGTCACACTCAGTAGAGCATTTGGTGCAGTTATATGTGAAGGAAGTGATCAGGCTTCATGGAGTTCCGAAGTCTATCATTTCTGACAGGGACGGGCGCTTTGTCTCTCACTTCTGGGAGTGTGTTCAGCATGCACTAGGCACCAGACTTAAATTCAGTACAGCCTTCCATCCCCAGACTGATGGACAGACAGAAAGAGTAAATCAAATTTTAGAAGATATGCTCAGGGCCTGTGCACTAGATTTTAAAGGCAGTTGGTGCAAGTACCTGTGTTTTAGCTGAATTTGCCTACAACAATAGCTATCAGGCCACTATCAAAATGGCACCTTATGAAGCATTATATGGCAGGAAATGCAGATCACCCATATGTTGGCAAGAAGCTGGTGAGAAGAAAGAGATGGAGTCAGGACTAGGCAGCCAGACTGAGCTTATAGACGAGACCACTCAGGCTATCCAGATGATCCGCCAGAGGATTGAGACTGCCCAGAGTAGACAGAAAAGTTATGCTGACACACGCCGTAGGCCACTTGAATTCCAAGTTGGAGATTCAGTATTTCTCAAAGTCGCTCCTATGAAGGGAGTGATGAGATTTGGCAAAAAGGGCAAGCTGAGTCCTCGCTACATAGGACCCTACAAGATTATAAAGAGAGTTGGGAAGGTAGCCTATGAGCTGGACTTGCCAGAGGATATGTCCGCTATCCACAGTACCTTTCATGTCTCTATGCTAAAGAAGTGTATTCACGATCCCAATCAAGTGATTCAGCCTCAGTCAGTGCAGATCCAAGAAGATCTTAGCTATGAGAGCCGACCGACACAGATAGTGGACAAAGCAGTTAAAAGATTAAGAAATAAAGAAGTGCCACTAGTGAAGGTCACCTGGCAGAATCAACAGCATGAGGAAGCTACTTGGGAACGTGAAGACAGCATGAGAGAAAAATATCCAGAATTATTTTAAGTTCGAGGATGAACTTTTCATAAGGTATGGGGGATTGTAACGCCCCAAAATTTCCATTTTAAGTCCTTAAAGTCCTTAGAACTATTTAAAAATATTTTAGAAATATTCTAGATATTTTTAGGAATTTTTAGAATATTTTTATGGAATTTTCCGAGTCCGTTTAGTATTTTAAAAAAAGGAAAAACATTAAAGGGCAGCAGGGGGGTTCAAACTCGCGACCACAGGAGGAGCAAGCCCTTAAGGGCGCGCATGTGACCGGCTGGGCTAGGGTATCAAGCACAACAAAAGGTGGAGAGAAATAATTTTATAGAGTAGTTACGTTTTTCATGAAGAGGTATTTAAACCCTGCTTAAGTCGCATGAAACCCTTGGAGGAGAATTTTCGGCTGCGTGCGAGAAGGGGGCGAGGGAGGGGCGGCGAAAACAAAAGGGAACCTAGGTTTTCTTTCCTCCTCTCCTCTCCTAAGAGGCGCCGGCTAAGGGAATCTCAAGGGGGTCGGAGCGTTTCGTTCGTCTCGACGAGAAGAACACGTAGGCGCGGACGGTTCGTAGAGATCTCAAGTTTCACCCGAGCCCTAGTCGTCTAATTTCGGTTGTAAGTCCAAGAAATCAAGGTAAGTACTGCTCACCTGCAGTAAGAGGCGGTTTTCCGCAAGAATTTTTCCCTAGAAAGTTTTAAAAGAGATATTTCCTTTTTGTTCAAGATTTTGCATGTGATCTTAGTTCATTATATGCTTATATATATTTTATAGAGTATCCTATGTGAGTTTAGGGTCTAGGAAATCTATAAGAAAAGAAAAGAAAAGAAATATAAAGAAAAAGAAAAGAGACGGCCAAGGCCTTACGAAATCCCCAAAAGTCAAGACTTAGGGATTTGGGCACACAAGGTGTTCGATAAAATGCCAAGGCATTTTAAGATAAGAAAGAAAAGAAAGAAAAACTATTTTATTTATCTAAGGCCAGTACCCGGCGTCCAAGGGCGTCGTTAAAGAAATCCAGGTGTCCAATTCCAAGGTCTTGGCCCTGGTAGACCAAGGTCTGCTCTATTAGGATTGGCGGCTCGCTACCCCAACCTTTTAGGGAACGCGCATAAGATGGTACTTACGTCTTAAGTGGATCCAAGTGAGTATTATTTTCAAGTATATGCTTTAGCAAAGTTTTCCTAAAGTTTAAGGAAGTTTTCTAAAAGATAAAGAAAGATTTAAAGTTAAAGAATTGCTAAAGTTTCATGTTAAGCCAAGAAAAAGTGAGTTAAGACTTATTAATGCTTGAGTATGCATGTTTTGAGTTATACATGTTTTGGTGTTTCTTTTAAGCATAAAAGTATCTCATGTGATTCCATATTGTTTAAAAAGCATGCCTGCACATTTCGAGATTTTGTGAGCTAGATAGTACTTGCTAAGCTTTATGCTTATTAGTTGCATTTCCTCTTACTGCAGGTAAAGGTAAAGACAAGCAATTCTGAAGGAAGGCGACGAGGCGGTGCTGAGTGACATGTGTGTGGTGGCTGACCTTGGAGAGATCCTTGGGACGAGACAGTTTAGCTTATTTGAAATGCAATGTTTAAGATTTCCAAATTCCAAGTTATTGTGTTATGGAGTTTATTAAACGTTTATGCTTCGAATAGTTTTACATACTCAATTTTGTAGAATGAAGATTCCATGTCATTTCAATTAGTATGCATACTTTTGTGAATGCACTAGATGAGCAAGGGCATGAGTAGTTTAACAGGTGGATACATTGGATTTTAGACTTATTCTTGAGCTTATTATTATTCCCTTTTGGACTAAGTCTTAATTGTGCTTAAAATGCTTGTAAATTCGGTAGAAAAGTAAGATTTACATTCTATGAAGTTCTAGAAATATTAGTGCATGTGCCAAGATGTTGTTAGTTTCGAATTAAGTCTTATTGCTTTAAATATGCTTAGAAAAGTTGCATGCATATTTCATAGTGCTTTAGAAATGTTATAGAACCTTGTGTGATGAGTTTAAATGGTTAGAATTACTAGTAATGTGCCATTGTATCATGCATGACTATTAAAGTTAGAATTTCATTTTTAGATAGATTGAATACAAAAAAAAAAGGTTAAAGAAAGTTCCGCATTTTTGTCGTGCATTAGAGTCAAGAAGTAGATAACGTAACGGTCCGTCAAAGGTAGAGAAGGCGGGTCGCTACATAATCGGTCCATTTATGGATTGAAGCAAGCTTCGCGATCATGGAACATTCGCTTTGATGAAGTAATCCAGTCATATGGATTTACTCAAAGCCCGGATGAGTTATGTGTATATAAGAGATGTGACGGAAACGTAGTGGTGTTTCTTGTACTTTACGTAGATGACACTTTGTTAATTGGCAATAATGTCAAAGTGTTATCAGACGTAAGGGTCTGGTTGTCAAAACAGTTTGATATGAAGGACTTAGGAGAAGCGGGACACATCCTTGGGATCAAGGTCATAAGGGATCGCCAGAAAAGGATGTTGTGCTTATCCCAAACTTCATATATTGACACTGTCCTGGCTCGTTTTAGCATGGAAAACTCCAAGAAGGGTTTCCTTCCCTTCAGGCATGGAGTTCCTCTATCCAAGGAGATGTGTCCGAAAACATCAAAGGAGATAGAGGAAATGAAGGCGGTTCCTTATGCTTCGGCAGTAGGAAGCCTCATGTATGCTATGTTGTGTACGAGACCAGACATCTGTTTTGCCGTGGGCATGGTTAGCAGATATCAAAGTAACCCTGGACAGGGACATTGGAATGCAGTAAAGCATATATTGAAATACCTGAGACGGACTAGGGATTATATGCTGGTTTATCGGGCAGACCAATTAGTCCCTGTGGGTTATACAGATTCGGATTTCCAGTCAGACAGGGACAAGAGTAAGTCTACCTCAGGATTTGTATTTACTTTAGGAGGTGGAGCCATTGTTTGGAGGAGTGTCAAGCAAAAATGCATAGCGGACTCCACCATGGAAGCTGAGTATGTGGCAGCCTCAGAGGCAGCTAAAGAAGCTGTATGGCTCAGGAACTTCATCATGGACTTGGATGTGATTCCTGGTTTACCAAGATCTATCACAATCTTTTGTGATAACAGTGGTGCAGTTGCAAACTCGAAGGAACCACGAGCCCATAAGGCAAGCAAACACATAGAGCGCAAGTACCATCTGATACGAGAAATCGTAAAGCGAGGTGAAGTGGCTGTCACCAAGATTGCATCAGAGGACAACTTGGCAGATCCTTTCACTAAAGCTCTTCCAGCTAGAGCTTTTGATCGACATGTGGAGGATATGGGAGCCAGATGTATGACAGTGAGAGAACAGCAAAGTCTTTGAGTATAAGTGGGAGATTGATAGATGTGTATACTGAAAGACATGCTTCTTTTATATATATGAACATCTTTATTTTGAAAAGAGAATCACAACTACACTAAATGCCTGTTTATATTAGTACATGCATGAAGTCCAATTACTTTGCATTGTAGATAACATGATGTGTGGTGTCACACGGAAGATCATGTTATCAGTTCCTTGCTTAGTATAAATAGAGGCTCACAACCGAGATGGAATTGGACAACCCATCGGAATGGTTGTAGTGTAATTAGGTGTGGTTGGTCTTGACCATAGGATTACACTAGTGTGCTTTGAGTACATTGAGCAGGACCAAAACACGAGGTTATCTAATTTGCACTGACTCGATAATTGGATAGGACCTCAAACTTTATTATGGAGTACGATCCCTTAATCCCGATATAATAACAGGCATATATTATTAACTATTATTTCTTTAATTTACCAATGGGCAAGATCTATTCTGTTAGATCGATAGGCCTGGTAAGTTGGGAGATAATATTAATAATATGATATGCCGTTGATTATTGACGGAATCCGTGTCCTGGTGAGTCGGGTTGATGATGCCCCCTTGATGAGCTCGAAAGGTTCATCATGCTAAACCCTGCAGGTGGATTTGATCCGGCAGGATGATTAGGTCGAGTGGTACTAATCAAGGATCCAGAAGTTAATTAATTTAAATTGTCAGTAATTTAATTAATTAACGGGCATTCGAAATCTTAAACACGGGGGGATGAACGACTTGTAATAAGTGGAGCCCATATGTAAATATGGGGGTTGGTGAGGTAATTCAATGAGAGCCCATTGGTGGAATGGATCCTCATTAATGGACCGGGTCAGGCCAAGACCCAACTCCTCCTCATGGTCTCTATCATAGCCCTATATATACCTCATGGTGGTATGAAACCAAGTTGATGATTAATCCAATAGATCACAGAAAGTCCTAAATTTTTCCTCTCATCTCCTCTCTCTCTCCCTCACGGTTTGAGCTAGCGCAGGCTTCTTCATGGAGCAATTAATCTGCTAAAGGGAATTAATTTCTCATGCAATTAATCGAGGAAGCAATTAATCTGCTCCATGGAAATTATTGTGCTCCATGCGAATTAAACTACTCCAAGAGTTTCAATTGCTTACGCAACAACAATTAAAATCGCATGCAATGTTTTAATTGCTCAAGGATTTAATTGCATGGTTTTAATTGCTCCAAATTGCACGCAACGCATGCAATCCATGCGTTTCTTCTCCATGAGAAGAACGTTTCTTCTCCAATTGATTATTAATTGCATGCACAATTAATTGCTTGTGCAATTATATAAACATGTTCAAAGTTGCCTCAAAGTGGACTCTCGAGGCAGAAGAAAGAAAGATTAAATTTCTTTCTCCTCACGGCAATTTTCTGGAGGAGCGATTTTCTTGGAGCAGAGGCAATTTCTTGGAGCAGTTGCTGAGCGGCCGACGGTATCCTTTTGATAAGGGATTGGTTGACGCAAGGAGAAGGGATCAACTTGGTGACCACAGTTCTTGGTAGATCGTCGCCCACACGACGTCCAAGAGGGGAGGGTTATACGGTAGAAGATCGTAAGGTAATGGAAGGTATATTCTTCCTTGGCTCCTTTCGTTACGTTATTTTGTGCCTTATATATTTGCCTTGTCGTTTTATGTTTGTTATATAATTATTGTGATTGTGAATCATAGTTAATAATTATTTAACTGGACCCCGACCATAAACACAAAAGTCGGCGATCAACTCGTAGCCTTTTCCGCGGTCAAACGGTCGAGCAAATTGCAATACCAATTTTGGTTATTGGCTAAGTTGCAATTTGAATCGTTCGATACGGCACGAGATGGTCGATGGGAGACGGCTCTTCACTCGGATTAATTTTTAATCCATAGGTATAGAGAGGTCTCTCAGATCGACTAGGTATTCGCTTAAGAAACCCACCAAGCTATACCCAATAGGTGGTACCTCGTCGCAATGGGAGGGTTGTTAGATAGCCTGAAAGGTTCGAATTTTTGGAGGAGTCATCGGACTTGGTCCTAGGTAAACATGAACCGGATTCCTGGACCTATGACGAGGCCCTCCAAGATAAGGATGTAGATTCTTGGCACAAGGCAATGAACTCAGAGATAGAATCTATGGATTCTAATCATGTCTGGGAGTTAGTAGAACCACCTGATGGTGTAAAAGTCATTGGATGCAAGTGAATCTACAAGAGAAAGAGAGGATCTGACGAGAAGGTTGAGACCATCAATGCTAGGCTTGTTGCGAAAGGGTATACTCAGAAAGAGGGTATTGATTATGAGGAGCCCTTTTCGCCGGTAGCCATGCTTTAATCTATCCAGATTCTCTTATCTATTGCAGCTCATATGTACTATGCGGTATGGCAGATGGATGTCAAGACGACTTTCCTTAATGAAAGTCTTAAGGAGATCATCTACATGAAGCAACCAGAAGGGTTCATTGAAAAGGGCAAAGAGCATATAGTATGCAAGCTTAATCGATCCATCTATGGATTGAAGCAAGCTTCGGGATCTTGGAACATTCGCTTTGATGAAGTAATCCAGTCATAAGGATTTATTCAAAGCCCGGATGAATTATGTGTATATAAGAAGTGTGACGGAAACGTAGTGATGTTTCTTGTACTTTACATAGATGACATTTTATTAATTGGCAACAATGTCAAAGTGTTATCAAACGTAAGGGTTTGGCTATCAAAACAATTTGATATGAAGGACATGGGAGAAGCGGGACACGTCCTTGGGATCAAGGTCATAAAGGATCGTCAGAAAAGGATGTTGTGCTTATCCAAGCTTCATATGTTAACACTGTCCTGGCTCGTTTTAATATGGAAAACTCCAAGAAGGGTTACTTACCCTTCAGTCATGGAGTTCCTCTATCCAAGGAGATGTGTCCGAAAATATCAAAGGAGATAGAGGAAATGAAGGTGGTCCCTTATGCCTCGGCAGTAGGAAGCCTCATGTATGCTATGTTGTGCATGAGATCAGATATCTGTTTTGTCGTGGGCATGGTTAGCAGATATCAGAGTAACCCTGGATAGGGGCATTGGACTATGGTAAAGCATATATTGAAATACCTGAGACGGACTAGGGATTATATGCTGATTTATCGGGCAGACCAATTAGTCCCTATGGGTTATACGGATTCAGATTTCCAGTCAGACAGGGACAAGAGTAAATCTACCTTAGGGTTTGTGTTTACTTTAGGAGGTGGAGCTATAGTTTGGAGGAGTGTCAAGCAGAAATGCATGGCGGACTCTACCATGGAAGCTGAGTATTTGGCAGCCTCAGAGGCAGCCAAGGAAGCTGTATGACTTAGAAACTTCATCATGGACTTGGATGTGATTCCTGGTTTGCCCATATCTATCACAATCTTTTGTGATAACAGTGGTGCAGTTGCAAACTCGAAGGAACCACGAGCCCATAAGGCAAGTAAACACATAGAGCGCAAGTACTACATGATACGAGAAATCGTAATGCGAGGAGAAGTTGTTGTCGCCAAGATTGCATCAAAGGAAAACCTTGCGGATCCTTTCACTAAAGCTCTTCCAGCTGGAGCTTTTGATCGGCATGTGGAGGATATGGGAGTCAGATGTATGGCAGTAAGAGAACAACAAAGTCTTTATGTATAAGTGGGAGATTGTAAGATGTGTATACTGAAAGACTTGCCTCTTTTATATATATGATCATCTTTATTTTGAAAAGAGAATCACAACAACACTAGGTTCTTGTTTATATTAGTACATGCATAAAAGTCATTTACTTCGCATTATAGATAATATGGTGTATGGTGTTACACGGAAGATCATGTTATCAGTCTCTTGCCTAGTATAAGCAAAGGCTCACAGCCGAGATGAAATTGGACAAACCATCGAGATGGTTGTAGTGTAATTAGGTATGGTTGATCTTGACCATAGAATTACACTAGTGTGCTTTGAGTACATTGAGCAGGACTAAAACTAGAGGTCATCCAATTTGTACTGGTTTGATAATTGGATATGACCTCAGATTTTATTATAGAGTACGATCCCTAAATCCCAATATAATAACGGGCACATATTATTAGTTATTATTTCTTTGATTTATCAATGGGCGAGATCTATTCTGTTAGATCGATAGACCTGGTAAGTTGGGAGATAATATTAATTTTATGGTGTGTCATTGATTATTGACGGAATCTGTGTCCTAGTGAGTTGGGATGATGAGCCCCCTTGATGAGCTCAAAAGGTTCATCATGTTAAACCCTGCAAGTGGATTTGATCCAACATGATGATAAGGTTGAGTGGTACTAATCAAGGATCCAGAAGTTAATTAATTTGAATTGTCAGTGATTTAAATTAATTAACGGGTATTCGATATCTTAAATACGAGGGGATGGACGACTCATAATATGTGGAGCCCATATGAAAATATGGGGGTTGGTGAGGAAGTTCAATTAAGATCCTTTAGTAGAATAGATCTTAATTAATGGATCAGGTTTTGATCCATTGGTGGGCGAAGATCCAACTCCTCCTCTTGGCCCCTACCTTAGCCCTATAAATACCCTATGAGATCTAGAAACCAAGGTATAATCCATAGCAAACAACCCAAGGCCTCTCCCCTCTCCTCTCTCCCTCCTTCTCTCTCCTAGGTCTTTGGCCGGCGCAAGATAAGAGGGAGTCTCTTTCCTCTTTTCTTCTTTCTTCCTTCACCATCTCTTGTCTGAGGCTAACATAGACAAGGAAGAGGGTTCCTCTTCCTTTTCTGGTGCTCGACGGTGAAGGAAGTATGCCCGACGGCCGGCGGGAGGTGGCGCAAGGGGTGGTTGCGGCGGCGCCGCAAGGAACGAGGAGAAGGGATTTCCGGCCAGCTTTGGGTGCGGAAGGGAGCTCTTTTTTCCTTTCTTCTTCTTCTCCATCATCCCCTCGGAGTTGTCCTTGTGGCCGGCGGGCTTGGCAGCCACGAGAGGCCGGCGGCGCAAAGGTTGGAGGAGGTGTTGCCGGCGGTTCCAAAACCCTAGGGTTAGGGTCTTTGGTTGGCATGGAGAAGTGATTGTTTGGAGCCCTTGGTGATCTCGGTTCCCGGTAGATCGTCGCCCACACGACGTCTGGGAAGGGAGGGACATAAGGTAGAAGGTCGTGAGGTAATCGGGAAGGTATAATCTCTTGCCAAGCTCCTTATATTTTATTGTGCCCTGTTTATTTGCCTCATCATTTCATGTGAGTTATTTAATTATTTTGATTGAGAATCATAGCCAATAATTAATTAACTGGACCCCGACCATAAACACAAAAGCCAGCGATCCACTCGTCGCCTTTTCTGCGGTCGTTCGGTAAGGAGAATTACAAGGCTAGATCTTTGTGATTGGCCGAGTTGTAATTCGTACTGAACGATATGACGACGAGATGGTTGTTGGGAGATGGGTCTCCATTTGGATTAATTTTTAAATCCGTAGACATGGAGAGGTCTTCCAAGGATGACCAAGTATTCGCTTCGGAAACCTGCCAAGCCATACCCAACAAGAACAAGGTCTTCCTATAGAAACCTCAGTCAAGTTGCACTGATTTCAAAGATAGAACCTAAAACTATAAAAGAGGCTTTACCTGACCCATACTGGATCATTGCTATGTAGGAAGAATTAGACCAATTTGATAGAAACCAAGTTTGGGACTTAGTATCTAAACTAAAGGTAAGTCCATTATAAACACTAAGTGGGCATTTAGGAATAAGTTAAACGACCAAGGTGAAATAGTAGGAAACAAAAATCCCTTAGTAGCTAAGGGATTTAGTCAAGTTGAGGGTTAAACTATGATGAAACTTATGGCCTTGTAGCTAGACTTGAGTTAATTAGGATATTACTAGCCTTTGCAACCCATAGATGATTTAAATTATATCAAATGGATGTTAAGTCTGCCTTCCTGAATAGATTTATAAAAGTGAAAGTTTATGTAGGACAACCCTCAGGCTTCGAAGACCTTGACTACCCTAACTACGAATTCAAACTTAGGAAAGTCCTTTATGGGTTAAAACAAGCACATAGGGCTTGGTATGAAAGACTATCCACCTATTTAATTTCTATAGGTTTTAACCAAGGTCAAATTGACTAAGCCCTATTTGTTAAGACTTAAGAAAATAACATTTTTATAGCCCAAATTTATGTAGACGATAAAATTTTTGGGTCAACGAACACTAGTTTCTTGAAAGACTTTATTAAATTATGGAAAACGGATTTGAAATGAGTCTAGTAGGTGAACTGACCTTCTTTTTATGACTACAAATTAAACAAACCAGGGATGAAAACTATATTTACTAAACAAAATATGCAAAAGAATTGATTAAGAAAATCAAAATGGATAGTTTAAAAGGTTTAAGTAACTCTATGGCCACAAATGCTAAACTAGATAACGACCCTGAAGGAAAGCCAATTGACTTAATGTATTACAGAAGTGTTATAGGGAGCCTACTTTACTTAACTGCTAGTAGACCTGATATCCTTTTTACAGTAGGTATTTGTGCCAGATACCAAACATGTGCTAAGGAGTCCCACTTAACTGCAATTAAAAGGATCCTTAGATATATTAAGGGCACCACAAATGTAGGTATTTGGTACCCTAGGATGTCCAATTTTGAATTATCAGGATTTTCTGACTCAGATTATGCAGGTTGTAAATTAGATAGAAAAAGTACAAATGGGAGAATGGATTGTTGAATGGATTCTTTTTTCTTACCCGGTTAGTCATGTCGTTGGGTTTAAAAGAACCACCACAAATTTTTCAGAGGAAAATGGATAATATTTTTAGAAACTTAGCCAACTATACTTGTGTTTATATCGATGACATCCTTGTTTTCTCCAAAATAAAGGCAGAACACTATGCACATCTACATATGGTATTTAACTTATTCAAGACCCACGTGTAATAATCTCTAGAAGTAAAATGAAACTTATAGTTATACATATCATCTTTTTGGGAGATAAAATTGGACAAGGAACAATCTCCCTACAACCTCATATTACCTCCAAAATATTAAATTTTCCAAACAAAATGAAGGACACAAAAACCCTAGATCCTTTTTTAGGACTTCTCAACTATGCAAGACAGTCTATCATGACTAGGAGGAAGTCACAATTGCCATACAAGAATGTGACCATCCTTCATTAAAAGGGTTCTATTCTCTAGAAGATGCCTTCAATGCAGCAAGAACTATTATTGGGCCAAACTTCTTTGTTAGTACATTGCTCAAAACTAGTGGAAAGGTACTTATGGAACCTGAAGAACTAGAAGAATTAAACAAAACATATGCTCAAGAGCTCACAACCACACCAGCTCCAAAGACTACAAAACCTGTTATTCACAGACTAAAATATCTAATTTTGGGACAATTAAGAGCCAGATCAGAAGCCACAACAGCACAATGAAACTTGGAAGCAACTCTATTTGGCCTTCTGAATACTATTCCACAAGATATTTTTATCTATGTAAGGTGTCTGCCAGAAGGATCTACTTTCTAAGTCTTTGTTGAATTATGTGAAGCCTTAAAACTTTTTCACTAGAATATACCAAAAGGAATAACAATCCAATATGAAGCAGAATTTAGCCCTAACCTAAAGTGTCAAAACATAAACAAAGTTTGCGAAATTTTCAAAAAATATAGCTGCCAGTGTTAACTCATATATTCCTTCCGGAGAGTCAATATCAACATCAATACTTATGAACCTCCAACCATCAAAGGAAGGGAAGTTACACCATTTCTTCTAATGGTCTCTGGATTACTAGCCAAATTATGGGTATATGACTCTGATTCCATCAAAAACTTCCCAAAGAAACTTAGGCTTCATTAGTTCTGTTTTCTTTTGATAATGTTGTAATAAAGATGTATGCTGGGTTGTGAAGGCAAAAGGGAAGAACCTTATACCCATGTCCCTGGGCCAATAGATCTTTTCAGTACATATTTCACCTGATAAGAGATATTCATTAGGGTCTTCTAGCCTATCCCAAGTCTAATTAGACCCTTGGAGAGAGGCTCGCCAATGTTCAAGTTGGTCCATTAGAGAGGAAAAGGCATCCCAATCAGTATCAAAGTTAGAAGTGTAGTCTTTGAGAGATCGGTGGCGTCGATAGAGTGGGGGTGAATATCGTCTGTCTTTCTTTTTTTGTTTTTCTGAGTTCATCGTTCATTCGTTCTTTCTATCAAGAGTATTAGTAGCAGCGGAATAAATAAAGAAACAATAATGAACACGCAAGATTTACTTGGTTCCCAACTCCCCAGGGTTAGTACGTCCAAGGCCTAATCACGGGAAGCGCTCGCCCACTAGTAGTCTCCTTTCCGAAATATTTCCAAAGGAGGAGAAACCCATCTTACAGTTGTTGGGTTGACGGTTCCACGTTCAGTTAGATTGCTCTCCATGCCCCCGGATTAAAATTTTCTATTAATTAGAAACAACCCGGATGGAGCGAACCAATCCTAACAACCGATTCATCATCGTATTAATCGATTCGAGTGACCACTTGAACAAACTTGTTATTCAAGCAATCTAACTCGTCTAACTGATTAACCACAGAATAGACGATGAATTAATCGTCGGTTTTTGTGTTGTATTCGGGGTCCATGATAATTAATCATCATACAATAATACAAGATGTAAAAGGAACAAAACAAGAATTATACCTCTTGTTTACCTTGCGATCTTCTATCGTATGTCCTATCCCTTTCTTAGATGTCATGTGGGAGTCGGTCTTCCAAGAAATGAAGCCACCAAGAAACTCTTTCTTCCTCTTGCTTGCGCCAACCACAAAGAAGGAAAATTATCCTCCTTCCTTCACCTTGCACCGACGGCCAAGCCTCCTCCACCTTGCGCCACTGACCCTTCTCCTTGCTCCAAGGAATCGTCGGCCAAAAGAGGAGGTGTAAAAGAAGAGGAAGAAGATGAAGGAGAAACAATCTTCTCCTTCCCTAGCCGAAAACTCATTGCCTCCTTCTCCTTCCGCCGGTCACAACAAGGAGATGAAAACTCCTTTCCTTTGCGCCGCCGACCCTCCTTTCTCCACACAAGTTGCTTCCGGCCAAAGAGAAGAGAAGTAAGGTGAGGAAGATCAAGAGAAGAAGATGACTCTCCTTGTTTCTCTCTTGCGCCACCCCTTCACCCTTCAATTGCCGCCGACCCAAACCCTAGGAGAGAGAGGATGAGAGGAGTGGAAACCAAAGGCTTAGGTTATGTTTCATGATGGGGCTTTATGTGGTATATATATGCTACAATAGGGACCATGAGGAGGAGTTGGGACTTGGTCTCATAATGGATCCAAAGCCCGATCCATTAATGATAATCCAATTCACTAAAGGATTATCATTGAAATACCGCACCAACCCCCATAAATAAATATGGGCTCAACCATATTATGTGTACAAAATTTCCCCGTGTTTCAGATATCGCATGTCCATTAATTAATTAAATTACTGACAATTTAATTAATTAATATCTAACTCCATGAGTAGTACTACTTAACCTTATCATCATATCGGACCAAGTCCACCTGTAGGATTTCGATGATGAACTTTATGAGCTCAAAGGGACAACATCATCCTAACGTATTAGGACACGGTTTCCTTTTATAATCAATAACACACCATGTAAATAACATTATTTCTCAATTTACCGGGCCTATTGATTTATCAAATAAATCTCGTCCATTGGTAAATCAAAGAAATAGATATTAAGTACATGTGTCTGTTATTATATCGGGATTAAGAGCATGCACATCATAATATCTGAGGTCTGATTTGATTATATAGTCAGTATAAATCGAATCACCTCTAAGTCGGTCATGCTCAATACATACAAAGTGTACTAGTGTAATTTTATGATCAAGAAGGACCAATACTAAATTACACTACAATCATCCTAATGGTTTGTCCAAAACCATCTCGGTTGTGAGCCACTACTTATACTTTACAAGGGAATAATAACATGATCTTCTGTGTGGCACCACATACTATGTTATCTATAATATAAAGTAAAGGACAATATGCACACACATATAATAAATATAAAATGCAAACAATGACCATGTGATTCTTATTCCAAAATATAGATGATCATTCAAAAGCTAGACATTTAGTATACATCCTAACAATCTCCCACTTATACTAAAAGATTATGCTGCCATCAAACTGCCATACATCTGATTCCCATCTCCTCCACATGCCTATCATATGCTCTCACTGGAAGGGCCTTAGTGAAAGGCTCCGCCAGGTTATCCTCTGATGTAATCTTGGCGACAACAACTTCTCCTCGCTTTACGATCTCTCGTATCAGGTGGTACTTGCGCTCTATGTGTTTACTTGCCTTATGGGCTCGTGGTTCCATCGAGTTTGCCATTGCATCAATGTTATCACAATAAATTGTGATAGCCTTGGGCAAACCAGGAATCACATCTAAGTCAATCAAGAAGTTCCTGAGCCATACAACTTCCTTGGTTGCCTCAGAGGCTGCCACATACTCAACTTCCATGGTGGAGTCCGCCACGCATTTCTGCTTGACACTCCATCATATTATGGCTCCACCTCCCAAAGTAAACACATACCCCGAGATAGACTTACTTTTATCCCTATCTGATTGCAAGTCAGAATTTGTGTAACCCATAGGGAGTAATTGATCTGCCTGGTAAATTAGCATATAATCTCTAGTCCTTTTCAGGTACTCCAATATATACTTTACCGCAGTCCAATGCCCCTATCCTTGATTACTCTGATATCTGCTAACCATGCCCACGACAAAGTAGATATCCGATCTCGTACATAATATAGCATACATGAGGCTTCCTACAGCTGAAGCATAAGGAACCGCCTTCATCTCTTCTATCTCCTTTGATGTTTTAGGACACATCTCCTTAGATAGAGGTACTCCATGCCTAAAAGGTAAAAAAACCTTTCTTGGACTTCTACATGATAAAACGAGCTAGGATAGTGTCTATGTATGAAGCTTGAGATAAACACAACATCCTTTTCTTGCGATCCCTTATAACCTTGATCCCAAGGATGTGTTCAGCTTCTCCCAAGTCATTTATATCAAACTGTTTGGACAACATTACCCTTACATCTAACAACACGTTGACATTGTTGCCAATGAGCAAAATGTCATCTATGTATAGTACAAGAAATACCACTACGTTTCCGTTACATCTCTTGTATACACAAGACTCATCCGGACTTTGAATAAATCTATATGACTGGATTACCTCATCAAATCGGATGTTCCAAGATCTTGAAGCTTGCTTCAATCCATAAATGGAACGATTAAGCTTACACACAAGATGTTGTTTGCCCTTCGCAATGATTCCCTCTAGTTGCTTCATATAGATGTTTTCCTCAAGACTTCCGTTAAGGAAAGCTGTCTTGACATCCATCTGCCAAACCTCATAGTCCATATGAGCGGCAATAGATAAGAGAATCCAAATAGAGTTAAGCATGGCTACCGGCGAAAAGGTCTCCTCATAATCAATATCCTCTTTCTCAATATACCCTTTTGCAACAAGCCTTGCTTTGAAGGTCTCTACCTTCCCGTCTGATCCTCCCTTTATTTTGTAGATCCACTTGCATCCAATGACTTTTACACCATCAAGTGGTTCTACTAGCTCCCAAACTTGATTAGAACCCAAAGATTCTATCTCAAAATTCATCTCCTTTTGCCAAGATATTGTATCTTTATCTTGGAGTGCCTCGTCATAGGTCCAAGGGTCAAGTTCATGTTCACCAAGGACTAAGTTTGAACACTCTCCCAAAAACATGAATTTGTCGGGTTGTGTAACAATCCACCCACTACGATGAGGTACTACCTGCGTATCCTCTGTGACACGCGGTGCAGTCACTTGTGGTATACCTTCCTGTACCGTTGGTACTAATGTTGGAAGTTCCCCTCTCACGTCCTCTAGAATAATCTTACTCATGGGTTTGTAGTCCATCACATAGTCATTCTCTAAAAATCTGGCATTTGTGCTAACGATGACCTTCTGATATTTAGGACTATAGAATAAACTACCTTTCATTCCTTTAGGATAGCCTACGAACAAGCGCACTTCCGAACGTGATTCCAACTTATCAACATCTCCCTTCAGCACATGTGTTGGACTATCCCAAATCCGAATATGTCTTAGACTAGACTTATGCCCAGTCCACAATTCTGTGAGAGTAGTGGGTACTGATTTAAAAGGTACCAAGTTTAGAATATACATCACCGTTTCCAGAGCATATCCCCAGAACGAATTCGGTAACTCCGAAAAACTCATCATCGATCTAACTATCTCCATAAGAGTCCTATTCCTTCGCTCCACCACACCGTTCTGCTGGGTGTACCAGGTGCAAACAATGGAGATTGAATCCCAACCTCTGATAAGTAACTCCTAAACACTCCCAAGAGATACTCACCACCACGATCAGATCGTAGTGTCTTGAACTTTTACCTTGACGTTTCTCCACATCATCCTTGAATTCTTTGAACCTGTCAAAGCATTCAGACTTGTGGCGCATCAAGTAAATGTATCCATACCTTGAATAATCATCTATAAAAGAGATGAAATATTCAAAGCCACCGCTAGCCTGGATTGAAATAGGACCACACAAATCAGAATGAACCAATTCCAACACATCTTTGGCTCTATACCCCTTGGCTTAAAAGGCCTCTTGGTCATTCTACCTTCCAAGTAAGATTCACAGGTTGGGAAGCCCTCCACCACCAATGAACCCAAAGATCCATCAGCTATCAACCTTTAAATTCTACATAGGTTAATATGACCTAACCTTAGATGCCAAAGATATGTTTGGTTCATTTTCGAAGGTTCTTTTCTCTTATTATGATGAGATAAAGAGCTATTAATTTCTATTTGCATCGTGGGAGTTTTTGGTTCAAGAGTGTACAAATTGCCAACCAACACACCAAAACAGATAATCTCTCTTTTCCTTTTTATAACAACCTTGTTATTAAAAGAAATAGAATACTCATCCATAAATAATTTAGAAACTGAAATAAGATTCTTTCTAAATGAAGGTACATAAAGGCAATTTCTAAAAACCAAATATTTATTTTTTCAAAAAATAAATAGACGTCTCCCACTGCAATAGCTGCTACCTGTGTAGCATTGCCCATGTATATAGTAATCTCTCCCTCAGCTAGTCATCTGGTTTCCTGGAATCCCAGAAAGTATTGCAGACATGATTAGTGACTCTCGTATCTACACACTAGGTACCGGTAGATAACACCGCTAAACATGTTTCAACAACTAAAGAAAAATATATACCTTGATTTTTTTTCCTTTCGGCGGGGACAACCCACCTTCCAATGTCTAGTCTGCTTGCACGTGAAGCACTTGCCTTTTGGCTTCTTCACTCTAGCCTGAGTGATCCTAGGCCAGCTCACGTGTAGCCTAGCCCGGCAGCCTGGCGCATCGTCAACAGGAGATAGATTTGTGGGCTTCGAGAGACCATGGGATGTATGGCCCGTATGGGCGGCCTAGCCTAACTCCCTTGAGAGCACGAAGGGATGGGCCCGGGTCATCATCGAAACAAAGGGGTTGGAAGCCCCCAAAAGGACCCCGAGTCCAAAAGGACTCACTCGTGGTACCACCGAATCTCAATTCTCCCGAGTCAGGGGAAGCTAAAACTCAAAGCCTCTTGAAGACACAAGTAGCTATGCACTCACACACCACTTGGCTCCGTGACACCGATCAGGCGCGTGGCGACCCACGCTCCCCAGAATCGGCTTGACTGAGCATCTAGACCCTCTCGCGGGCGTGCCCCCGCGCCTCTCTCGGGGGGTTCCTAGTTGGACGTGTGGCAGTCCACGCTCCCTGGGATCCACTCCATCCAGATGATGCCTGACTCAATCTATTACCTCTCTCGATTTGGCTCCTAGCCGACGCATGGCGACCCACACTCCTGGGTAATCCCGAATCAGAGGAGGCTTTACTTAATCACATCGCCAATACTCTGGGCCCACAGTCGGCCTCATCAGTCAGTGTTCTTAGTCGGCACCTTCCTTCTGGGCTCTCAGTCGGCCTCATCAGTTAGTGTCCTCAGTCGGCACCTTTCTTCTGGGCCCTCAATCAGCGTCATCAGTTAGTGCCCTCAATCGGCACCTTCCTTCTGGGCCCTCAGTCGGCCTCATCAGTCAGTGCCCTCAGTCGGCACCTGTTGGTATGGCTTGGCGGTTTCCAAGACAACCACGGGGTCGTATCTGATAGACCACTCTATGGCTACGGATTAAAAATATAATCCGAATAGAAAGCTACCCCTCTAATGACTTACTCATCGTCGTGTTAATTAATCCAAGTTACAACTTAGCTGAAACTGAGGTTAAGGAGTTGTAACTTTCTGGATTAATTAACCACGGTAAAGACGATGATTTGGATCACCGATTTTTGTGTTTATCTTCGAGGTCCAGTTAGTTAATTATTGTCTATGATAATGTATCAAAATAACTAACTAACCTACATGAAATGACGAGCTAAATAAAACATGGCACAAATAAACATACGAATGGAAAAACGGAGCTCAGGAGAGTTATACCTCGCCGTTTACCTCGTAGTCTTCTACCTTATTGTTAGGTTGTATACTAAAAGTCTTGCCTTTTGGTTAGGATACATCTACATTTTAAAGAGAATCAGAAAATCACATAATGCATATTTATATTAGTATGTGCACTAAACGTCTGATGCTTGGTATTATAGATAACATGGTGCGTGGTGTCGCACAGAAGATCATGTTATCAGGTTCCTTACCGAAGTATAAGAAAGAGGCTCACAACCGAGATGGTGTTGGACAAACCAACGGGATGGTTGTAGTGTAATTAGGTGTGGTTTATCTTAACAATAGGATTACACTAGTGTACTTTGTGTACATTGAGTAGGACCAAAATAGAGGTCTTCCAATTTTTGTACTGACTTAGTAAATTGGATTAGATCTCAGATAATATTATGCAGTACGATCTCTTAATCCCGAAATGATGACAGACATATATTATTAATTATTATATCTTTGATTTACCAATGTTGAGATGCATTCTATTAGATCGATATGCCCGGTAAGTTGGGAGATAATATTAATAATATGATGTGTTGTTGATTATTGACTGAATCCATGTCCTGGTGAGTCAGGGTGATGATGCCCCCTTGGTGAGCTAAAAAAGATCATCATGTCAAATCTTGCAAGTGGACTATGATCCGGCATGATGAAAAGGTTAAGTGGTACTAATCAAGGATCAAGAGGATAATTAATTTAATTATCAATAAATTAAATTAATTATCGGACATACGATATCTTAAACACGGAGAGATGGATGACTCGTAATATGTGGAGCCCATATGAAAATATGGGGGTTGGTGAGGAAGTACAATGGGATCCTTTAGTGGAATGGATCACCATTAATGGATCGGGTTTGGATCCATTAGTGGGCCAAGAACCAACTCCTCCTCATGGTCCCTATCTTAGCCCAATAAATACCCCATAGGAGTCATGATACAAGGCCTGTTATTTAAGGAATTAATCTCTGATTAATTGAGGGAATAATATTTGATTATTTAAGGAATTAATCTCAGATTAATTAAGTTATTGATCTCGGATCAATTAAGAAATTAATCTTGGAGTAATTAAGGAATTAATCTTTGATTAATTAAGGAGTTACTCCCTATAAATATTAGGATTAATCATCCACAAAACCCCAAGCCTCCTTTTCTCTCTTCTCTCTCTCCTAGGTCACGCATAAGAAGGAGAAGAAGAAATTCTTTCTTCTTCCTCCTTGGATCTCCTTCTCCTCTCCTTGTGGTGGCCGGTGATAGATATGGAGGACTCGGTTTCTTCTTGGTGGCAAGCGGTAGCAGCAAGGAAGGAATGCGACCGGCAGCGTGGGGAGAAAGTGGAGCACAAGGCTTGGGTGGTCGGCGCCGGTGAGGGAGAGAGGGAGAGGTTATCGGAAGAGATTGAAGAAGTGTCTTCTTCTTCTAGTTCTCTTCTCCTCTTCCTCTACTCTTGTGTGGGATCATCCAGAGAGCAGCAGGAGCTCCGTTGGTGGCAAGGATTCCCACCTTGCGGCGCCGGTGGTGAAGAAGGAGGAGGAGAGGTCGGTTGAAGGTTTTGAGGAGGAAGAAAGAGTTTCATCTCAGTTTCTTCTTCCATCTTCTTCATCCTCTGATTCCCCTATACCTCAGTTACCTTTTGGCTGAAGCTCTTCGGGTGGTTGAGGCTGCCGACAGTACAAAGGTGGAGGTAAAGAGAGAGGGGGCCGAGACAAGGAATCCCTAGTTTCTAAGGTTTGTGTCGGTGATTGGAAGTAGCTTGAAGAAAGGAGATTAATTCAGAGGCCTTGGTGACTCCGCGTCTTGATAGATCGTCACCCACACGACGTCCAGGAGGGGAGGGTCATAAGATAGAAATTGTTAGGTAAACGATGAGGTATATTTCTCCCGAACTCCAGTTTTGTTTTACTATGTTTTATTTGTGCCTTGTTGCTTTGTCTCGTCATTTCATGTATGTTAGTTTATTATTTTGATTTGATATCATAGTCAATAATTTACTAACTGGACCCCGAAGATAAACACAAAAACTGGCGATCCAAATCGTCATCTTTTCCGCGGTTAATTAATCCGGAAAGTTACAAAGCCTTAACCTCAGTTTCGGCTAAGTTGTAACTTGGATTAATTAATACGACGACGAGTTGGTCATTAGAGGGACTGGTCTTATTCGGATTAAAATTTGTTAATTCGTAGATATAGAGAGGTCTCTCAGATGTGACCCCGTGGTTGTCATGGAAATCGCCAAGCCATACCATCAATTGGTATCAGAGCTGTGTTTCCGATTTTGTGTGTTTAGGATTCGGTTATTTTTATGCACATTATGATGTACATTTTTTTGCTGGATAATATTTGGATGTGCATAGACTAACTTTGTGTTGCAGGCACTAGATTCCAACCATTATGGCAGATTGTGTTGTCTATATGTGATTGATTGTGTTTGATGTAAATTATTTGAATCCTCGGGGTTGACGAGGCTAGATAAGCTATTTAATTTTTGTAATTAAAAATGTCACTTGTTTAGTCAAGCTTTCTATTTACTTTTGATCTAGATGACATGTACACTCCTTCATGGAGTATTGGATCAATGGATGTAAATAAGTAAGCTAGTTATCTCGGTTCGGGGAATCCTTCATGGTGGTTTGCGCATGGATAGGATGGAGTGGACGAGGAGACGACATGACTGGAGGTGCATTGGCGACCAAGGCCATAATAGTTGAGAAAATCTAGGATTTTTTCATTGCTCTATTATTTTGGTTTGTGTGTGCTTGTTGTGCGAATACATGTAAAAACCTCAACGCAAATAACTAAGTGGGAGAGGGACCCTAAGGGTCCCATGGCCTCCACTACAATCTAATATGTGATGCGAACAAGTCTGCGCGTCGGCTTTGAGTGCCTTCTGTTGGTGCCGAAAGCGCCAAAGTCAAACCTAGATTTTGATAATGACAAAGGGTTCAGAAGTTAAGGTGTTAGTGTGATCTAACAATTTTACTAAGTGTGCAGGAAAGTCCTAGGTACACTAGGTAAGATGTAACGCCCGTAAAATCCTCTCAATATTTTTCCTTAAAATATTGATCATGCCTATATGGATCCTTGAGTAACATATGAATACTAGCATGAACCTTAGCATGATTTCTTATATGAATTAAAAAGCTAAGTACTAATGGGCCATACATGGGCCCTTCTAGTACCATGACTATTAGTAGACCTTGGGTAGAATTTCAACATAAATAGAAATGAGTTCCAATTATGAATATTAGCATAACTCTTGGTGGGCTCTTATGTGGGCCTTGCCAAAAATAAGAGTAAATAGAATAAAAAGAAGTGCATGAACCAAGGATTGAACCTTGGACCTAGAATAGAGGCAAAGTCTCATCATACATGTACTAACTAATTCACCTAGCAAGGGAGTGCTATTGGAAAAGAGAGAAGATTTTAGTTGAAGCTCAAGGAGTTGAAGAGACACCATGTGAAGAGGCACCATGCCCCTTCACTTAGTATAAAAGAGAGGGATGAGAAGTGAAGAGGCACTTAAGTTATTTTCTCCTCTTTTCTTCCACCAAGGCTTTCCTCTCCCCTCTTCTTCCTCCTTCTTGCCGTCAGCCACAAGGAAGTTTTCCCCTTGGAAAACTTCACAAGAGGACTCCCTCTTGAAGATCCAAAGTTTCCTACAAGGCTACAAGGGCAAGGGGTGTTCTAAGGTCAAGAAGGTCTTCACTCTTTTCTCTATTTAAGGTTTATAACCAAGACAACTAGAGGTAAGACTCCCTCACCTGTGGTATAATAGCTTTTATATTGTTTCCTTGATTTAAGATTTGTTTGGGATCTATGTTGAGAAAACTATGTAAATTAGGGCCTTATAAGTTTCGGCCAAGCACCCTTTTAGGGTTTGGGATGATGTTAAAACCTCACTTATACTTCCTAATACTTTCTCATGATAAAATAAGAATGAATGGTAAGTTGTGGAATTTTTGTAGCACCCAAATCACCCTATGAAGTTTCGGCCACCCTCCCCTTTTCATGGTTAGGATTAGATCTAACCCTCCAAGCATGCTTATTGTGATTCCCTATGATACAATGGAGGTTAATGTGAGTTATATGAATTTTCCATGGACTTGTGACTCCTCTAGGGTTTCGGCGAAAGACCCCTTTCCATGCTAGGAATTAGGGTTAGCCCCAATCATGTGTTCTAATGACTTCCTATGACATTGTATGTATTGTATGGGCATTACTTTAGTTATGGTACCTCACATGTTGCTTGAATAATGGGACTTTCATTTACAAACTTTCGGCCAAGCACCTAAGTCTAAGGTTTGGGTTAGGCTAAGGTTTCAAGTGTACTTGTTTATGACTCCTTATGATATAAATATATGTTCAAGCATGTTGTATGAATTTTATGGTGCCTAAACCCTAACTTTATGTGCTATGCATCATGACCTTGTATGCTTATGTTAGGTGCTATGTTTTAGTAGGTTTTATTTATGGATGTTTTAAACCATATACCATGAACACATGTGTTGTGAAGTAGGCATCATGTTTATGTAGAATTATGTATGCGTTATGTTTGCCTTGAACATATGTATTATGATATATATATTATGGTTATGTAGACCTACGCATGTTTTATGTTGAATGTCATGAACCTATGTAGTATGTATCATGTTCATATGGATCCTACCCATGCATGCTTTATGATAGATACCATGATCATGTATGCTATGTGATATGTACCATGTATGTAAAAAACTTATCTATGCATGCTTACCTTATGTACCATAATCATGCATGCTTTATGAACTAAGATGATGTTTATGCCTTTAAGACATAATTATGTATGTATGTCATGCCTTATGAATGAAGATGATGTTCATGCCTCTAAGGCATAATGATGTGTGCATAGCATATCTTATGAATCAAGTCTATGTTTGTGCCTTTAAGGCATACTGATGTTATGCATTAACTATGAATGATGAAATGCTAAGCTTTATATCATGCTTCATGTATTAAGATCATGTTTATGTCTTTAATTATGCTATGTAAGTTTTATGAATGATGAAATGCCAAGAGCATTTCTTATGATGTACAAAGAAGCATGTGAAGCTATTTTACTTTATGGATGGACTTGTACCGGACCCAAGTAAGGTCCAAGGGATGGACTCCTTAGAAAGCCTCGGTGCTGGGACTACCATAGCTGTCCTCGGTTCTGGGACTACCGTAGCTGTCCAACAGGGATAGGCTCCTTAGAAAGCCTCGGTTCTGGACTACCGTAGCTGTCCCTAGGTTGAAGGTAACCTAGTACCTCGCATTTACTTAGGGATGTTCGCAAATGATGGATGTATGTGGTACAAGACAGGGCCCCCCATGATGTTGGGATTTATGTTTAAGTACTTACAATTATGATTTTCAGATAAGCATTCTTATGTTATGTGCATTTAATTCATGCATTCATTCATGTTATGCATCTATTCCATATCAAGTATTTTATATGCTTATGTTTTATGACAAGAACTTCTCTATGTTAAGTATTTTATGTGCTCATATTTTATATCAAGTACTTCTTATGCCATGAGCTCTATGCACTTTCATTACATGTTGAGCACTTCTATATGATTATGTGTTTTCATGTACATCTATATGCCTCCTCATGTCAAATGCTTTATGAATACCTTCTCATGATATGCTTTTGTTTTATATTACACTCTATATGGTATGCCTTTCCATTGACAATATGTGACGTATGGTTTTAGTGAGTAGGAAAGAGTCTTAATAAGCCTATGTGCTTATAAGTTTTATTTTCTTATACCGCAGATCAAGCAAGAGGATACTAAGCTAAGGGAAGCAGTAGGAGGGGCAAGTGTGTGTGTGTGGTAGTGACATGGTCAAAGAAAAAGAAAAAGATCCTAATACTCATAATTGTCATATGTCTTATGTTTTGCATTGTCATCTTTAGTTTTCATGCTATACCTTATGATGGTTTTTCCTAAAGAACAACTTACTAGGAAATTTTATTACTTATGTTGTTTATGAAGAACTTATGTTGATTCCTATATCGTGCTTTATTGCTATACTTATCATCGCTAAATTATGATGTTAACATGCTATACCATGATGGGTTCATTTAGAACAATATGTTGGCTTTAAGCTTGATGGTAGGATAAGTTATGTTTAATGCAAGCATGTTTAAGAATGTTATATCTCATGTGCTATGTCTTATGTTACGAAAATGCTAAGTTTACCAAGGAACCATGTTTAAGAATGATAGCCAAGATATGTCAACATGATTCAAGTTTTAATTGCATGTTTTAAACGCATATGTATGAAGTTTTAAATTATTCTGCTGCATTAAGATCTCTATATGCGTATATATATGTTCGCGTAGCGCTGCCTTTCGCCTACATCGTAGGGCGGGGAGGGCGGGCGTTACATAAGAAGTCCTGGCAAATGGCTGGGCAAGAAGTCCTGGTCAAGGACTAGGCAAGAAGACCTAACCGGAAGTTGGGCAAAGAAGTCTTGGTCGAGGACTGGGCAAGAAGTCCTGGCAAAGGGCTGGGCACTGAAGACCTGACTGGAAGTTGGGCAAGAGGTCTTGGTCGCGGACTGGGCAAGAAGACCTG
>JAGFNQ010003963.1:122649-171716 GCA_024364735.1 Boesenbergia rotunda | reverse complement strand
TGCGGCGAAGAACTCTGAAGACGCGACCGGCAGAAGCGCTGGGGAAAATTTCCTTAAATAATAACCAGTGGACGGCTCAGATTTGTTTGCTTCAATCCAACGGCTGATTTTCATCTGATTTGAGCCAAACTTTGATGATGGTGATCTGAGGTCAGGATCTAGCTCGTGGTAGCTCGGATCCTCCAGATATGCAACGGACGGTCCAGATCAACTCTATCTGTGATTGGACGCTCTAGAGCCCTCCAAGCTTGATCCAACGGTTGATTGAGCTCTGATTGTGGTGAAACCTTCAGATCTTGATCAGGGTGCTTGATCAACCCTAGCCCTAGCTCGGGTGGCTTCAGATCATCCCGGATGGCTCAGATCTAGCCGCTTTCGAATCGAACGGCCCAGATTTAATTGTGATCTTGATAATCTGATCCGGGCCACTTCCAACTCGAGTTTGACCCAATATGCTCTAGGTCCAGGAACCTTTCATGCCTACAAAAAATAAATCAAGAATTTAGTGGCCAATTCACTCAAATATGTGTAATTTTGCATTTAAGTCCAAAATATGAATAAGTTCTAAAACCTAGGGCAATTTCACAATTTTAGCAATAAAAACATAGATCAAACATGGATTTAAGCACTCAAATGATCAATAAGATGGAATCTATCATCTGGCCCTGATTGTTGTTTTGGTGTTGACATCGATTTTAGTTTATGTTGATTATGATTATGATGATTATGATTAAGTCCTGGTCGGGGATCAGGCATGGTATAGAAAATCCTAACCTGGAGGGTTAGGTGTTGAAATCCTAGCTTGGAGGGCTAGGTGTGTGAAAAGTCCTAATTCGGAAGAGGTGGGTAAAAAGTCCTAGCTTGGAAGGCTAGGTGAAAAGTCCTAGCTTGGAGGGCTAGGTGAAAAGTCCTAGCTTGGAGGGTTAGGTGCAAATTCCTAACTTGGAGGGTTAGGTGAAAAAGTCCTGGCTTGGAGGGTCAGGTCCTAGCTTGGAGGGCTAGGTTTGGAAAAGTCCTAATTCGGAAGGGTTGGGTGAAAAGTCCTAGCTTGGAGGGCTAGGTGAAAAGTCCTAACTTGGAGGGTTAGGTGCAAATTCCTAACTTGGAGAGTTAGGTGAAAAATCCTTAGCTTGGAGGGCTAAGGTGGATGAAAACATAGCTTGGAGGGCTAGGTTTGAGTCCCTGGATCGGTCTGGTGACCGATCAGGGAATCTGGCACGTTGCTCCTTCGTGGATCGGTCTGGTGACCGATCCAGCGATGACTGATCGGTCTGGTGACCAATCAGGGAGCATATAGTGAGGTTGGGAACCTACTGTGCTGCTCCTGATCGATCTGGTGACCGATCAGGGAGTATGCGTTTCACCTACTAACTGGCTCCTGATCGGTCTGGTGACCGATCAGGGAGCGAACACTGAGGTTGAGTTCCCTTGTTGAACTGCTCCTGATCGGTCTGGTGACCGATCAGGATCACTATGCAGATCGTTCTGGAGAACGATCTAGCTTCGCGGGTTCCTCACTAAGATCGATCAGGACGGTGCCTGATCGGTCTGGGCATGATCTGATCGGTCTGGTGACCGATCAGGAGACACTCTGATCGGTCAAGTGACCGATCAGGAGGTTTGGACTGCGAAACTCAGAAATCGCCCAAATTAGAGGTGGATCGGTCCGGTGATCGATCCACAACCTGGGATCGGTCTGGTGATCGGTCCAGGAGAATCTCAAAGAAATCGCGATTTCTGATTGAGCGTTGGGGATCGATCAGGACGGAGCCTGATCGGTCTGGTGACCGATCAGGAGGCTCTCTGATCGGTCCGGTGACCGATCACTTTAATTCAAATTGCACTGTCAGACGCTCTGATCGCGTCTGACCATATCCGATTCGCTGTTGTTTGCCTCTGATATTTGATTTACTGTGTGATTTACTACTCTAACAGTCTGATTAAGCTGCAGGTGACAGGGGAAGATTCAAACACTCAAGGAGGGTCAATGGAGAGCTTTCCTTGGAGCAGGTTTATCCGTTTTTCCATCTCAGGTTGCAACGGCCAAGCTGTAGACTGGAGCTTGGCTGAGGGAAGCTCAGGGAGTCCAGGGATAGCACAGTGGTAGCTGGTGTTGGCAGATGAGCAGCTGGGAGCTGCAGGGATGGTTTCATCTGATGCTTGGTGGAGAAACAAAAGGAGAAGAAGACTTTGGCTGAAGCAGAGAAGTGTTTGACAGTTTTCTGTGTTGAGCTTGCTGAAGTTCTTGCTGCGCTTTGTGTTTCTCCACAACTTGCTTGCTGTGTTTCTGAAGTCTTCATCACTTTGAGCAAGCAACTGCAATCAAGAAGCAACCAACTCTTACGTAAGTGCTGGGAGGAAAGAACAAGGAGCTTGGAGTCCAACAGTGATAAGACACGAAGGAGGGAGTCCTTGCGTCAGATCGTCGCTGGGTGGAGCTCGGGATAAGCTCGCTGTGCTCTTGTCCTTGCTAGGTGCTGAGTAAGAGTATTCTCTGTGTTTCATTAAGCTTAAATCTATATTCTTGTTTGAAACGCTGTGGAGAGGTTTCTCCACCGAGAAGGAGGTTGCGTTATATCCGGTGAACACCGGGGCTTGATCTGCCGACGATCAAGGGATCGCCCACCTTAAGGGCACGCCAAGGAGTAGGGGCAAGTTATCCCCGAACCTTGTAAACCCTCTTGTTAGCGATTTTGGTAGTTGTCTTTGTTTGCTTTCATTTCTGTTTTTAGTTTACTGCACTGCTTCGTTTCATTTGCTTCTTCCGCTGTGCTACTAACAAAGTTAAGTGCAGAATCTTGTTTTGTGTTTAAGTTCAAGAGATTGGCTATATTCACCCCCCCCCCCCTCTCTAGCCATCCGGTTTCCAACAGAGTATACATGTTTGTGTATTTGATTGAGATCTTAAACTCATTTACTGAATGTCCGCAATACAATTCACAGCATGAGAGAATTTGTGATAAATTCACAACTAGTGATTATCTCTACATGTGCAATTGTAAAGTATTGAAATTGTCCCTAGTCGATGAATTGATAAATACGGACACTATCAATTCTGTTGAGACTAGCATGGGTTATTCTCTAATCAGCTGATTCTCACTGGCTGGTGACATTGGGATGTCCAGAGATAAACATGAATGCTAGTTAAGGGAACTAGTTCATTGGAGTGACTGGCTGTAAAACTTCATATGGTAGTCTACATATAGACATGTCAGTGAAGTTCTTACTGCAGCTTAAGTGCGATGCTCCTTTGACTTGCGGTGTTCAAGTCATCTTGGTCATGGAGACTTATACTTTGACATCTTAAGCAAGCATCTCCAAGGAGGTGTGGACCCAGGATGATTGGGTATAAGTCGAAGTGCCCGAAGATGTTTGAATAACCTACAAAGGATTCACCACTCCTTGCGAGGAGATGTATACCCAAGGCCTATCGTCGGATTGTTACTCGAAGCCTCTGGCCAGAGCATGACATGTTCAGAGTATGAATCTCTTAAATACATGAGAGTAATTAGAATCCGTAGGACGAGAAAACATTACTTGGGCTAGGTGTGACGTAGTCAGCCTAGTGGGGACTGACACACATAGACCATGTCCTGAACCAAGTGGGTATAAGATGGTGAAGGGAATGGGGCACGATTCATTATAGCTGCTGAAGGGTTTCAGAATTGTTTCTGAGGTCAACCGTTGATCTTTCGATTAATTGGGGGTCATGATGTACTACTAGGTGCCACTCATGATCGTTCTATAATTGGTTAATTATAGACGGCCAACATAAATTGAAAGTCTATTTAGTCACACGCACTACGAGTAATCCAAGGGATTTAAAACGAGTTGAAAATTGGATTTTCCAATCAAGAGAGATTAGGTTTGGTTGAGCCAAACGATAAGTCGAATCTGAATTTTTCAAAGACGCATCGGAAGCGTAAAATGGCTAAGTCTTTTGAAGACTTAATAGATGAATTAAATGAGTTTAATTCATTGGGGTGTGGCTTGGATATGTCAGCCAAAGAGGGTCCCCACCCTCTTTGCTTGGCCGGCCACAACAAAGGGAGAGAACCAAGTTTCGGTTCAATTTATAAAATAAACCAAGTGTGGGTTGTTTTATAAAATTATGGATGATATAAATTTTTAAATATATGATCATGTCTACACTAGATAAGGTTGCATGCTTAGATGTGTGGTTAAATAATTTGAGAAATTATTTATGCTAAACCTTCCGCTGCACGTAATTAATTTTAAAATTACGAACACGCATCCATGTCAACATGCACCCGGTCCCAACATGTAGATGGTATCATTTTTGGGTCAACAAATAATGACTTCCTACAAAAATTCATCAAATGTATGGAAGATGAATTTGAGATGAGTCTTGTAGGAGAGTTAACCTTCTTTCTTGGTCTTCAAGTTAAGCAAATTAACGAAGGAACACATGTTTTTCAAACTAAGTATGCTAAGGAAATGATAAAGAAATTTGGCCTAGAAAATGCTAAGGTAGCATCTACCCCCATAGGAACAAATGTGAAAATGGATAGTGACCTTGAAGGGAAAATGGTAGACTCTAAGCAATATAGAAGCATGATGTTGAGGCAATCTGTGGTCCGGAGTGACCAAGTATTTTGATATTTAGGCAAAGAGTTTAAGTTAGGTTTACCCTTGTGTTCTTATATGTGTATGTTGAGTGTGCAGGTTGCACAGGTTACACATCTGGACTTGACTGGACGGCCTTGGTACGGTGAAGGGTGGCATGGAGACAAGCTGGAAGTTTGTGTGCACCCGAGGAACCTTGGAGAGCAGGGACGATGAGTTGATGGGCGTGGACTTCGAGGCATATGTGAAGGGTGGCATAGAGGCAAGCTGGAGGCTTGCGTGCGCATCCGAGGGACGAGGGCCAAAGATGAAGAGGGCGCGAAGGTAATAGTCGAGGCTGTGGATGAGGAGTCAGTCGAGTCGTGAGGGTACGAGTACAATGTGATTGTACTCGGGAAGTGATCAGCTAGGGATCAGTCTACTGCTCTGGGAGCAGTCGATTGGTAGGTAGCTGGTGAGTTGGTTGAGAATTCAAACGTTGAGGTGCAACGGTCGAATTTCAGTGGCACGAGTCGACTGCCCTGGGGGCAGTCGACTGGTGGCGAGGGTTTCAGCTAGGGGTGAGTATTCGGTTAAAACCGAACCGAACCGAACCGAACCGAATAAATTGAAAACCGAATAAATCGATATTTTTCAAAAAAATCGAACCAACCGAATTTCTTAATAAAAAACGAGAAAATCGAACCGATAAAATATCGGTTAATTCGGTTTTTAACCGAATTAACCGATTTAACCGAAATTTTAAAATTTTATTTGATTTTAATAAAAAATAAGATTTTATTTAATTTAATCATATTTTTAAATAAAAAATAATTAAATTAATATTCTTATTCAGTTAATTCGGTTTATTCGGTTTAACCGAATTACAAAATTCAAAACCGAAAACCAAACCGAATTAACCAAAAACCGAACCGAATTTTGAGAAAAAAATCGAAAACCGAATTAACCGAACCGAATTTCAAAATTCGGTCGGTTCAGTTCGGTTAATTCAGTTTTTTCGAATTTTTGCTCACCCCTAGTTTCAGCCCGAGTCCTATTTAAAGAGGACTTCATGGTGGCTGAGATTCTTGACGAATCTTGTCTTGGTTAAAGGCAAGATAGTAGTCTTTGTGCTCAAGTCTTCAAAAGGTGTTGTGGTGAGGTTTCTCCACCCACAAGGAGCGACGAGGGCTAGCCGGAGGTTATCCGGGGATTGATCCACCGACAGATTCTTGGATTAGTTACCCGTCCAGGGTGGATACCAAGTACATCTTCCTTGTTAGCATTGGTTAGTGTTTGTTTATTGTTTTTATTGTATATTCCACTGTGCAACTAACCGTGTAGGAAGAAAAGGGGTTCGAAAAACGTTATTCACCCCCTCCCTCTAGCAACGTCGTTGATCTATTAATTGGTATCAGAGCGAGGACCGCTCTTGATCAGACTAACCGCCGAGGGAGCACACGCTAGAGGAAGAAGAACATGAAAGATAAGTTGGGGGAAGACATCAACACACCACCATCCTACAATCATAAAGAATTCGGCCATTGGAAGGCAAGGTTGGAAAATTGGCTAGGAATGGATTAGGAGTGTAGAATGACCATTGAAGATCCCTTTGAAATTCTGAGAGACAAGCACGGGAAGAAGCTTCGTCCTAGATATTGGACAGATGAATAATAAGAGCAGTCTAGGGCAAACAAAAAGGTAATCAATATTTTAATTAATATTTTACCTAAAAATGTGTTGAATTGTGTACAAGAATATAAAAGTGCGTATGAGTTATGGAGTAAACTAGAAGAACTTCACAAGAACCCTACACGAGCTCAACGAGTAGAAGAACCCGAAGAAATAAGCCCAAGGACCCGAGAAGACCAAAATGAAGGAGAAGTGTCAAGTTCATCAAATGAGATTGGAAATTCAAGAGAGGAAGAGGAAGTATCAACATCGAGAGTTGAGGGGGAAGAGAGATCCTCAACTATACAAGAGCAAGAGAAAGCTCCCATCTCCACCAAAGTCAAATCAAAAGAACATATCACATACTTTGGTTGCCAATAAAAGGGGCACTACAAGGATAAGTACCCTCTAGGTAAGAAAAAGGAGGTACTCTCTAAACCCAGGTCCATTCGATTTAAGTCTAACATGAATTGTAGGAATGGAGAAGCCCAAGAGAGGAAGATGAAGATTAGATGCTTCACATGCGGAGAATTGGGGCACTACCACATCAAGTGCCCAAAGAAAAGTAAAATCAAGAAAATGAAGCATCTAAGAAGATGGGAGAAGGAGGAAAGAAGGAAGAGAAAAAGTTCGCAACAAGGAGGGACTGCAAGGGTAAGGGAGGTACTTCCTAACCCTAGGTTAAAAAGTAATTCAATTTCAAGTTCCTCCTTGCATATTAAAAATCATGTTAATCATTCATCCATGCATGCAAGGATTAATGAAAATTATCTACTTGTGCATAACTTTGGTTTTAAATACAATGATAGGAATAGGAGTAACAAGGTAGATCAACACCCTAAGAAAAGCATGCATCATGGTAAATCTAGGACCTTTGTACCTAAGGATCATGGCACTAATCCCAAGAAGGAAAGGAATGTGCCTAGAAAGGAGGATATGTCTAGGAATGTCCAAGGTGGACATATGGGTTCTAGGGTTAGAACTCTAGAAAGGGAAAATCAAGCCTTGAGGGCAAGACTTGATACATTAGAAAAGGCCCTAGAAAGATTCACGATTGGATCTAAGGGTCTAGATATGGTGTTGGGTAGTTTAAAACCCAACTATGATAGATCGGGTTTGGGATACCGATCTAAGACCTCCAAGGCTAACAAACAGAAGTATGTTGGGAAAGTATACAATTATGGCGAGGAGGGTAAGTCCAAAAATGGCAAGAGGGTGCCATCAAAAGGTAGAAAGGGTGACTTAACCAAAGACAAGGTGGCTAAGGTTAAGAAGGTTCATTTTGTAGGACAAGAATCACCGGAAGTTCACCGGTGTGGCTTAGTGTGGGTTAAGCCACCTAGGGAGGTGGCTAAGGCTCAGAGCTCAAGGGGGAGCTCTAGGAGCCTTTGGGGTCCATGGTAAATGGATCTCAAAAGTTTCTTTCCTAGGAAATTAGGTGAAATGTGTCAAAAAGGGATTGGAAGACTTTGGTAAGTCTTAATCCTAGGTTTTGGCATATTAAAAGGGAATTTATGGAGAAAAGGATGAAAATACAATTATATTGGGTAAAATTGGGTTTTAATGTGTGAATACCATGTAATTCAATGATAAAAATGAACTATAATGAAGGATAAGATGAAACAGTGAGGAGAAATCACATTTGAGACTTTTGGGATGAGTTTCAATGATACACTTTAGGATAAGTTGAGTTTCGTGCCAATCTTGGGATCCGGAGTACATTTGTTTGGAAACATATTTTTCCCAAGTAGAAATTGGCCCCACAAATCTCTCCACGAAATTTCAGATTTTTTGGAGATTTGTAGAATTATTTAGGGATTTCTGAAATTCGACTGAAAACCCTGAAAATCAAGTATCAGTCGACTGCCCTTGGGGCAGTCGACTAATCTCAAGCCCAGAAACTCTCTATAAGTTTTTACAGTCGACTGATCCGGTAGGGCTAGAGAAAAATGGCTATTGGGTGATAGAACGTAATGTCTAAAGTTAAATCCTTGATTATACTCCTTGAATAAAGGTTTGTCTTATGATTTAATGATGATTATGTGGGGCTATATAGATATCATGGAATTCAAGGAGAATAAATGAGTGGTTAAGATTCAATGGGTGATATTGAATGATAAGTTCTTAATAAATGAAAGAATACATAAACAAAAAAAGTTGAGGACCATTGGATAATAAAAATCAAGATAGATTGTTTTGGCAAACATAAGAATTCATGAATGGAATTGAAAGTTGATACGGAATGCCAAACTTTTAGGAAATCAGGTGTGTACCAAAAGTCAAGCACGTTTGTTGTTTTTCATGGAAACATACTTTTCTAGGATAGGGTATATCCTAGCAAATGTTCTTGCAAACCTTTTAGATTGTGTAAGGTTTTGTAAAGTTCTTTTTGGCACTAAGAGAAAGATTGCTTGGGCCAATTCTTTAATGGTGTCCAAGGAAGAAGAACTTGGTTGTTAGGTTGGGTAGAACCTAATTTGGTGTTAGGGTGTTAAGTTGGGTAGAACTTCACCTAGAAAAATTAAAAATTGGGAGAAGACATAGGTTAAGGGGGAGGTTGCCTCCTAAGTGTCTTAATTTTCATAAGAAAATTTTTAGATTTTGTGTCAAACTTGGGAATAGTAATAG
This sequence comes from Boesenbergia rotunda, assembly GCA_024364735.1. Lineage (NCBI taxonomy): Eukaryota > Viridiplantae > Streptophyta > Magnoliopsida > Zingiberales > Zingiberaceae > Boesenbergia > Boesenbergia rotunda. The sequence goes on along the minus strand of JAGFNQ010003963.1, from coordinate 162,851 downwards.
ATACATGGTGAAATGTATTTTTTCCAAGTAGGCATGGGTACCACAAAGTTCTCCACGAAATTTGAGAATTTTTGGAGATTTATAGAATTTCTGGCGCAATTCTGAAATTGGCCAGAAAATTAAGAAATCAGAGTATCAGTCGACTGCTAACAGGGGCAGTCGACTGGTCAGGGCTGGTGTGGGTATCCAGCAGCTGACTTGGGTTTTAATGATGAAAAACAAGTGTATGGGGGTCTAGTACACATTGTTTATGATCATTAGGGATTCAAAGAACCAATAATTGGGATATTATTGGGGTCTTTTTGATGTATGGCAAAGGGGGAGAAGTTTGAATTTAAGTTGGGAAACCAAACTTACCTTTGCTAGAAACCCTAGGTTTAGGGGGAGCTAAGAGTAAGGGGGAGCATGGTTGCTCCATTCTTGGTGTAAGGGGAACCATGGAGAGGTTCTTAAAAAGCCTTTGTAAGTCCAATGTAGAGGGAGCTTAGGAGAAGCTTTAAAAAGCCCATTTTGGTGAAAAATTCTAACTTGGAGGGTTAGGTGTGGAAAAGTCCTAACTTAAAGAGTTAGGTGTAGAATGCCTTGGGATAGGATCCATTTTTGCATTGCATATGCATTATTTTGCTATTTAACTACTATCTTGCTTCCCTAACTTAAACGTATTGCCAAACACCAAAAAGGGGGAGATTGTTGAGGCAATCTGTAGTCCGGAGTGACTAAGTGTTTTGATGTTTGGGCAAAGGGTTTAAGTTAGGTTTACCCTTGTATTCTTATATGTGTATGTTGAGTGTGCAGATTGTACAGGTTACACATCTGGACTTGACTGGACGGCCTTGGTACGGTGAAGGGTGGCATGGAGATAAGCTGGAGGCTTGTGTGCACCCAAGGGACCTTGGAGAGCAGGGACGATGAGCTGATGGGCATAGACTTCGAGGCGTACGTGAAGGGTGGCATGGAGGCAAGCTGGAGGCTTGCGTACGCATCCGAGGGACAAGGGCCAAAGATGAAGAGGGCGCGAAGGCAATAGTCGAGGCTGCGGATGAGGAGTCAGTCGAGTCGTGAGGGTACGAGTACAATGTGATTGTACTCGGGAAGGGTTCAGCTAGGGACCAGTCGACTGCTCTTGGAGCAGTCTATAGGACCGGTACCGTCGATAGAGGGGGGGGTGAATATCGTCCGTAAAAAAATCTTCGGAAACATCGTAAGACTTCCAATTGTCGTTCTGGACTCAGAGCGTTAGTGCAGCGGAAAAGTAAAACAGAACGAAAATAAACAAACACAGCACACGCGGGATTTACTTGGTTCCCAACCCCCCAGGGTCAGTACATCCAAGGCCTAAGCACGGGAATGTCCGTCCACTATTGGTCTCCTTTTCGGACTTTCCGGAGGCTGAGAAACCCGTCTTACAGTGCAGAAGTACAATAACAAATATAGTAAAGTAAGTACAGAACAATAAAACGCAAACCGAACAAGCAAGTTTTGAAACTCGGCCGATCTGGACCTCCGAAGTGGCACGCACTTCCTCCTGGAGCCTCCCGGTCGTAGAGCCACGTCATTAGCGCGTTGTCGTCGGTTAGAATGCTTAGAATCGCTTTCAGCAGTTGTGTTTGAAGCAGAGGGGTCGAAGCCCCTTGTATAGGCTTCATACGGGCGCCTGATACACTGGGGGCGCCCCTATAAACTCGGTCAAACCTTATCCCCGCGCCGACCTCGCCGCGGCTGATAAAACTTCTGACCAAGGCATCCCAGACCTCTTGGGTGCCTGCGTGAAGACTTATCTATGTTTCGAACTCGAAACAGCAAATACAGCTTTCAACTTGGGCGCCCCGGACCTCCCGAGCGCCCTGGTTGAAGCCTATTATGCTTACCACACGAAACTGCCAATTTCCTCTTTGGCTTGGGCACCCCCACCACTCTGGGTGCCTGGCTTCATGCCTTTCAACCCAACACTGGGTTTTAGGCTTTGCTCTGGGCGCCCCCATCAGTGGGGGCGCCTGGGTTGGCTGTTTTCCATCCTTTCGCCTGCTTTATCTCCGGTTCTTGATACTTGCAAGATACACAAACACAAAGCACATATACATACAATATTATTCTTAAAGACTTGGTTCGAACTTCGGATCTCCCTGAAACCCTAGGTTGAACCGACGCAAGTTCCCACCCCCGAGAGCGCGCCTTTCACCTACTCCTTTCAGGAGACGGTTGCCACCCAGTCCTTCAGGTGGACTTTTACTTAGCTTCCGATACTTCCGGACCTCGAGACGCCCGAACCCTGACCCGTCTCTACTTCTGTCCTTAGTCATCGCTCAGCTAAGTTGCTCAGTCCCTTGGACCAAGACTTCGTTCCCAAACCCTAAGTCCAGGACTTCGGTGCCCAACCCTCGACCAGGTCTTCTTGCCCAGTCCTCGACCAGGACTTCGTGCCCACCTTCCGAGTAGGTCTTCGGTGCCCAGCCCTTTGCCAGGACTTAGTGCCCAATCGTCGATCAGGACTTATTGCCCACCTTCCGAGCAGGTCTTAGTGCCCAGCTTCACTCACCAGGTCTTAGTGCCTAGGTTAACTAGGACTTTTCTTCCACTTAGGTTACTCCTCCTTTGCTCCCCTTTGTCTGTTCAATGTATCACTGACTTAAGTGTATTGTCAAACATTAAAACACTTTAGAGGAGAACATCATTGATGCAACTTGCACCAACAATCTCCCCTTTTTTTATGTTTGACAATATCTTAAGTTAGATTGGTTGAAAGGGCTAACTTACTATCCTTGGGATAGAAAACAAAAAAAATGATATAAGTTTTGAAACTATATTTTTTATCTTTGGGAGAAAAAATTTTCTAACTTAAGTGCACCTCTCCCCCTTTGTCATACATCAAAAATTACCAGAAATGCTTGCGCCAACAATAAGAACATTTGGTTCCTTTTTGAAGATACTTAGTATAAATTTTTGAAAACATAGCATAAAACTAAGTACTTGAACTCAGAAAACTTAACCAATATTGTTTTTTTTTTAGAAAATACCGTATTTTGGAAAGAATATTATGAGTTTTGAGTGGTATAAATACTTTAAAAAATGATCTTTGAAACATGCAAGTATTTTTTTTTTTGAAAAACTAGATTGATCCTTTTTGAAAGATCTAAGTACTTTTGAAACATATTATGCAATTTTTGACAATCTAAGTATTTTAAAAAAATTATTATGCATTTTTGAAAATCTAAGTATAGGTACTTAGAAAAATATTAGAATTTTTGAAGAACATAAGTAATTTGAAAAATATGAATTTTGAAAAACTAAGTACTGTGAAATTATTATGAATTTTGAGAAGCATATGTACTTGATATGGTTTCTTTTCCAGTTTGACACAATCCTAGGAAACATTGTTGACTACAAGGACAGTTTCCTAAGTGTCCTGGAAAATTCTTCAAATTCAAGTAAGTATTAGTTTAAAAATAATTTCATAAGTCACACAAATTCTGAAAAATAGAATAATAGTATTTTGAAAGACTTATATTTTTAGCAAGATTTTGAAGATATGAAAACATGTAATTAAATAATTCTTTTAATTTGACCTCCCCCTAAACTTGACCCAGTTCTAGGAGGCTTGTTGACCACAAGTACTCTTCCTCTGAGTCTTTAGGATTTGGTACAGATCAAAAAGAATTATTTAACAATTTAAAAAAAATAAATGATTACCAAAAAAATTTTCTGAAGTTCTTTCTTTTGACTCAGACTCCCCCTAAATTTGACACATCCTAGGAGTCCTTAAAGATCATGAAGTGGACCTTCCTCTGTGTCTTTTAGGGTTTATCAAAGTCAAAGAAACAGGTAAATTTTTGAACATATAATTTTTACAATATAAACCTTTTTCGAAAACACAAGTGATAATGATTTAAAGCACAGTTTTAGAAAAGTATTTTCAAATGATAGTAATGTTTAAAGTGCAGTTTTCGAAAACCATTTCGAAAAAAAATAAAAAGCACTCCTCCTGTACCCGATACCGTTTGACTCTATCTAAGTGCCTTAAGGAACTTTAGTGTTGTCCTAAAAGGCTTGTGTCTAATTGCGTGAGTCAAACAATTTTTAAAAAGATATAATTTTTGAAAACATGTAATATGTATATTCAATCAGACAAGCATGAATTCCATAAAAATATTATTATGTACTATTTTGAAAATATATTTTTAGGAAAATATTCTAGCAATTTTGAAAAATAGTTTTAAAAAATATTTTTCAATTTATTAGTCCTTAACATCTCACCCATTCTAGATGTCTCAATACAGCAAGCATGGTTGTCTTATAGGTATATTGTGAGATGCTTGAATCATTTTTCTTAATTTATTATTAACTCTAAGATTTAATTGAAGCTTGTGTTGGATTCAAATATGACAATAGTAAAGTGAATTTGGTTTTCAATAATCGGCTTCCAGGTCTTGGCGAGGCACTAGGCCTTCTTTGGTGGTAACCTTATTGGATCATCAACCCTTTCCTTAACAATGCCTTTTATTGAAAATCCATTTTCAAGTTACTCCTTGAAAGATTTTGGTCTAACTAGTTTGGGTCTTGGATCGGTAGCTTCGGCTAGTTCCGCCAAGATGGCTTCCCTAACGTACTATCATCTCACCTCCACCCAATACTAGGTTGATCAAGTTTCAATTATTATTTTTCCTATAGCCGTTCTAAATTATGCATAACATTTAAATATGAATGGCATGTCATATATTTAAAAGAATTAGCAAATGCATAGCATGACAATTATGCATAAGTCAAACAAGTCCAAAGCATTTTAATTACGTTTCTAAAGATGTATCAAATTCTCGATTTGATACATGTCGTGTGAACCGACGAATATGTCAACCCACTTTGACATATTTAATTTTATTAAATTAATTGTTGCGGTTTGGGTAAGATTTTAGTTTAGTTCGGGTTTATTTAATATTTGGTTGGATTAAGAATTAAATGAAGTTAACTTAATTAGAAATTAATTAATTAATTGAGATTTAATTGAATTAATTTAAGTTTGAATTAATTTAGATTGAATTAATTTACGTTCGAATTAATTAAGATTTAATTTAAATTTAATTGATTTAATTAGGATTTAATTGAATTTAATTGACTTAATTAAGATTTAATTGAATTAATTTGAATTTGAATTAAGTAAGATTTAATTGAATTAATTTAAGTTTGAATTAATTAAGATTTAATTGAATTAATTTAAGTTTGAATTGATTAAGATTTAAGTTAATTAAGATTTGAATAATTAATTTGAAATAATTTGAATTTAAGTTAATTAAGATTTGAATAATTAATTTGAATTTAAGTTAATTAAGATTGAAATGATTGATTAATAGTTGTGGGTTTAAGTTCAGAATTTTCATTATTTCGAAAATTTCTGACTCTTCTTTATCTATCTTTTCAAGTTTTTCTAACAATTCGGATTTGTTTGAGCCTTTGTGAACTTTATTTACTATGGCCTTTATCTTAGATAGTTTCATATCCTCCTCATCCTCAAATTTACATCTTTCAGTATCCTCAAAGTAGGAGGAGTAATTTGGGCCACTAGTTAAAGTTTTGTAAAAATTTTTAAGATTATCTATAATTAAGTTGTTATCTAGAAGAATTTCATCTTCAGAATTATCCTTAAGAATATTTTTAACAAAATTATTTTTATTCTCAAAAATAATTTCAGGATTATCTCCAGAATTATCTTCACTAACTTCAGAGTTATCTTTAGAATTATTCTTAAGATTTTCAAATTTTAATTCTGAGTTATACAACGGATTTTCAAATTTGAATTCATAATTATCTAAAGGATTTTCAAATTTGAATTTAGAATTATCCTTAAGATTTTCAAATTTGAATTCGGGATTAATTTCAGATTTAGATTCAGAATTACTTGTATCATTATCCGTAGAATTATCAGAGTTTATTTCAGGTTTAAGTTCAGAATTAATTTTAGCAATTATTGAATTGGTATTAATGATTAAATAATTTATTTCTAATATTTTAGCCATATTCACATTTTGTAACTTGTCATTCAAAATATCTACTTGACTATGCAGTAATTCTAACTTAACAGGGAAATTCTCTAAATTATTAAAAGACATTACAGGAATTTGTAAAATTTTTGGAACATAAATCTTACATACCTTCGCCGGACACTTATTTTTGTAGTGTCCGTACTTCTCGCATTTGAAGCATCGTACGTGATCCTTGTTTTTCCGGACTCCTGGCGCTGGTGCCCCCTTTGCCGCCGGTGGTGTAGATCGAGTCTTACGAGTAGGGCACTGATTTTTATAGTGCCCTCTCTCCCTGCACGTGAAACAAATAATATGGAACTTAAAAATGGACATTAAAAAAAATTTGTACCTGATTCACCCCTGGGCTCCCCCTCAACTCTTGGCGTCGTTGCTCCGTCCGCGGTTAGTCCGGTGAAGAGCGGCCTGGCTCTGATACCACTTGTAGGACCGGTGCCGTCGATAGAGGGGGGTGAATATCGACCGTAAAAAAATCTTCGGAAACTTCGTAAGACTTTCGATTGTCGTTCTGGACTCAGAGCGTTAGTGCAGCGGAAAACTAAAACAGAACGAAAATAAACAAACACAGCGCACGCGGGATTTACTTGGTTCCCAACCCCCCAGGGTCAGTACATCCAAGGCCTAAGCACGGGAATGCCTGTCCACTATTGGTCTCCTTTCCAGACTTTCCGAAGGCGGAGAAACCCGTCTTACAGTGCAGAAGTACAATAACAAATATAGTAAAGTAAGTACAAAACAATAAAACGCAAACCGAACAAGCAAGTTTTGAAACTCAGCCGATCTGGACCTCCGAAGTGCCGCGCACTTCCTCCTGGAGCCTCCCGGTCGTAGAGCCATGTCTTTAGCGCATTGTCATCGATTAGAATGCTCAGAATCACTTTCAGCAGTTGTGTTTGAAGCAGAGGGGTCGAAGCCCCTTATATAGGCTTCATACGGGCGCCTGATACACTGGGGGCGCCCCTATAAACTCGGTCAAACCTTATCCCCACGCCGACCTCACCGTGGCTGATAAAACTTTTGACCAGGGCGCCCCGGACCTCCTGGGCACCTACGTGAAGGCTTATCTATGTTTCAAACTCGAAACAGCAAATACAGTTTTCAACTTGGGCACCCCGGACCTCCCCGGCGCCCTGCTTGAAGCCTATTCTGCTTACCACACGAAACTGCCAATTTCCTCTTTGGCTTGGGCACCCCCACCACTCTGGGCACCTGGCTTCATGCCTTTCAACCCAACACTAGGTTTTAGGCTTTGCTCTGGGCGCCCCCATCAGTGGGGGTGCCTGGGTTGGCTGTTTTCCATCCTTTCGCCTGCTTTATCTCCGGTTCTTGATACTTACAAGATACACAAACACAAAGCACATATACATACAATATTATTCTTAAAGACTTGGTTCGAACTTCGGATCTCCCTGAAACCCTAGGTTGAACCGACGCAAGTTCTCACCCCCGAGAACGCGCCTTTCACCTACTCCTTTCAGGAGACGGTTGCCACCCAGTCCTTCAGGTGGACTTTTACTTAGCTTCCGATACTTCCGGACCTCGAGACACCCGAACCCTGACCCATCACTACTTCTGTCCTTAGTCATCGCTCAGCTAAGTTGCTCAGTCCCTTGGACCAAGACTTCGTGCCCAAACCCTAAGTCCAGGACTTCGGTGCCCAACCCTCGACCAGGTCTTCTTGCCCAGTCCTCGACCAGGACTTCGTGCCCACCTTCCGAGTAGGTCTTCGGTGCCCAGCCCTTTGCCAGGACTTAGTGCCCAATCGTCGATCAGGACTTATTGCCCACCTTCCGAGCAGGTCTTAGTGCCCAGCTTCACTCACCAGGTCTTAGTGCCTAGGTTAACTAGGACTTTTCTTCCACTTAGGTTACTCCTCCTTTGCTCCCCTTTGTCTGTTCAATGTATCACTGACTTAAGTGTATTGTCAAACATTAAAACACTTTAGAGGAGAACATCATTGATGCAACTTGCACCAACACAGTCGACTGGTAGGTGGCTGGTGAGTTGGCTGAGAATTCGAACGTTGGGGTGCAACGGTCGAATTTCAGTGGCACCAGTCGACTGCCCTGGGGGCAGTCGACTGGTGGCGAGGGTTTCAGCCCGAGTCCTATTTAAAGAGGACTTCATGGTGGCTGAGATTCTTGACGAATCTTATCTTGATTAAAGGCAAGATAGTAGTCTTTGTGCTCAAGTCTTCAAAAGGTGTTGTGGTGAGGTTTCTCCACCCACAAGGAGCGACGACGGCTAGCAGGAGGTTATCCGGGGATTGATCCACTGATGGATTCTTGGATTAGTCACCCGTCCGGGGTGGATACCAAGTACATCTTCCGTGTTAGCATTGGTTAGTGTTTGTTTAGTATTTGTATTGTATATTCCGTTGAGCAACTAACCGTGTAGGAAGAAAAGGGGTTCGAAAAATTCTATTCACCCCCCCCCTCTAGCAACGTCGTCGATCTATCACATGATTGGTAGCCTACTATACCTAACCGCTAGTAGACTCGATATACTTTTTGCGGTAGGTATGTGTGCAAGGTACCAATCTTGTGCCAAAGAGTCCTATTTGATTGTAGTTAAGAGGATCCTAAGGTATGTTAAAGGTACCCTCAATGTCGGGCTTTGGTATCCTAGAACCCCTAATGTTGATCTTATTGGATACACCGACTCGGACTATGCGGGATGTAAGCTAGATAGGAAGAGTATTAGTGGAGGGTGTCAATTCCTTGGGTCTTCCTTAGTTAGTTGGAGTAGTAGGAAACAACCATGCGTTGCCCTATCAACAACGGAGGCGGAATATGTGTCAATGGATGGGTGTATTTCCCAACTCCTTTGGATCATGCACACTTTAGAAGATTATGAGTTATATTATACCAAGGTCAAAGTCTTGTGTGATAATGTAAATACAATCAATTTGATCAAAAATCCGATTCATCATTCTAGGACAAAACACATTGAAGTGAAGCATCACTTCATTTGAGACCATGTGGCAAGAGGAGACATAAAACTACACTATGTTGAATCAAAGTCAAACCTAGCCGACATTTTTACCAAGCCTCTTCCCGAATCGGAGTTTACATCCTTAAAAAGAGGGCTTGGAATGTGTTTTGTAGAAGTATAGGATGAACCTTGGGATATTAGATTTGAAAAAGTGCACTTGATCCATTAGGGTGATACATTTGGTTCACTTATGCTTGTGGCATATTGTTGAATCATTAAAAGTATCAAAATATGAAAACTAGACCAACTATGGGGAAGGCAAGTGTTTAATCAATGGGCACTTTGCCCAAAGATCATAGTTGGACATTTTAAACTTTTAAAAACCATTTTATGTTTTCTATGCTTTGCCATACCTTTGAAAGATATATGATTGCAAAATTAGATTGTGATTTTGATACAAAACTTAGGGGTTTTCAAGGATTTTGAGTTTTTATCAAAAGTTAAGCATGTTTGAAATTTTATATGGACTGATATTTTTCCTTGATAGAGTATATTATTTCAAACATGTCTGCAAAATTTTACAATTTTTGGAATTTTTTTGAATTTTCTGGACGTTTCTGAAATTCGGCTCAGAAACTAAAAATTGGCACTGACAGAGGCAGTCGACTGGCACGCCTGTTTTCAGATTCTGAACCCTTTTTTTCAAAAATCCAAGTTTCTCTGATTTGATGTCATGGGTTAAGGTTGTTTGAGGCAATTGTTTTGATGGTGTCAAAGGGGGAGAATGGATGGTTTAAGTTAGAATTTTGACTTAAAATGGGTTGTTTAAGTTAGTTGTTTTAACTTAAATCTTGGATGATTAAAAATGGGAGAAGGCATGGATTAAGAGGGAGGTTACCTCTTAGGTTTTGATATGTCTTACATTTTTAATGTTGTTTAGTGTTAAGTTGGGCTTGAAACTTAACTTGGACCATGAGTAGAATTGAAAATGGGAGAAGACATGGGTTAAGGGGGAGGTTACCTCTTAAGTTTGCTATGCCTTATGTTTTTTTTTTCAATTGCTATTTATTGCTGCTGTTATTTTATCTCTAAACTTAAACATATTGTCACACATCAAAAAGGGAGAGATTGTTAAGGCAATCGGCCCTAAAATGATTGGAAGATCATGATTTTAATGTGTGTGTGTGTGAATATGTTTAAGGTTAGAGTGTTATGTTGTATTTGATATGTGTGATTGAGTTTGCAGGACTTGGAGAATCACACATGGTGAACATATCCGAGGGATGAGAGCCGAGAGAGGAGGACTCCAAGGGCAAGCCGGGAAGTGGACTTTAAGGGCACACGTGAAGGGTGGCATGGAGGCAAGCCAAGGGAAGGCTTGTGTGCACATCCGAGGGACGAGAGCTAGAGGAAGATGACTTCATGGGGTGAGCCAAGGGAGTAAACCTGAAGGCACACGTGAAGGAGAAGGTTTGGAGTGGCTGTGACTGAGCTGAGAGGCAGGGCAGTCAACTGGCCAGAGGGCAGTCGACTGGCCAGAGGGCAGTCGACTGGCCAGAGGGCAGTCGACTGCCAAAATTCACAGAGAGTTTACAGCCTCGGACCAGTCGACTACCCCTGGGGTAGTCGACTGGTAACACCCCAAAACTAGTCGTTGGCTAGCAATTAATGCTAGACCAGTCGACTGCCCCAAGGGCAGTTGACTGGTGCGGGTCTGGACAAACTGCGAGTTTATCCTGTTCTCTTATAAAAAGAGGACCTTTTTGCACGTGAAACCCTCGCCACCAGTCTGGGGGCAGTCGATTGGTTCCACTGAAATTCGACCATTGCAAACCCCAACGTTCGAATTTTTAGCCAACTCACCAGCCACCTACCAGTCGACTGCTCCCAAGGCAGTCGACTTGTCCAGGGTTAAAACCCTTCTGTGAGTTTTATCAGTCTACTGCCCCCAGAGCAGTCGACTGGTCTACTCACACACCTAAGGTTACCCTTCTCGAGTACATTGCACTCCTCACTTGAACCCTAGGATTTCCTGAGTACAATCACATAGCACTCGTACCCTCACGACTCGACTGACTCCTCATCAGCAGCCTCGACTGTTGCCTTCGCACCCTCTTCATCTTCGGCTCCCGTCCCTCGGATACACGCAAGCCTCCAGCTTGCCTCCATGTCATCCTTCACGCATGCCTCGAAGTCCGCGCCCCTCATCTCATCATCCCTGCTCTCCAAAGTCCCTCGGGTGCACACAAACCTCCAGCTCATCTCTATGTCACCCTTCACCGTACCGAGGCCGTCCAGTCAAGTTAATATGTGTAAACCTGTACAACCTGCACACTCAACATACACATATTAAATACAAGGAAAAACCTAACTTAAACCCTTTGCCCAAACATCAAAACACTTGGTCACTCCGGACCACAGATTGCCTCAACAACCTCCCTCTTTTTGATGTTTGGCAATACGTTTAAGTTAGGGAAACAAGATAATAGTCAATAGTAAAAACAATGCATATGCAATGCACACATGGATCCTATCCCAAGGCATCCTACACCTAACCCTCCAAGCTAGGACTTTTTCACACCTAACCCTCCAAGTTAGGACTTTTCACGAGCTTTTTAAAGCTTCTCCTAAGCTCCCCCTACACTGGACTTACAAAGGCTTTTTAAGAACCTCTCCAAGGTTCCCCTTACACCAAAAATGGAGCAACCATGCTCCCCCTTAATCTTAGCTTCCCTAAACCTAGGGTTTCTAGCAAAGGAGTGTTTGGTTTTCCAACTTAAACCCAACACTTTTCCAACTTAAACCCAACACTTCTCCCCCTTTGCCTAACATCAAAAAGACCCCAATAATATCCCAACCATTTGATCTTTGAATCCCCAATGATCCTAAACAGAGTGTACTAGCTCCCCATACACTCTTTTCTCATCATTTGGACCCAAGTCAGCTGCTGATACACAAATCAGCCCTGGGCAGTCGACTGCCCCCATGGCAGTCGACTGCCCCCATGGCAGTCGATTGATATTCTGAAAATCAATTTTTCTAGCTAATTTCAGAATTGGGCCAAAAATTCTATAAATCTCCAAAAATTTTCCAAATTTTGTGGAGAATATTGTGGTACCTATACCTACTTGGGAAAAATACATCCAACCATGTATCTATCACCGTTCTCAAGTTTGACACAAACTCCAAAAATTTTCTATGAAAATCAAGGCAACCAAGGAGGCAACCTCCCCCTTAACCTATGTCTTCTCCCAATTTTCAATTTTCTTAGGTGAAGTTCTACCCAACTTAACACCCTAACACCAAGTCAAGTTTTTTTTTTCAACATAACTTCATAACACCAAGTTCTTTTGTCCCTTGGACACCATTAAAGGAACTCAACACAACCTTGGAAATATCTAAAAGAGTTGCAATCACATTTGCTAAGATATACCCTATCATAGAAAAATATGGTTTCATGAAAAACAACAAACGTGCTTGACTTTTGGTACAACCTCTAATTATCTCAAAAGATTGGCATTTTGTATCAACTTCTAAGTCTACTTCTAATTCCATGTGTTTGTCAAGACTAACCATTATAATTTGACACATGGAATTGTCCTTAACTTTTCCTTCTTGATTTCTTAATTCTAAATACCTATGGAAAATTTTCATATCCTTTCATTCACCAAAACTTATTATCCAATATCATCTAATGACTTTCAAACCATATAATATCCAATCATGACATAAAATTCCTCAAGATAGCATGATACTTTCCTATGATTTTGATCTTGAAATTTCTGATCAGCCAATATCCCCTTTTTCACTTTAACCCTACTGACCAGTCGACTGCCCAATTACGAAAACTCACAGAAAGTTTCTGGGCTTTAGATCAGTCGACTGCCCCCAGGGCAGTCGACTGATACCTGATTTTCAGGTTTTCTAGTTGAATTTCAAAAATCCTTAAATAATTCTACAAATTTTCAAAAAATCTAAAATTTTGTGGGGAGATTTGTGAAGCCTATATCTACTTGGGAAAAATATGTTTCAAAATAAATGTACTCCAGATCCCAAGATTGGCACAAAACTCAACTTATCCTAAAATATATCATTTAACCTTGTCCCAAAAGTCCTAATTGTGACTTCTCCTCCAGTATCTTCTCCTTCTTGATCACAATTCATTTCTAGCACTGAATTATATGGTAAAACCCTATTAAACCTTAATTTTACATAATATAACCCTGTTTTCACCTTTTTCTCCCTAAATTCCCTTTTTAATGTGCCAAAACTTAGGATTAAGACTTACCCAAGTCTTCCAACCCTTTTTGGCACATTTCACCTAATTTCCTAGGAGAGAAACTCTTGAGATTCATTTACCATGGACCCCAAAGGCTCCTAGAGCTCTCTCTTGAGCTCTTAGCCCTAGCCACCTCCCTAGGTGGCTCAATCCACACTAGGTCACACCGGTGTGCCATCGGTGACTCTTGGCCTACAAAATGAACCCTCTTAATGTTAGACACCTTATCTTTGGTTAAGTCATTTTCTTTCCCTTTGGATGGCACCCCCTTGCCATCCTTGGACTTCTCCTTCTTGCCATGATCATATGTCTTCCCAGCATATTTTTTTTTTGTTGGCCTTGGAGAATCTAGACCGGTAACCCAAACCCAATCTATCATAGTTGGGTTTTATACTACCCAACACCATGTCTAGACCCTTTGATCCAACCGTGAACCTTTCTAGGGTCTTTTCTAATTTATCAAGTCTTACCCTCAAGGCTTGATTTTCCCTTTCTAAGTGTTTAACCTTTGAGTTCATATGTTCACTTTGGACATTCCTAGACCTACCTTCTTTTCTAGGCACATTCCTTCCCTTCTTGGGATTAATGACATGATCCTTGGGTCCTAAGGTTCTAGGTTGATCATGATGCATATTTTTCCTAGGGTTATGATCTACCTTGTTAACCCTAGTCCTATCATTATATCTAAAACCATGGTTATGCACAAGCAAACAATTTTTATTAATTTTAGCATGCATGCATGAATAATTAACTTTATTTTTATCATGCACAGAGGAACTTAAATTTGAATTACATTTAAATTTAAGATTAGGGATTACCTCCCTTACCTTTGGAGTTCCCTTTTGATATGAGTTTTGCTTCCTCCTTTCTTCTTTCTCCCATCTCCTCAAATGTCCCATTTTCTTGAGCTCTTTCTTCCTTGGACACTTGGTGTGGTAGTGCCCTAGCTCACCACACGTGAAACATTGAATCCTCCTCTTCTTCTCTTGGGATTCTCCATTCCTACACCTCATGTTAGCATTTAATTGAATTGAGATGGGTTTAGAGTGTACCTCCTTTTTCTTACCTTTCGGGCACTTGTCCTTGTAGTGCCCCTTTTCGTTGCAACCAAAGCATGTGATGTGCTCTTTCGATTTAGCTTTAGTGGAGGTGGAGGCTAGGTTGACTTCTTCTTCAACCTTGGATGATGTGGATGCTTCCTCTTGTTCCGGTATAGATGAAGGTCTCTCCTCCTCCTCAATCCTTGAGGTGGAGACCTCTTCCTCTTCTTCTCTTGAGGAGGTTGATGATCTTTCACTTAATTGCTCCTCCTCACTTGAAAAGATTGGCACTTCCTTTCCTCCTTCTTCTTCTTCACCCATTTGACTTTTCTCCTTGGGCTCTTGAATTTGTATAGGATTCTTGTGATATTTTTCCAACTTATCTCACAATTCATGAGCATTCTCATATTTACCTACACCACTCAAAATACTATTAGGCAAAAGATTAATTAATATACCAATTACCTTTTCGTTTGCCATAGATTGCTCTTGTTGTTCCTTGTTCCAATATCTAGGACGAAGCATCTTCCCGTGCTTGTCCTTTGGAACTTTGAAAGGCTCTTCAAGTGTAATTCTAAGGTTCCACTCCATCTCGAACCATGTCTCCATCCGTGACTTCCAATACCCGAAATCTTCATAGTCGTAGGGCGGTGGAGTGTAGATGTCGTCCCCAAATTTTTCTTCCATTATTCTTCCCTCTAGCTTTTGCTCTTCTTGGCGGTTAGTCCAATCATGAGAGGCCCTTTGCTCTGATACCAATTATTGGATCGTTTTCGTACGCTAGAGGGGGTGAATAGCGTTTCTCCGAACTCATTTTTGTACCTACGTTGTTAGTTGCACAGTGGAAACAATAATAAAGAAAACTAACAACAAAAACAACGTTAACAAACCAGATTTACTTGGTATCCACCCTGGACGGGTGACTAATCCAAGAATCCGTCGGTGGATCACTCCCCGGATAACCTCCGGCTAGCCCTCGTCGCTCCTTGTGGGTGGAGAAACCTCGCCACAATATCTTGGACACTATCTGAGCACAATAAACTACTAACAAGCCTTAACCAAGCTTGTTTCATCAAGAATCTCATCCACCACGAAGTCCTCTTTAAATAGGACTCAGGCTGAAACCCTCGCCACCAGTCACTGCCCTGTGGTGCCACTGAAATTCGACCATTGCAACCCCAACGTTCGAATTTTCAGCCAACTCACCAGCCACCTACCAGTCGACTGCTCCTAGGATAGTCGACTGGTCCAGGGTTGAAACCCTTCTATGAGTTTCATCAGTTGACTGCCCCTAGGGCAGTCGACTGGTCTACTCACACACCTAAGGTTACCCTTCCCGAGTACATTCCACTCCGCACTCGAATCCTAGGATTTCCCGAGTACAATCACACAACACTCGTACCCTCACGACTCGACTGACTCCTCATCAGCAGCCTCGACTGTTGCCTTCGCACCCTCTTCATCTTCGACTCCCGTCCCTCGGATGCACGCAAGCCTCCAGCTTGCCTCCATGTCATCCTTCACGCATGCCTCGAAGTCCATGCCCCTCAGCTCATCGTCCCTACTCTCCAAGGTCCCTCGGGTGCACACAAACCTCCAGCTTGTCTCCATGTCACCCTTCACCGTACCGAGGCTGTCCAGTCAAGTCAATATGTGTAAACCTGTACAACCTGCACACTCAACATACACATATTAAATATAATGGAAAACCTAACTTAAACTCTTTGCCCAAATATCAAAACACTTGGTCACTCCAGACCACAGATTGCCTTAGTGATGTGGAATTCATTTTAGGTTAGGTTTCAGCTAAAGCTAAATTGAACCTCATCATCATGATTACGATAATTAGGATTACTACTAATACCGGTTAGTAGTTGATTAGCTAGTTACTATTATGTAAATAGCTAAATAATTATGTCCTTTGATATATGACATTGGTTTGCTTTTGATATTGGACTAGGGTTGGGGGGAGGTTCTCTTCATTACATCCATCTTCTCTATGAGGCGGGTATTGTCTCCGTAGGTAGACTCATATTTTGCTATGTATGGCTTATTATGATTGCAGTAGGTTATTTACCTTATATATGCTTTTGATTATCTCTGTTTGACACTTAGCTACTTGGACTTGCGATAATCGTGTTTTATGTCAAATCATGATACTCACTCTCTGTAGAGTATGCAGATGTGATCGTGTATATAGGAGTATTTATAGGACACATCATATCTGACATTAGCGAAGGGTCTTGATTTATGATTTTGGACTTGTGCATGTTATATTATTGTTAGTAATTATCTAGTGGGGGGTACATGTGTTAGTATCATATACCATCCCTACACAATTGCATAGCTATGGACCCTTGCCTCCCTTGTGGTTGAGACGGGTTGATAGTCATAATAGATTTGTCCACACGACCACTCATGAGATAGTGGATATTGGAGTGTGGGCGGTTTTTGCCCTGTCGTGTCTCACTTATCCACTCGGGGGTTAGTAGTTATTGGAGCGATGTGCAAACAGGAATCCCTCTTCTTTCTGGTGATATTAAGGGATAAGAGCTGAGCTCCCTAATGTCATCTCGCAAGTGCATGGGAATGTCATCGAGTAATAAAAATATCGATCCATAGGGACTATTTATTAAGTACTAGTTGAGTCTAAAAAATAGGCTATCTAGATGATCGCAAGTTAGTTTTGAAAGCTTGCTAAAGAAACAGGAGAGAGGAAGAGAGAGGGAGAGATGATCTATAGGAGAAGGGTTGGATGAGTGGAATCTAGGATTTTGATTTTTACTACAATGCTAGTTAATGCCCGATAGATTGTTCATATCCTAATATCTATGTTTATATTCTTGTAGAGATAGTAACTAGGTACTAGTGTTAACCATGCAGAAGTGAATTGGAATACTTCCCCCATAGACATCCAATGTCATTAAGGAAAGTAGGTAATCTAGATAGTTAGGTTAAAGGTAACCCTTTGTCATTAAGGATCCCCGATCATACGCCTCTAGATTACACTAAACACTTCCTAACACTAGATAGAGTGAAAGCCATTAAATAATGTTAGCTAATCTCTTATAAAAGATTAACCTCTATTTTGAGGCAATGCCCGAGATGCCTGATTAAAGGTAGCCTCTGTCACTAAGATTCCCTGGTCATATGATCTCGGACATTCCCTCTATATGGCGGTCAAAGTCTCACAACTACATGTATTCACTATACAAACATTTCAACAAATACATACCAGGCTTAACACACATAAAACAAAGTATGAACATTTTATTGAATATGAAAATGCACAAATGCATAGTTCATACAACATCAAACATCATCACATTGTAGCTATCTCCTAGATCCTAGATATGAAAAATCTACTCCATTGCAAAGGAAGAAACAACAAGAAGACATGATAAATAACACCTACAATCCTAAACAAAGAGAGAAGAGAGAAGAAGATGCTTATCATTGATGCGCGGGTCTTCATGGAGGATCTCTATGCTCCAGAGATGGATGAATCATGGAGGAGGAGATGGGGCAAAGTCATAGGCCAAAAATCCTCTAAAAAGAGGGAGAACCCCCCTTTTATAGGGGGACACACCCCCGCTTAGGTTGGCATGACCTATCCCAGTTGCACAGGCAGGTGGGGTATAGAATCATGCCAGGGGGGCACGACCCTACAATACCAGTTGTGCAGGCAAGGGGGGGGGGAGGAATCAGGCCATGTCGGGGCCCACGACCTTGACGTGCTAGTTTCACCCAAGGGCCATGGGGTCATGTAGGCTGGCACGACCCTGCAGTGCTAGTTTCGACCGGAGGGCATCGGGTCATGCAGGGTGGTACAACATGTGCAAATCAGCACACCCCTTCATAATCTTAGTTGAAAGCAAGACACTCATTCTCTCTCCATTTTGCATGTCAAGAGGCCTTTTTTTGGAGTTAGAGTCTTCAAAAAAAAGTTATAGATCGTGAAGTTCTCTTCAATTTGATATAAAGAACATCCCGAAACTCTAACCGAGCAAGA
Organism: Boesenbergia rotunda; assembly: GCA_024364735.1. Lineage (NCBI taxonomy): Eukaryota > Viridiplantae > Streptophyta > Magnoliopsida > Zingiberales > Zingiberaceae > Boesenbergia > Boesenbergia rotunda. Next base: position 144,557 of record JAGFNQ010003963.1, on the reverse strand, counting down.
AGATATGGCTATTTCAAAATCGCTCCATAGTACAGTCAGAGGTGTGCTACTTCACACAACCGTGCCTAGGAGAGGCATGGACAGGCCTAGGAGAGGCACGACCATGCCTCCCCTACCCTTGGTTTTCTCAAGTTGATGTCTTCAAGAAAGTTATAGATTTGAAGTACACTTCAATTTTGATCTAGAGATCATCCTGAGATTCCAACCGAGCGATAAGTTATGGTCGTTTCAAGATCGGTCTACAGTGTAGTCCTCTTCACAAGTTTGCCTCCTTGGCATATGACCATGTCTTGCTGACTTTTCCTCCAAACTTTCTCTAATTCACTTTGAAAACACGTCCTGTAAATGAATATCAATAAAGAGGAATTCTCCGAACTAAGATAGTAAAAGTAGCAAAATCATAAAAAAAAAAGGTATAATAGAGTAGATCATGCTCATTAAATATAAATAGATGTTCATCAAATAGTGCATAAAATCATATATAATATACACACATCACTCCCCCATTTGCTTGGGGTAGGAGTGTGGTACTTTGACAACATTCTATCAACTCGGTCACTCTGAAGCAGTGGTAGCAGAATGAGTACAATTGTCATAACCCTACCGACTCAACCTCGCATATGATGTGACGGTGGTTGGCTGGCGTCAAGGGTGACACATGTCATTGCATCATGTGCATTCGATGCATAGATTGCATTTGCTTGTACTTGCTTTATTTGATTGAGTTATAGATACTGCACTTGTTTGATATACACATATAGGAGGTATTTTGCATATTGTTTTGTGACCTTTCATTGCTTGTGTGGTATGAGTTTACCCATAGAGGGTTACTTATGGATTTTTGATCTATTTCTCCGTAGGATAGATTAACTCTGGTATATACATACATTCAGTGTTTTACGTTATGGATTTTTTATTCATGAGACTGTACCTGGATTGTTTTTATAATGCTTGTATAGCCTGTTGGATCGGGTTGGACCGGCTAGAGGGGGATGAATAGACGGTTAAAAAAATATGAAAGTGGAGGCACTCGTCTTTAAAAAAAGAAACTTGGTCGCAACTGAGAACGTTGCTTCCAAGGCAGTGGACGCTCAATAAAAATCTCCTTGTGGCGGAGAAGCCTTACAAAAATAGCATACTAGACTTTTAGAGAGTTTACAAGAATTAATTGAATGAAAAGATTGAAACTCTAAGCTTATTTATAGCCTAAGAGAATAAATCTGGATTGTTGATTGTTGAGGAATTTTCTCTTGACCGTTGATCCATGGATGTAATCTGGATGGTTGATCTTGGATGGGATTAAACTGCATCCATTAAATCTGATTAAAGGATAAAGTTATCCTTTAAGAGATAAATAACTTTATCATCTGCTTGCAACAACTTTAATTACATCTCTTCCTTATCCTAGTCGGTAAGGCTGGTGATATATGTAGGCGAGATTGCTGGTTAGAATCTTCACAGCAACAAATAAAATTCTTTTTGTTTCAGGTGACTGGTATGACTTGGTCAAACTGGTCAGTCTTTTGGTTCATCTTCTTGATGATTTCCGGCCAACTGGAGTTAGGCTCACCCGAACCCGACTCCGGCCTTTCGCCCCTCGAGCGTCCTTCCTCCCGGCTTCTCGTCCCTCGGACACCATGCACGTCTTTCTTGCTCCACCGGCGTACTCTTCCATAGCTTTCGCGTCCCTCGGATTGTACCGAGCCCGTCGGCTCACTTCCCCGCACAATCCTTCTCGTCCGCTACGTCTTACACTCGATTTCCTCCGTACCTAAGCTCCTGCACACTTAGCAGAGGGATTAAACAGACCAGGACCTAACTTAAATCGGTTGATCACATCAAAATCAACCAGGGGTACTTACAATCTCTCCATTTTCGATGTGCATCAATCCGAGTTAAGTTAGGGTAATCAAAATAAAAAAACATGCATAATAATGTAAACAGTTTAAGTTCAAAAAAAAACTTAAATTTCGAGTAAATTAAAATTCTACCCCTTAACTTAATACTATTCCTCCCCCTTTGATCACATCAAAAAATGGGAAAATATAATTAGGGAAGAAGAAAATGTTTGAGTGCGATAAAAAATATTCTATGTGAAAAAAATCGCGTTGCCATAGATTTTTCAAATTTTAAAATGGCATATTTTTTTCAAAGTTAATTCGATTTTTTTGTAAAAAAATGACTTAAATAAAATCTAAAACAATTTTTGATAAAATCCACAGCTGATGAGGAGTTCCAAAAAAATCGGACCTGGTCAAAATATTTTTCTATCGGATTTTGAAAAAAAAATTATATTTCAATAAATAATTCATAAAAAATCGAAAAAAATCTGAATATTTTTGTTAAAGTCGAAGATGAAGATATGAGTTTGGACAAAAATTTTGAGTTTTAATTTCGTTCATCAAGTCTAAAAATGACAAACCAACATATAAAAGTTCTTGAAGAATAAATTTTAAAAAATTGAAAAAAAAAATACTTCGAAAAATTTGAAAAAAAAATTGTAATGAGTCTTTCCCCTAAACTCTTAATTTCAAATTTTGAGGGAAAAAGAATATTCAAAAAATATTGAAAGAAGTTCCAGTAGATAGATAACATAATTGTGCATGAAAAATAAAGGCATAATTTTTGTTAGAGAAACAAAATGCGCACATATATAATAACCAAAAACAATATCAGTTTAATACAAATTTAGGAACCCAAAATAAGTTCCTGTCTACAGGATTAATTAAAAACTTAGGCGGAATATAGCTTTTGGGCACCTTTTTAAATTGGCCCTTATGATTTTTAAAATACCAATTTAAATTATCAGGAAAGTTATTTTTCTTTTGGCGTAAATATGCAATATCATGTTCTAATTTTTGCACTAAGTTTTTCAAATTATTATTTTCATTTTTCAAAATTTCAGAAGAGGAAGTAAGTGCCAATTCATTTTTTAATTTAAAATTTTCTTTTTCTAATCTACAATTAGATTTGAGCAAAGCTTTAACTCCTGCATATAACTGATCATGAGGAAGAAAACAAACCTCACTTACCGGGTCGCTTTCGAAAAACGAGGTTCTTTCTTCGTCGTCGGTTTCTTCTGATGTCTCTCCCCCTTCATCAGTGCTCCCTTCTTGATGATTTGCCATCAACGCAAGTTCCACGTATTCTTGACCTTCCGACTCTTCTGACGAGGACTCGTCCCAGGTGGCCTTCAGTTTTGCCTCTGAGGTACTTTCATGCAATTCCAGGAATTTCTCCCATAGCTCTTTTGCCGAGTTGTAATTCTCGATGCAGTTGACTTCTTGCGTGGGAAGAACGGCTAGTAGATGAAATTCAACCTTGCCATTTACTTCAAAGTCTGATTTCTCCTTCTTGGTCCACGACTCTATTTCATTATCCTTGTCGTTCTTGTCTTTAGGAACTGAAAACCCATTTTTCATAATTAGTAACAATTTAATATTAGTTTTAAAAAATACCTGCATTCGACGCTTCCATATCGCGAACTCCCCCTTAAACTTTGGCGGGTAGATTACGGCTCCAACTATTTTCTCGAAATTGCTGCAGTCGGCGGTTAGTCCTTCTGCGGCGACCTTGGCTTTGATACCACTTGTTGGATCGGGTTGGATCGGCTAGAGGGGGATGAATAGACGGTTAAAAAAAATATGAAAGTGGAGACACTCGTCTTTAAAAAAAGAAACTTGGTCGCAATTGAGAACGTTGCTTCCAAGGCAGTGGACGCTCAATAAAAATCTCCTTGTGGCAGAGAAGCCTTACAAAAATAGCACACTAGACTTTCAGAGAGTTTACAAGAATTAATTGAATGAAAAGGTTGAAACTCTAAGCCTATTTATAGCCTAAGAGAATAAATCTGGATTGTTGATTGTTGAGGAATTTTCTCTTGACCGTTGATCCATGGATGTAATCTGGATGGTTGATCTTGGATGGGATTAAACTGCATCCATTGAATCTGATTAAAGGATAAAGTTATCCTTTAAGAGATAACTTTGTCTTCTACTCGCAACAGATAAATAACTTTATCATCTGCTCGCAACAACTTTAATTACATCTCTTCCTTGTCTTAGTCGGTAAGGCTGGTGATATATGTAGGCGAGGTTGCTGGTTTGAATCTTCACAGCAACAAATAAAATTCTTTTTGTTTTAGGTGCCTGGTATGACTTGGTCAAACTGGCCAGTCTTTTGGTTCATCTTCTGGGTGATTTCCGGCCAACTGGAGTTAGGCTCACCCGAACCCGACTCCGGCCTTTCTCCCCTCGAGCGTCCTTCCTCCCGGCTTCTCATCCCTCGGACACCATACACGTCCTTCTTGCTCCACCGACGTACTCTTCTGCAGCTTTCGCATCCCTCGGATTGTACCGAGTCCGTCGGTTCACTTCCCCGCACAATCCTCTCGTCCGCTACGTCTTACGCTCGACTTCCTCCGTACCTAAGCTCATGCACACTTAGCAGAGGGATTAAACAGACCAGGACCTAACTTAAATCGGTTGATCACATCAAAATCAACCAGGGGTACTTACATAGCCTTTTGATGTCACGCATATCTTATCTCTATATCCATAGAGTTCACCCTAACTCACCCCCGATAACTATGTTTCTAGTTTTTAAAGATGATATACTTGGAGTTGCTAGAAGAGAACCCTGTATCTAGTCCCTCTTTTCGTCGACGATTCTATTTTGTTTTATTGTATTCTTTTGTTCCGTTACTATCTTGAGGTCTTGTATGCATTTGTGGATTGTATTTGTATGGTTGTGTGCCCTGAAAGAGCTTAGGTACTTTTGATTTTGTCGTAAGTCATACCGGTATGCAGCTATCATATATTTTGCTATCATTCCTTTCTTTTGTGTTGTGATGCCAGCCATGTTGGCTGTTGAGTATTACGTGGTCACAGAGGCCTTATACTTTGGTTTCACATTGTTCATCGTCCAGGGGAGGTATTGTTCAATTTTCTATCAGACATGTGGCTCCTAGGGGCGTGACAATTTATTTAGTATCAGAGCTTGGGTATATAAGGTCTACCTGGGTATATTTTGGATTTTGTTTCGGAATCATTTTCTCAACATGGCCATATTTTGGGACATGACAACGACGAGACATCTCTAGGCGATGAAAAGCATTTGGTATGATTCTTAGTAGCTATTTTTTCCTATTAGTGATATTCAGTAATATCTTTATAAGTATGACTCGTATAAAGTTGACCCTGCCTCATAGATGTGGTTCGAGGGGACTATGTAGGAGGACACGGATGTTTGTGAGGGTTGGGGCCTCTTGTTTGGAGGCAAATTCTTTGATGAGATGGGTTTAGGTAGAGCCTCTTAAATGAGGACAGACTCCTCAGGTTAATCTAGGTGGACAGCAATCCCAGCCACTGAGGGTTCCCCCATGCTTTTCCGACAGTACTTCTAATAGTACTACCGGTAGTACCTACCATAGTATTTCCAACAGTATCACCGATAGTACCCCACCCTAGTACTTCTAGCATTACCACCTATGGTACCTACCACCCCTGCAGGATGGATTATGGACAGAGCTTGGATCCCAACTTTGGATAAGTACGTGAAGGGTTGATTCACTCTATTTGATGGAGGACCCGATCTGTGCACTGCCCGATCCTGGATCGAGACTCTGGACGGCACAGTCTGATATATGACCTGCACGGATTGAGAGAAGGCAGAGCTAGCAGCATATCACCTATGTGATCAGGCAGTCACATGGTGGAGTATGCATTAGACGATCCTTGGAGAGTAGCACATCACTTGGGCTGCATTCCAAGAGACATTCGAGAGGAAGTATTTTTCGGTAGCATTCCAGATGGCTGGGTGTTAAGTGTTTCTAAGTCTCCAATAGGGAGACCGATCTGTTATGGAGTACGATGTGAAATTTAATCACCTGGCCGAGTATTGCCCTAAGATAGTTGTTGATGACACTAAGAGGATGCTGCAATTCACCTAGGGATTAGCTTGTTACCTTTAGATACGGCTGTCCGAACTTGTTACAACATCCTATTGAGAGGCATTATGACATCCTATCAAACTATAATAAAAATTTTGTAAGTTTAAAGATAATTTTTTATAAGTTTAAAATTTTTTATAAGTTTAAAAATAATTATTATAAAAACTAAGTTGTATACGTTTAATAATGTTTATAATGGACTTTTAATTTGATTTGAGTTGGTTTGATTAATTTTCTTTTGATTTGAATTTGAATTTAAATTTGAGTTGAGTTTGGGTTTGAGTTTGAGTTTGAGTTTGATTTTGATTTTGATTTTGTTTGGTTTTATTTTGAGTTTGGTTTGGTTTCATTTGGTTTGATTCGAGTTTGAGTTAAATTTGTTTTGTTTTAGTTCTGTTTGATTTGATTTGAGTTTGAGTTGAAATTTTGTTTTAGTTTTGTTTGATTTAATTTGATTTGAGTTTGAGTTTACATTTGAGATTGATTTTGGTTTGTTTTCAGTTGAGGGGTGTGTGCTCCGCAAGTGTACGGAATAACGTCAAGTAATAAAAAGATACCATATCCACAAAGACTGATGAGGTAAGCACTAGCGAGTTTACAAAGCGAATTACCTAGATTGGTGGGAGTGTGAGTGGTTGCAAGCTTAGAGGAGAGAGTTAAGACCGCTAGAGAGAGAGAAAGAGAGAGTGAGTGAGCTAGAGAAGAAGAGTGAGAAAAGCAGTGTGGGACAAATGTTCTAGAATCTAGGTTTTATTGTGACAGTCTTTGGTATCCTATGGGTAGCTAGTACCTTAGTCTCTATGTCAAGGCATAATGAGCAGCCTGATTAGATTACCAGTGTGGGTTGCAAATTTCACACTAAAGTGTCTCTCCTATTTGTTATCCAATGCCATTAGATAGACGGGGTAACAGGGAATGCCCGATTAAAGGATTTTCCTTGTCACTAGGGATCCCCTGTCACACGATTTCAAGTTACGCAAGTCATCTCCTAATATGGGATTAGGGAAGACTCACTGAATAGAGATTATGTCTGTACTTGTGTGGATACGGTCTCCAAGTTGGGGGAATGCTTAAGGTTGTCTGGTTGAAAGGATACCCTTGTCACGAAGGGCTTTCCGGGCATACAACCTTGAGCATCTCACTCTAATGGAGATTGATCCACACAATTCATTCAATTAAACACAACAATCATACAAGTACTTAAGTGATCTAAGCACAAAACCTTCATAGAAGCATTTCATTAAACAAGAAGTGTGCCAAAATATGTCATCAACATAAGGTACATGCCAACTGATAGGAATATCATCAAATACACATCACAAATATATCCTAGACCTTAGAACATGGAGACTCTACTCTCTAATCATGGGGAGAGATAACCAAGAACACAAAGGAATGCAATGTACACCCAATACAAGAGAAAGGGAAGAAGAAAAACTTATCCTTAGAGTATGGAACCAATCCCTTGCCTCGGAGGTAGACGGATGATGGAGATGGCCTCAGAACGTCGGAGAAGAAGAAGGTGTAGGTACCCCTGGTTGATTTTGATGTAATCAACCGATTTAAGTTAGGTCCTGGTATGTTTAATCCCTCTGCTAAGTGTACAGGAGCTTAGGTACAGAGGAAGTCGAGCGTAAGACGTAGCGGACGAGAAGGATTGTGCGGGGAAGTGAGCCGACGGGCTCGGTACAATCCGAGGGATGCAGAAGCTGCGGAAGAGTACGCCGGTGGAGCGAGAAGGACGTGCGCGGTGTCCGAGGGATGAGAAGCTGGGAGGAAGGACGCTCGAGGGGCGAAAGGCCGGAGTCGGGTTCGGGTGAGCCTAACTCCGGTTGGCCGGAAATCACCCAGAAGATAAACCAAAAGACTGGTCAGTTTGACCAAGTCAAACCAAGCACCTGAAACAAAAAGAATTTTATTTGTTGCTGTGAAGATTCGAACCACCAACCTCGCCTACATATATCACCAATCTTACCGACTGGGATAAAGAAAAAATATGATTAAAGTTGTTGCGAGCAAATGATAAAGTTATTTATCTGTTGCGAGCAGAAGACAAAGTTATCTCTTAAAGGATAACTTTATCCTTTAATCAGATCCAATGGATGCAGTTTAATCCCATCCAAGATCAGCCATCCAGATTACATCCATGGATCAACGGCCAAGAGAAAATTCCTCAACAATCAACAATCCAGATTTATTCTCTTAGGCTATAAATAGGCTTAGAGTTTCAACCTTTTAATTCATTCAATTAATTCATTTCTTGTAAACACTCTAAAAGTCTAGCGTGCTATTTTTGTAAGACTTCTCCGCCACAAGGAGATTTTTATTGAGCGTCCACTACCTTGGAAGCAAAGTTCTCAGTTGCAACCAAGTTTCTTTTTTAAAGACGAGAGCCTCCACTTTTATAAAAAAAATTTCCCATCTATTCACCCCCCTCTAGCCGGTCCAACCCGATCCAACAAGTGGTATCAGAGCCAAGGTCGCCGCAGAAGGACTAATCGCCGACTGTAGCAATTTCAAGAAAAATGGTTGGAGCCGTAATCTACCCGCCGAAGTTTGAGGGGGAGTTTGAGATGTGGAAGCGCCGAATGCAGGTATTTTTTAAAACTGATATTGAATTGCTAATAATTATGAAAAATGGTTTTTCAGTTCCTAAAGACAACAACGGCAAGGATAAAGAAACAGAATCATGGACCAAGAAGGAGAAATCAGACTTTGAAGCAAATGGCAAAGCTGAATTTCATCTACTAGCTGTTCTTCCCGCGCAAGAAGTTAACCGCATCGAAAATTACAACTCGGCAAAAGAGCTCTGGGAGAAATTCCTAGAATTGCATAAAAGTACCTCAGAGCCAAAACTGAAGGCCACTTGGGACGAGTCCTCGTCAGAGGAATCAGAAGGTCAAGAATACGCGGGACTTGCGTTAATTACAAATCATCAAGAAGGGAGCACTGATGAAGGGGGAGAGATGTCAGAAGAAACTGACGACGAAGAAAGAACCTCGCTTTTCGAAAGCGACCCAGTAAGTGAGGTCTGTTTTCTTCCTCATGATCAATTATATACAGGAGTTAAAGCCTTGCTTAAATCTAATTGTAGATTAGAAAAAGAAAATTTGAAATTGAAAAATAAATTGGCACTTACTTTCTCTTCTGAAATTTTAAAAAATGAAAATGGTAATTTGAAAAACTTAGTGCAAAAATTAGAACTTGATATTGCACATTTACGCCAAAAAAAAATAGCTTTCCTGATAATTTAAATTAGTATTTTAAAAATCATAAGGGTCAATTTAAAAATGTGCCCAAAAGCTATATTCCGCCTAAGTTTTTAATTAATCCTGTAGACAAGAACTTATTTTGGGTTCCTAAATTTGTATTAAATTGAATTTTTTTTGTTATTATATATGTGCGCATTTTTTTCTCTAACAAAAATTATATAATTATTTTTTTATGCACAATTATGTTGTCTATCTACTGAAAATTCTTTTAAATTTTTTGAATATTTTTTTCTCTCAAAATTTAAAATTAAGAGTTTAGTGGGAAATTCATTATAATTTTTTTAAAAAATATTTTTTGAAGCAATTTTTTGAATTTTTTTAAAATTTATTCTTCAAAAACTCTTGTGTGTTGGTTTGCCATTTTTGGACTTGATGAACGAATTTAAAACTCAAAATTTTTGCCCAAACTCATATTTCATCTTCAACTTTAACAAAAAAATATTTAGATTTTTTTTATTGAAATATGATTTTTTTTTAAATTTTCAAAATTCGATAGAAAAAGATTTTGACCAGATTCGATTTTTTTTGGATCTCCTCATCAACTATGGATTTTATCAAAAAAAAAATTTAGATTTTTTTAAATTTTTTTTTACAAAAAAATGGAATAACTTTGAAAAAAATATGTCATTTTAAATTTAAAAAATCTGTGCCAACACATTTTTTTTTCACTTAGAAAATTTTTTATCGCACTCAAAAAATTTTCTTCCCTACTTATATTTCTCAATTTTTTGATGTGATCAAAGGGGGAGGAATAGTACTAAGTTAAGGGGTAGAATTTTAATTTACTTGAAATTTAAGTTTTTTTGAACTTAAACTGTTTACATTATTATGTATGTTTTTTTTTATTTTGATTACCCTAATTTAACTCGGATTGATACACATCAAAAAGGGGGAGATTGTAAGTACCCCTGATTGATTTTGATGTGATCAACTGATTTAAGTTAGGTCCTGGTATGTTTAATCCCTCTGCTAAGTGTACAGGAGCTTAGGTACGGAGGAAGTCGAGCGTAAGACGTAGCGGACGAGAAGGATTGTGCGGGGAAGTGAGCCGACGGGCTCGGTACAATCCGAGGGACGCAGAAGCTGCGGAAGAGTACGCCGGTGGAGCGAGAAGGACATGCGCGGTGTCCGAGGGACGAGAAGCCGGGAGGAAGGACGCTCGAGGGGCGAAAGGCCGGAGTCGGGTTCGGGTGAGCCTAACTCCGGTTGGCCGGAAATCACCCAGAAGATGAACCAAAAGACTGGTCAGTTTGACCAAGTCAAACCAAGCACCTGAAACAAAAAGAATTTTATTTGTTGCTGTGAAGATTTGAACCACCAACCTCGCCTACATATATCACCAATCTTACCGACTGGGATAAAGAAAAAATATGATTAAAGTTGTTGTGAGCAAATGATAAAGTTATTTATCTGTTGCGAGCAGAAGACAAAGTTATCTCTTAAAGGATAACTTTATCCTTTAATCAGATCCAATGGATGCAGTTTAATCCCATCCAAGATCAGCCATCCAGATTACATCCATGGATCAACGGCCAAGAGAAAATTCCTCAACAATCAACAATCCAGATTTATTCTCTTAGGCTATAAATAGGCTTAGAGTTTCAACCTTTTAATTCATTCAATTAATTCATTTCTTGTAAACACTCTAAAAGTCTAGCGTGCTATTTTTGTAAGGCTTCTCTGCCACAAGGAGATTTTTATTGAGCGTCCACTGCCTTGGAAGCAACGTTCTCAGTTGCAACCAAGTTTCTTTTTTAAAGACGAGAGTTTATAAATTTTTTTTCCCATCTATTCACCCCCCTCTAGCCGGTCCAACCCGATCCAACAGAAGGTTCCTTATTTAAGGTCTCCCCAAGGGGAAAACCATTTCCCCATGCTAAGGGGCGAAACCCCCAAGCCAAGATGGCAAAACTAGTGTTCTCTTGGCCCTTTTAACCTCTCTCAAACATTTCCAGATTGGCCCCTATACATAGTTTCGGTAAAATAAACTTTTCACCTCTTAGATTTGGTTTTCTCATATTTACTCTAAACCAAAGTTGTAGCCCTTGAAATTATCTACATTTTGATATAAAAAATAGCACGAAACTCCAACCGAGCAGAAAGTTATGGCCGTTTTATTATTGCCATATAGAGCTGCCTGAAATTCAACACGACCGTGCGAATTAGCATGGCCGGAATTATTCCATTGCAAGGAAGATAACAACAAGAAGATAAAGAATAGCTTCTACAACCATAAACTAGAGAGAAGAGGGAAGAGTGAGTTTATCATGGTGTCGTCGGTCTTCTTGAAGTGTCTCCTTGGGCCAGAGGTGGACAGATCATCGAGGATCAGGGCACTAGAATTTCCCCTAGAGGTTCCCCTTCTCTAAGCCAAGGGGTGGACCCCTCAAATGTAAAGATCTCCCTTTCAATGGAGAACGACCCCCTTTTATAGGGGGTGCACGAGTGGAGGCATGGCCCGGGCGGCTGTGCCTTGTGCTAGAGTTGGGGCACGACCAAAGCATCAGTCATGCCCTTTTCGACTAGGTGGGCATGGCTGTGTCTGGGTGGCGTGGTTTGGTCATGCCCGTGTCTAGAAAGAGGAGGCATGCCCTTGCATTGGTAGTAGCTGGTCAAGGAGGCACGGTCGTGCCCTTGGGATACGACCCTACCGTGGAGGCCTGCATGGTCGTGCTTGGGGCCACTGCTGAATCTGGAAGATGGGTATGAGTCGTGCCTGGGGCCACTGCTGAATTTGGAAGATGAGTATGGGTCGTGCCAAGGGTTACGGGTAGTGCCTGGGAGCTGTAGGGGGAGTGCCTTCGGGGCCATAGCCGATCTTATCGCATCCTCTGGCTCTCATCTTGCTCCCTTTTGCATCTTTTTAGCTCCGTTCACTCCCTGAAAGCAAAAAACAAGAGAAAATCATATCTCCAAGCTAGAAATAGAGAATATACTGATAAAAGATAAGAAAAGGGGCATAATAATGTAAATATGAATCAAACAAATCAAGTGAAGGAATGTGATAATAAGGATAAAACGGTATCAAATCTACGCTCATCATTGAGTTTGAGTTTGGTTTAATTTTAGTTTGAGTTTGGTTTGGTTTGGTTTGATTTTAGTTGAGTTTAGTTTTGAGTTGTTTTCGTCTCAGCCAGGTATTTTCAAACAGAGTAATCTTATAATTTTTGTGAGATAAATTATTATTAATTATCAGGAGTAGTTTTGACTTGTGTTTCATTTAAGTGTAGCTTTGGGTCTCCCAAGCAAACATCCTTGAGTAATCTCTCAGGTTGTTGTGAGTCACTTGAACATGATTAAGGCAACCACAATCCTTGACAGAACTTCCCAATTGTTCTCACCTAGAAGACTTAGTACTCAACATAGACCCTTAACAAGTAAGAACTAATCCTGATTTAACTAATCCTAAGTAACTAAAATCTAATTTTATTATTTAGAAAACATATTTGATTCTTAGGTACAAAATATTGGTTTGAGCCTACTTGCTTTGTTAAGGAAGGTTTTGGGGCCCATCCTTGGACTTGGTTACTAATGTTTTGACTAACCAATGAAAGATAGGATTTGTTGGTCGACTTGGGTTTATAACCGAGTACAGATTTGTTGTACACAACCCTTTGAGACTCAAGCATCATATTTAAATACTTGGTGCCCAAGTTGAACTTGTCCAACGTTTAAAGGAGTCCGTCAATTTGACCTTTAAAGGAGGAATTTTCTTCCTAAAGTTTTGTAACTTGAGTTGAAGTTCTTTCTTGAATTTGGTCAATTGATGGGTTCAAGTTAGCTTGCTGCTTAAGGTGGCTAACCTCCTGAAGGAGTGAGCTAATCTGGTCCTCAAACTTAGTCAACTTTCTAACTAAATATTTAACTAATTTATGTAACTAAAATTTTAAAAATAAATATACCTCAGGTTCTTCTACTTGATCTTATTTGGACTCAGGTTCGGACTCGAGTTCGGATCTTGGAATTAGTGTCAAGTGGCTTGAGTGCTTTGGTTCGTCCATGTCTGATTCATCCGAGAAGGTCTCGCCCCAAGTCGCCTTGAGTGCCTTTCTTCTTCTTGATGTCTTGGAGATTCCCTCCTTTATATTAGGGCACTCATACTTGAACTGACCCTTTTGATTGCACCCGAAGAAAGTGATTTCATATTTTAGTATGGTTGATGTACTTGTCACTTTCTTTGGCCTTATGCACTAGTCATTGTCCGACTTAGCAAGATTCCGCATCTTTATCTTGGAGTGTCTCGTCATAGGTCTAAGGATCAGGTTCATGTTCGCTAGGGACCAAGTTCGACGACTCTCTCAAGAACATGAATCTTTCAGGTTGTCTAACAACCCTCCCACTACACCGAGGTACCACCTGTGTATCTTCTGTGACACGCGGTGCAGTGACTTGTGGTATATCCTCCTGTACTGTTGGTACTAAGGTCGGAACGTCAGGCACCCTAAATGTAGGTATTTGGTACCTTAGGTCTAGCAGTTTTGAATTATTAGGATTTTCTGACTCAGAGTATGTAGTTATAAACTAGATAGAAAAAGTACAAGTGAAAGTTGTCAATTGCTAGGTTAGAGTATAGTTAGTTGATGCAGTAGAAAACAACATTGTGTTGCCTTATCTACAACTGAAGCAGAGTATGTTGCATTAGGGGAATGTGTAGCTCAACTCTTATAGATGATGCATACCCTTAAGGATTTTAACCTAAACTATACCCAAACTAAGATCTTTATTGATAATATCAATTTAATAAACCTTACCAAAAATCCAATCCACCATTCTAGGACTAAACATATAGAAGTGAACATTACTATGTTAGGGACCACGTAGCTAGGGATGAAATTGTCCTTCAACATGTGGAGTCCAAATCTAACATAGCAGACATTTTCACTAAACCCTTATCTGAGTCTGAGTTCAGTTCATTAAGAAGGAAGCATGGTATATGCTTAGTGTAGGATCGAAATAGAGCGATAGGGGGGGTGAATATCGCTTAAAAATATTTCAGATTTTAGAACGATCGAGTACGTAGTGGAAAACAAAACACAACATGCTAACACAAGTTATTTTTACTTGCATTGGAGTCTTGACCGGCTCCTACTACAAGGCTCATGATCCTTGATCGTTTACTTTGGGCAATAACTAATAATCGAATGAATGTACAGATTACAAGATAAGTGTGCAGAATGAAATAAAACAAATATACCGACTCCTTTTTGAATGAATTGAAAACCTTCGCTCGGAGAGTCGAACGACATTTCGGCGTTGTCGAAACTTTGATCGCGCATCACACAGGAGAACAGGATGATCGCAAAGTGTAAATTGTTGTTCTGAAGTGCTAATCACGACCCCTTTATATAGTAGTCATTCAGGCGCTTGAAAGGCCTTTCAGGCGCCCTAGTCACAACATCTCAGGCAGTAATTTTATCCACTGCGCAGTCAAACTTCATCTTGGCTCAGACTCCCAAGTCCCTTTCAGGCGCTTGAGTGCCGACGTCGCTCCTCCACTCAGCACTTACCACGTAAATTTGACTGTTGCGCCAGCTCAGCCACCCGCTGCCAACTCCCATGCGCCTGAGTCCCATTCAGACGTCATAGTCCAACTGGTTCAACTTCTTTAGCTGCAACAAGGGTTATTTTCATAATAATATAAATAGAATAAATGCATGGATACAGCTAGTGCTATCTTGGTCCTGACTTTTAGGTTTCAACTGAAACCCTAGGTCGGATCGATGCCTACTGTTCCCTTCCTGGAGAATGCATCCTTACCTACTCCTCTCAGGGGAGTGTACCTGCTACCACCTGGAATCTCCGGTTAGACTTTTTCTTGGCCTCCGAGAACCCGAAACTCGATGACGTTCGACCTCAACCCGTCTCAACTCCTGTCCACAATCCCCACTCGACAAAGTCTTCTGCTGGTCCCCCGGGCCAAGACTTCGTGCTCGGCTTCACTCACCAAGTCTTCATTGCCCGATTCCTGACCAAGACTTCGTGCTCAACCCTGCAAGTCAAGAGTTCTTGCCTAGCTTACCTAGGACTTTTCTGCAAGCTTCACAAGTTCATTAGTACTAACAAACTAGCTAAACTTGAACCCTTTGCCACTTATCAAAACAAGGTTCGATCTGACTCTTCCGACACCAATAATCTCCCCCTTTTTGATTATGGAAACCCAGTTCAAAGTTAAGAAAAAAAAAGAGGTTTAAACAAGGAAATAAAATTTTATTTTGAGCTCTCCCCCTAACCAGTTATCTCCCCTTAGATCAAATGTTTTTCAAAAACAGACTTAATTTTTAAAATATGATTTAAACAATTCAGAGAATAAGTTATGTATTTGAAAAAGTTGTAAACTTTTTGTTTTGAAAAGCTTAAGTAAACACATTCTTTTCAAAAGATAAGTTTTTTTTAGAATCATTTTTCAAAAATGCTGAATAAGTTCTAAGTAAAAAAAATGGAAGAGTACTTAGAACATTTTTGTGACGCATTTAGAAAACACTTTTCACTTTGAAAACACTTTTCTCTTTGAAAAAAAATTGACAAAATAGTTTGAAAATATTTGGACCACTTTGAAAATTTTTTGGACCACTTTTAAAATTTTTGAAAATTGTTCAACCATTTTGAAAATTTTTGGGCCACTTTGAACTCTTTTCATTTTCTCCCCCTTTGTCATATATCAAAATCATGAAATATAACGATAAGACATGTATCTGAGCATATATCAAAAACAAACTAAGTATTAAAATAGATTAAGTGTATTAAAGTGGTTAAGTTTAAACAAAACAACATTAAAAAATTAAGTTTAGGTCAAGCACATTCATTTTGAGTCCAAGCATTAAAATATTTTGGAAAAAGGGGAAAAAAACCTTTTTGGCACCTATCTGACCTGTTAGCTACTTGCTGACTATAATAAACAGTAGTTTTCACTTGGGATAGTCAAGTCAAGTGTATTTTATAAATCAGCTAAGTTTGCCATAATACTTGATTAATTTGAATTACATTTATAGTGCCCCCAACTTGTTTCAATGCACTAAATTGAAGCATCTTAAGTCAAGGGCAACAGTTCTAAGCATCTCAACCCAGTCTAAATTATCAATCAAGTTAGTTCTAATGTTCTTGTGAGATGTTGGCCGCTAAAGCTATAGGAACATACAAAGTAGGGTTTAAGCCAAAGATAAGTCTATGTTAAAGTAAGACCCTAATTATGAAGGAGTTAGTTTTAAAGAAAAACTATGTTTCGAAAAAATATCGAGTTTTGAAGATAAAGTTTTGAAGCAAACTAAACTAAAAGCAGAATTAAACTTAAAAATCTAAAAAGAAAACCTACTCTACTAAGCACATTCCAAGCACAATGTAATCCAAATAGGCTGAAGGAAACTATAAAATAAACATAAGCTATAGTAAGATAGACAAATCCAAGTCAGTCAGGCCAAACAATCAATCCATAGTGAGCCTAATACAAGTGATCTGGTCACTCAATCAACAAAGTCTAGGAAGAAGGGCTGGGGCGCCAAGACTGAAGCAGCTGCATAAGCTCGGCATGTCGCTCTGTTACTGTCTCGACCATCTCTATGTATTGGGCCTCTGACTCCTCTTGTAAAGTCTGAATCTGAGCCCCAAGACGATGAGACTCAGTCCCTAGATTATGAACCTCTATCTCGAGTAGAGCCAGTCTCTAATCTGTTGAGAGTGGAGGAGGTGGTGGTGGATCCAGCTGATGTGGGTCCGCTCTAAAGCACCCTCGATCTCTGCAACTGGATCGTCCTCCTCCTCGTTGATTGGTCCTGCTCCCCTACCCCGCTTCCAAGTCAAGACCCCGTTAATGCTAACCTTTAACCCAGCTAAAGAAAAGTTCCTAAGTCCTATTTTGTTGCGTTCATAATTTAAAATTATATGAAAAATGGAATAAATTTAAAATTAATTTAACGTCAATAAATTATGCGTTTGAATTCTCATTTTGACCCTTAGAAAATACTTATTCCTCTTGGGGAATTGTTAAAGAAAGGGCCTGAGCGTTTTAGTTCTTTATTATTTCCAAAAAAACTCTAATTTTATTTAATAATTAGCTTAAAATTTAAGTAAATTTAAACGTGGTTCAAGTTTAGTTAAATGCATTTTGAGATACGAAGCGAAGCGAAGACGTCTCCGCTCTGCAGATCCACCGGAGGGCGAGGGCGAGGGCGAGGGCGAGGGCGGGCGGGCGACGCCGATGGAGTCGGGGTGGAGAATGATGTACGAGGGGGCGGTGGTGGCGGGCTCACTCTCGCTGCTGGGATGGGGTGGGCTCTGGTTCTTGAACCGGCGGCTGTACAAGGAGTACGAAGAGAAGCGCGCCCTCGTCCAGATCCTCTTCAGCCTCGTCTTCGCCTTCTCCTGCAACCTCTTCCAGCTCGTCCTCTTCGAGATCCTCCCCTTTCTCTCTAAGAAGTTTGCCCTCTCACTCCATATCCTCCTATTTATTTTACTATCGAATTCACTCGTAGTCTCATGCTTAGGGTTCGGGAATCGGTTCGTCTCTCGATCCAAAAGTTCGTCGATTTTTGTTTTCAGATTCGAGTTTTTTTTTTTGCAGGATTCTCTGTGATATTTAGATCGTATTAGTTACGCCGTTTACTTTCGAATTTGCGTTGGTTGTAGTCTTTTGAAAAATGTAATTCACTACCTTTTGCTCTGCCGCGTTAAGGGGTTCCCTCTGAATTGAGATAGTCTGAGTTTTTGTGACAGTTGACTATGGATGTGCGGACGTTTGGTTTAGTGATTTTCGTGAACTTCAGTTGATATTAGTTTAGCATTTTAGTTTAAACTTATCACATTGGTTATTGTTGCAGGGCTAGATGGATCAATTGGAAGATCGACCTGTTTTGTTTGATCATGTTGCTGGTCTTTGTATTGCCATATTACCATTGTTATTTGATTCTTCGCAACAGCGGTATGTCATATAGACGCTCATCCTTTGTAGTCCCTTTTCAATCCTTTTGGTCCTCTATTGCAAGACATTGATACCATCTCGTGGAACTCTTTTTGTTTTTTGCTTGGTTACCTGTGATGTTCAGATGCAGTCCTTGCTGGATTAGCTATGGCCATTTTTTGTTGATATCTAGTAAATCTTACTGAATACTTTTCAGCAGCATAGTCTTGATTAAGAAGTTCTGGGTGGAGTTGAAATGGTTAGTTAAAACAGTTTTATGCAGTTCTGTTGGTCAAACGACTCAAACCAATGAAGTTGTACTGACTAATATTGGTGAGTATTTTGTTTTATTAGTTTCTTTCTCATACATACTAAGGCACTTTTGAAATAGAGTTCATTTCCTGTGGGTTGTAATGATGATGGCATACTTTATATTGAGTGAAGAAGGTTCAAAGAAACGAAAATTGGCAAGAGCGTAGGCCTTTTTTGAACCACAATTTGACTTTGGAAGAATTTAAAGATCATTGATTAAAGGGAAGTCCGGTGCACGAAGCTCAGGTTCCGGGGAAGGGTCGGACCACATTGAGTTTATTGTACGCGGCCTTACCTTGCATTGTAGGAGGTTGTTTCTACTACTTGAACCCGTGATCACAAAATCACTTGACAACAATTTTAGAGTTGCACCAAAGCTCCCCTTCATTTGTTTATTAAGTTCATAAATGAAAAAAATATAGAACATTCTGAATGAACATGTTTTTGATTGTTTAAAAGAGAAATATATGATCATGCACGTAGCAATAATTTTTTCATTTTTAGCAAAATGAGATCTAGTAATAATTGATATGTAAAATAAGTTTTGATGTAACTAGAGTACGTAATTGACTTAGCTAGTTTAACTATTGAATCTAATAATCCTCTTAAAGCATATTAATAGATTTCAATCTATTTTCTTTATTTCTATTGGCTGTTGGAGTGTGCTAATTTCTCCATATTCTACTATTATTTTTATTTTATCTTTACTATGTAACCCCACATAATAATTTCATATTTACTACATTATTTTTTGTTATTTTGTACATGTTTCCTAGCTTGTAACAATTAACTCTCTGCTTTTATAATTTCTCTTTTGTTAACTGGACACGAACTAGCCAATTTAATGAGATAGCAACTCGATATTCTTAAATTTTCCATTGGCAGTTTTTAACATGTGTGAAAGATCCTAGAACCATTTCCCATTTTTCTTGCCCTTTCTGATTTGATTTGTCCAATTTCATTGTGTTTGTACGTGTACACAACTTTTTCTGCTTGCTCAAATGCTTTGCACCCGGAGGTAACTGGGATGGGGTGGTTTGGGTTAAGTCAAAGGTATATTGTGACCTGATCTAACATTTGAGCCCGTAGTTTTGACTTTTGATTGGCATGGCCAATATTTACTGTTCAGTTTGGAAGTCTATACACCTAATGATGGTATGGATTATGATCAAAATTCAGGAATCATCGTGGGCTGAAAAACAACCCACCTCGGTTGACTCCAATTGGCTGCCCGCTTGTTCTTGCTCGCAGAAGATGGGTTCTAGGATCAATACATATTATAGTGAATTTTATTCATTAATGAAGCCCACAACTAAAATATGAGCTAAAAGATATTTGATATAAATGAGCTGCTATTTGTTTTTTCACCTAAGAGAAGAGAGCATATGATAAATCTTGACTATGAAATCTAATAAATTGAAATTAGTTGCCTCTGTTGCATGAAACCTTGCCATTTTTGCTTTTTAGATATTTTATTGTGATCAGGCAGAATGTTTTCTATGCAAACAAAGTTTTTGAGTGGTCGGATATCATCATTGTAGTTCTACATTGTAGCACTAAATTGATTGTTTGAAAATGTAATTAGGTGAAAGAAAATGTTGTCACATGTATTATTTTCTTTTGTCTACAGTGTATAAGGTTAACATCATGCTCTCTTTATGGAGGTCTTTAGTTCTGTTAATTAGTTGAAGGATATTGATAAATCAGACAACTTTACTTCTGTTTTTATCACAGCGGTTAGAAGAGAACGAGCAGCATTTGGAGCTATCTTGTTTTTACTTGCATTCCTATATGGTTTTTGGCGTTTGGGAATCCATTTTCCCATGCCTTCTCCAGAAAAAGGTTTGATTTGAGAACTTCTCTATTTTATGAATCAATCCATTGTCTCATAATAGATCCAATAACTTGGACCACCATTTATTGGACTAGGCTAGTTTTCCTTGTTCATGGCACCTTGATCTCATATGTGATATGTAAAGTCTAAAGCTAAAACTTTTTTTTTTCAAGTTCTAAAGATATTAAGTTACTAACACTTACATTGGTAATTATATCCTTGTAATTGACAATTTAATCGAAGCATTGGCATTTGCTTAATCTATCATGAAGGTAATCCTTACCAAAGCTTCATATAACATTATTATCCAATGGCAAATAATGTTAGGAACTTGTAAACTAATTCTTAATTTAGCTTCGTCTATAAAAATTCCACTTATAAGGTGAAGTCAGTAGGATATTAATGAGCTAGTGAGGGAGGAAGAAAGGATGTATACTGATAGAATATTGTAAATATAGCTAGGGATAATTTGATATATCCTAATTTATGTTTTACGTAAAAATACAAATTAATCCTTAGAATAAAATCCTGATTTATTTCCTAGAATAGAGTTCTAATTATTTTTTAGAATAAGTCCTAACTTTGTATATAAATAAGGCTTATATCTTGTAATATTTGAGCACAAGGTTTAAGTTTTTTTTTCTTAATCCTAAAATTCTCTTTTGCCCTAAATCTTGGCCGATCGGTTTCTCTTTTTCCCTCTCTCCACGCGACACTGCTGTTCTTCCTTGCGATGATGCTATTCTTCTCCTGCACGCGACGCTGCTGTTCTCCAGAGAAGCCAAAGCTGCTGTTCTCCAGAGAAGCCAAAGCTGCTATTCTTCTCCTGCACGCGTCGCGAGGTCCGGTAACGCGTCGCTCTCCACACATGATCGTGTTCTCTCTGCACCTGATTGCATCGCTCCCCATGACCTGCTCGCGCAAGGCAACCCGTCCTTTTCTTTTCCGGCTCACGACCTCCATCTTCAGGTGCGTTGAAGGCTTCTTCCTGCACGTCGTGTACTGTTCTCCGCAGTGTGCTTTCCTCCGTCGAACGCCGAAGGCTCCTCCGTCGCGTGCGTATTCCGGCACCTATTCCTGACACCGATAACCTCTCAACAATCGAAAATTGATCAATAGCTACCTTTGACACTCCAAAATCGGATATCTCAATCTTTACCAACCACATCAATGCACTGCTCTCTTCTGAGCAGTTGGATAGTAAGAACTACTCTTGGGCCTCTCACATTGAGTTTTGATTTGTTGGACAGGGTTATGAGACCCATCTCACCCAAACCGAAGAGGATGCTCAAGTCGTCGATTGCCCTCTGTGGAAAAAGGTTGACGCTCAGTTGTGTTGTATTATCTGAGCCACAATCCATCTCTCTTAGGGATGTTTTCTGCTCTCACAAAACCTGCAAAGCTGTTTGGACACAGGCTCAAGAATTCTTTACAAACACTTCTCGGCGACTCTATCAAGTTTGTGAAGATCTCATGAACATCCTCAGTGCCCATCAGATTAAGGATTCTATGTCAACTTATCTGGGTTCAGTCTCTAGCCATCTTTGTGACTTCAATGAACTGCTTCCACTTGCGACCACTCTTGTTGAAGAGCTTGAAAATTGGAAGAAATTTTTTATGTCTCTGGTATTATATGGTCTGTCCATAGAT